>CACTHL010000478.1:0-364968 GCA_902712375.1 Dioscorea dumetorum
AAAATTGTAAAACTAATGAAGTTCACATATCAATTTTGAATATAGAGTTATTTGAAGGTTTAAGTATTTTACTCATGCCCACCAGATAATGCAGCATAAACAACTGGTGTGAAAATTTACACTATTCACCTCTAGAATATATTGGCATATATTTTTACAAATCATATAGAATAAAGACAAAATGGCATATGAATACACAACTTAACTCACCTCTCCTTATTTAGAACAACTAAGTTTGTAGAATATGCAACTAGGATGATAAAAATCATTCAATTTAATATCACTTTGCTATAAGGTAAAAATAAAAATAAAAATAAAAATCTAAGTTATATGAGTAAATACCCTTTATAAGCTTACTGACTTTCAAATTAAATTTTACCAAATTCAAATATCCTAATTCTTGTATGTTATATCATTTTATTATTCAATTCAAAATCACATATCACATAAATTTACAAAGAAAAACTACAGATCAAAAAATAGATTTCTAATGGTACTAACTGCATCTTCCATGGTGGCACGCCATCCTTGCATAGATGAAAGACCAAATCTAAGCTTGGCATTCTCTCCATCTTCAGAGAACTTATCCGTTTTTGGAGTACTAAGATATATTCCCATTTTCTTGGTTCGATCAACCTGAAAACACTGTATTTATCAAATGACAATGACAACTTTTCACAAATTAAGTGGTCAGAAGACAGAACATGGCAAACCTTCGTGATTCTTAATTGTATGTACGACAGAACTCTGAAGACAACTCCTCTGAAATTATTGACAAAATAAAAACTTTGCAGACATGAGAAAGCTCAATGATCCAATAGAGAACATGAGACCCACATCACAACAATTCAGTACCAACACCCCAACAAAATCCAATACGTCACAACTCTACAAATAGAAAACAAAAGCTCAGTGAGCATTATTTTGTCCAGAATTGAATATAGAATGCGTGGACAAAATCATTGACAACCAAGCTTAAAATACTTCAAATACTAATCAAACCAAATGCTCCAATGAAATCCAAGAAATTGCATCTCAAGCGCATTTTCCACACAATGAACAAATCAAGACCGAAAAAGATAACCATAAATAGTCATAGATTCCATGAGTTACATGAAGAGGAAATGAGAAAGATGAACTATGACACAGAAAACTTGAAGGGCTGCCACATCCAGCTCTGAAACAGTTCAAAAACTCCCATAAACCCTAGTGGAAGAATGTAAAAATCAATACACAAGAAGCCCTAGCTTATCCACGTCAAAATGACGTGCATAAATATCGGGCAAGAATAAAAAAAATCTCTAGGTCAATCAAAACAAGAACCACATCAAAGATAAGCATTAACAAACATTGGAGATCTAAAATCACAAAAACAGCTCTGAAACGCTAATTCTTGATTCCATGAGCTCAATTGATCGGTTTTAACACACAAATCTAAGGTAAACAAATTAAAGGTCAACAGGCTTCAATAAATTCAAAGAAAATAAGAAGGTCCACAATCTAAAGCTCCCAATCTACACAAGAAATCAATAGTAAAAAGGTATAAGTAAAAAATAGAAACCAGCTCCAGAAAGCCAAAAAAAAAAAACCAAAATTCTCTCATAAAACTATCTCTCCTCCACCAAAGCTCACGCGATTCGATCCGAGCAACGAAAGCAAGATAAAAAAAGATTCAAGTTTCCGTAGATCAAACCACTTCAACAGCAACCAAAACAACACAACAGAGAAACAATCGACACGGATCCCAGCTCACCCACCAAAAAAACACCAAATTCTGATCAAATCCCAACCACTAACACAGAAAGATACGATCTTTACACCATGCCACCACTCCAAACACGTCAATCCGCTCAAAAACTCAATAAAGGAATCGATTTTGGGAGACTTACGATAGAAAAGAAGCGAATCAGAGACCAAGAACTCCTCCTGAACCCAGAGAGCCGGCGGCCTTCACGACTCCGCAAAGGCTCTTCTTCTATATTTTCTTCTTTTTTTCCTCGGTCTTTCCCCATTTTCTATTTGAGCTTCTTTTGCAATTACACCCCTCTATTATCATTAATTCATACAAATCACCTCAGAGTTGACAATAATAATTGCTATTAATTTATGGGTTTCTCTTCATGTATGCCCCTAAAAAATAGTCTAATTTCTTATAATTTTAAAATATCAAATCAAAGGACCAAAAATCTTTAAAACATATATATATATATATATATATATAACATTGAAGTTAATATTAAAAATAAATTAATTTAAGCTATTGAAAGCTTTGGGTTTTCTTTTTTATCATTTCATATTTTTCAAATATAAACTTAGAAAATTTCAAAATTATTTATTAACAATTTATAAACCGTGTGTTGTCGAGCTTAAACTAACACTGTCCAAATCCACTATTAGGTTAAAACAACAAACGCCATTAACAGCCATTGATCGTGAAGTTTTCTGATTAATGTACACGTGGCATTATGCTATAGGATATCATTTCCTTTTTTTAGTATTTGAAGGCGGTAATTTTTCAATAATGTCCAAATTTAAGTTTGTGATAATTTGAGAATTATTGTTTTTGGAAAAATACAAAGAAAATGTGAATATGATGGGATTATCATTATGTGCATTTTGGTTCTATTCATGTCAATGATTATATATATATATATATATATATATACATCAATTATTAATATCCTTTTCATTTAAGAAAAACTTTTATATATTTTTTGCCGAATATTTTAATGATGGAAAAAATTACTTAAAACACACTGAATATTTTCATTCATGTTATAAAAGCTTCTGTAAATTTTTAATTTAATTTTTATATTTTATATTTTTAATATTTTTTAATATTTTGATAGAATGCCGAAAATACCTGCACATAAGATAGGGGTAATTTTATAATTTTAGTTTAATTTGAATTATAAAATAAAAAATTTGAAAACCAATAATGTTTGGCACATTTGCTAAATTCCACAGACTTTTTTGGAAAATTAAAAAAGTTGGAGGGACTTGTTGCTGCTTTAGTAATTAATTTAAATGCAAGGGTTTCCCTACAAAAATCACTATACTAGTCCAAACATGTCCCACCTCTTGTAATTATAAACTTCATAATAATAATAATAATAATAATAATAATAATAATAATAATAATAATAATTAGTGACTAAGTAGTCATAATTAGTCACACTTGTTTGTCCCTCATTTGGCATGCAATTTGGAATATCTTAAATTTATTAATCATGTACTAATGTGTCATGATTGGATAATTAATTATCATCAATTCAAAGCACACATTTTTGTTTTTTTTATTATTTTTCTTTGATCATGTAGGTAATAAATATTTCTTTGTACAATTTTTATTTTTTAAATGGTATTTAAAGTTAAATTATTAATTAAAATACACACAGGTCCTTTCCTCACATAAAGGGAGAAAATTGTCCATTTACCTTAAGGCCCTTTTTGGATAACCCAATATTATGTCATAATTTGTATATTATGGCATAATATAATATTTTTCACATAATTATGCCATAATAGCTGTTTAGGTATCTATTTTACACTACAAAATTATGCTAAAAATTATGGCATAAAAAATATTCCACTCAGAATGGAATATTTTTTTTTATTTTGAAGTGTGTGGTTTTTTTTCATTGTAAAGTATATAAAATATTTTTGTAATATTTTTTTATTTTGTTAACGAAAAACTTTATTCTATAAGAATAAAAATATGTTACAATTTCTGTAATAATCATTTGCATTTCCTACGTAATAAAATTATACCACATTGTTTTTTATTTTACAATCAAAGCTTAAAAAGAATCAATTTATTAATTTTATAAAAGGATAGATTGATTTTTTTTCTTATTTTTTTAAAAACTTAATTTTGAAAGCTTGAATTGAATATATTTATTTTTCAGAATAAAAAAACCCTTACATTTAATTTAAAATTAAAACCTCATTTATAACTTAATTTTTTTTATTTTTAAAGACATATAATACAAATTGTATAATATATTATCAACATAATAATAAATTGTATAATATTATTATATATTAAAAATATATAAAATTTATAATATATTTATATATTTCTAGCTCTCAGAGCAAACCCAAGCAAGCAACTCAGCTCGAGTTTTATCGAATAAATCTTCGGTTGCTCACAAACAGCTCGATCAATTAACAATTATAAAAAACAAAATTTATATAAACAAATAAGGGAAGTATATAAATAAATATAATTTTTATAGGGGCATGTGGTAAGAAAAACCCAAAATTATAATTGAGGGGTATTTATGTCATTATGAGTTTGTGCAAGGGCATATATTCAATGAAAGTTGATAATTCAATTGTGTGTAAATGATTCCATGGCACATTATCAAGTTGATAAGATGTGACCCTTCTTCAAATGGAAAACTTTGCATAATTTGGTTATTTTTTGTTATTTTTCCTTTTTTAGAACTTTATAAATTCAGAAATGATTAAATTCATGAATTTATATTTTTCTTCATATTTTTTATTTTATTAAATTCAATCTACTTTATTGAAAAAAATGCATATTTTTTTAAGAAAAAAATTATTTTTCTTTTTTATTATTAAATTGCAATATACCTCTCATCACAAAATTAAATGGTTTGATTCATTTATGGGGAAAAAAAACATTTGATAATAAATTGCTACAAATAAAAAATTTTAAAATCCAATTGAAAATTCAAGGGAAAATTACTAAAAACTCCATGTATCATAATAGTCTTTCAGACATTTCCATTTATTTTTTAATCCATGATTTTCTGAATTATTTCCCATATATTCTCTCAATATTTTAATAAAATGCCAAAAATATCTCTTGATTGTGGATTGAGCTGTCTGTGAGTAATTTTATAATTTTAATTTAATTTGAATTTAAAATAAAATATTTTGTTGAAGGACGCTATTGGAAACTTAAAGAGTTAGAGGGACTTTCTGTTACTTTCATCTAAAGTCATTAAAATATATATATGAATAATTTTATAAGTCTTTAGTAAAATATAAAAATAATCCTAATGCATTTATTGATCCACAGAGCATGTATAAAAAATAAATAAATTTTGAGATAACTTTATTTTGCTCCATTAATATTTTAAATCATCTCAATTTATTTATCAATTCACAAAATTTATAATGAAAATATCCACATTTATCCAATGATTATACTTCGTTTTGGGTTCTAGAATTATACAAATATATTGATTTTAGTCCTTTTATTACACAGCAATTAAATTTAAAACTAAGACAATTTATTAAATAACCAAAGTTCACATTTCAAGTCATCAACAAATTAACAAACAACATAAAGTTAAAAAAAAAACATTTTTTCTATATAAGTCAAGGACTACAGTGTATAGTTTGTGTATCCAGGGACTAACTGTGACTTTAATAAATAAATATAATAAATACAAATCCTTTTCCGGGAAAAGAAAAAATCACAACTTTGACATCAATCGGAGAAGAAGAGGCCTCCGAAATCCTTATGGATTCCGATCCGTGCTGCGCTTTCCTCCAGATCCTCCTCGCTATCATCCTCCCTCCTCTCGGTGTCTTCTTGCACTACGGCTGCTGCAGCGTACGCATCTCCCAAATCTCTAGCGTTTTTTGTGCTTCTCGTACGCTCTGATTCATTGTCACTGTGTTGTTTTGCTTGTAATTCATGCAGCTAGAGTTCTGCATCTGTTTGCTGCTCACCATCCTTGGCTATGTCCCTGGCATCATCTATGCCATCTATGTTCTTGTTGCCGCCGACCGCCGTCGGGAGTATTATGAGCCCCTTGCTTGATTTGTTGTGGTGGACCTCCTCCTCCTCTTCATGTTTGATTCTCAAAGTCTTTTGCTTTTAGATTTAAATGAATTTGGGGTTGAGGTTTGTTTCATTGTCATGTTGAGATGTTGCAGTGAAGTATGGTTTGGTATTGAGTTGAATTTCATCTTGTGAATCCAAAGTTTGTTCTTTTTTTTTTATGTCTGATTGATTGTCACGCTGGAAATCAGAAACACTTGTATTGTGATTTGGAATTGGGCGTTGTTTCTAAATTTTTATTGATCGTCATCCAGGATGTCTGGCTTTTCCATGTTTCCAATGCAGTGAATTATCATCTTGTGAACCCAAAGTTTGATTTTTTCCCCTACAATTTAATAATGTGAATCTATGTCTAAGCATGTAAGGAATCCAATTAATACACAGCAAATAATGTTCTGGAGTCTGGATTTGAGTATATATTTTTAGTTTATTCTTATCCTTTGCATCTGAAGCTTTCTTTTCACCCTTTTTTCTTATTTCGATGTGAATTTAGGTTTTAGCATGTTTGGAATCCAGATCATGCTGTCTTGGCAGTGTGTTATGTTCTGGAATTTGGATTTGAGCATGTACTTTTAGTTTGTTGCTACCTTTTCTATCTAAAGCTTGTGTTTATTTTCTTCTGTTGTGTTGTTGTGAATTTGGGTTTTAGCATGATAGGAATCCATTGCATGCCATAAGCTTGGTTATTTAAATCTTGGTTTTCAGGTTGTTTTTCTGTGAATTTGAGTTTGAAATTTGATTAAATTTCATGGTGGGGAATCAAAATTAGGTCACCAATATAGTAACCTAAGCTTTGGAATTCAGCACTGTTTCTAAATTTTTTAGTGGAGGTTTATATTGTGAATGTGAATTATGTGATTCGCTTCCTCTGAGTAGATTGGAGCCTTGCCATTATGATATTTTGATGATTCCCTTTAAGTTTCAGGGTATCACTTATGTAAAGTGCTTTGTCCTGTTTTTATTTTCTTTTAGTTGGTGGATTGGTTTCTAGACAATGGGTTGCTTAGAACATGAATGAATGTGACAGATAAGCAAACGCAATGACAGGAGTTTACCTTCATGTCCTTTTTCGTCATTCTTCATTGTTATTCCTTGTATCTGCTCGCAATCCAAGCATGCTTCTTCCAAAATTGAATTCCTTGAAAACAGCAAGAATCAATGAATCATCCTCTGTTGAAACATTGCTTTCTTGATTGATTTTGGGACGACACCTGCAGATATTTCCTTGACAGTGTGCTTGGATTTAAAACAAATGAAAGAAAATAAAAGAAAGTGTGGTGATAAATTTTTATTTCCTTTTTCTTTTCATTTATTTATTTATTTTCTCAATTCAACACGCTAAAGATCTCCACACATTGAATGTGAGCCAAGAATCTGTCGTGCAATGAAAATTAGTTGGGGACAAGGAACCTGATTGCCCTTTTCAGGTAAGTTAATTTTTAGTTTGAAATGCCTTTTGTCTTTGTGCAATGATCTGAGGACTCAGTGAACACCGAATTTATTTTATTTTAAAAATGGCATGCCCTTTTGGATACTGTGCAACAGATAATTGATTGAGTGCTTAAATCCCTAATTTTCTGTGTTCTATATCTAAATACCTTGGACAGAGAGATTTCCCTTTTGTCAAAATTTAGTTTAGCAATGCTGACTCTCATTATGCTGATGATGGAAACACATTGTCACATTAATATTTTTCATATCACAAGAGTCTGTATTTCTTCAATCTTGGATTCGAGCAACTATTTATGTAATTTATGGTATAAACTCATTGTAAAGGGATGAATTTGCTTTCAATGAGTACAAGAATTCATCATCCTTGAATCAAGAAGATGAAACAGCTCTCTATCATCCATGGAGTCTTCTTCTCATTGCTCCTCACGATGTGTTCTTGGAGCTTACATTTTCTTTTCCATTATAAATTGACATGAATATAGGTTTTTTCAGGGGAGGCATCAGTTATGGTGCATGGTGGTTGTTCAAAGAGTGTGTGCTATCAAAATATATGCTAGACAACAGGTGAAATCGAATTCCCCAATCTCTGTCCTGTAATAGGCAATGGTATTGTTCCCATTACTGGAGCAGCCTGCTCCTGCTCATCCAACTGCTAAGTGGCGTGAAAGGCAGTATAAATTATCTTTCACTGAAAATAAGACCTTGTCTAGTTCTCTTGGTTCTTTGAAATCCTATAAAACTATGTTTTGAATTGCCAACATCTTGAGAAAATAAGAATGCTCACAGTTTTTATCAATGGCGACAATGAACATCTTGCTTATAAATTTTTTTCTTAAGCTTTTCTGAGCATGCTCTGATTCTGCTTATTAATAGATTATTGCAACTTTCATGATGCTCCAAAAGCATATAGTAATTGAAAAAGAAAACTCAGATCAATTTTCCCAGCCATTGGCTTCTCTATTTACAATTTAACTGAGATTCCCTGTAGTTAATGTGTTGAAGATAGCATGTATTTGGATATCCAATGACTTGTTTGATTTTATTGTAACTGGTTGATAAAATCTGGAAAGAGATCCTGTCACTAAGAAAAGCATCAGTAGATACTGCATGAAAAAATCAAGCAAGTGTTAGCAGAGTAACAGACCTGAAATGTCATCATCTCGTATTTTTTTTTTTCTTGCTGATGATCTTGAAAGTTGTGTTTCAGCCTTTCTGAAGATGAATCAATGCGGTTGCGGGTGAGGCAGCAGAGGTAAATGACTGTGTTCAAGCGCTACACTGCGACCAAAATCAATGCTGGACACAACATAACCAAGGCTTCCAAGCACCCTGTTCGGTCATCCCTTGTGCACAGACGTTGGCAAGTGTGAGTGCACTCTCCATTGCTAATAATTATCTTTGTTCCTCAATGTATGTTTAATGAAAGATATCTGTAATCTTCTATTGTTACTGTCACTGTTGGGTTTGAATTGATAATTGAAATACTTCCTTATTCTGAAATGTTTCAGTGATTTGAATGAATATCAATATCTAAACAATTTGACCGCATTAAACTGTGCATCAATCAATGAATCATTATTAATCGTTCTAAATCTTTTTCTTTTTTTCCAGAATAGTTTCAGTAAATTGGGAAGAGTGGCGATGCATATAGTATGTAACTGCAGTAAACCATGAATTGATAGTTGGGAAGCTTGAAAGGAAGAAAATATACCATTGTCAGTAATCTTTAGAAAAGTTTCAGGGATTTGAGAAGAGTACATGCATCAATGATTGAGAAACTTTAAGAAAAGAAAGCATTATCTATCAATGATTGAATTTCCGCTTTTTTTTTAAATGTTTCAATGATTTGAGAAGAGTATCAATGTCTATACAATGTAGATCAATAAAGTATTACTGTTTTCTGAAAGGTTTCAGTGATTTGAGAAGCAATGTCTATACTATATAACTGCAGTAAGCCATGGATAGGTGGCTGAGAAGCTTGAATGAAAGAAAAAGAAACAATTGTCACTAATCGAAATATTTATACATGTTCTTTCTTGAAAAGTTTCAGCAATTTGAGAACAATATCAATGTGGCCAACTATATAAATGTGGTAAAAGTGCATTGATAGATGAGAATTTTGGATGAAAAAGAAGAAACTCTTGTCAGTAATCGAAAATACGCATTTTTTTTTCTGAACATCGGAACTGTTTCTTCAGTAACTGAAATACTTATTCTTTGCTGATAACTTTCACTGGTACAAGAAGAGTATCAATCTCAAAACTATATAACTGCAGTAAACGATGCAGCAATGCTTGCGAATCTTCAATAACCAAAGTGTTTTTTTCTGTTTTAGGCCTTGTTTGGATTACCTTCTTAAAAGCCTAGAAGTGGTTTTTTACAAGTTAAGCACTTTTGTGTTCAGAAAATTTTATTTATATTGGTTTTTCTGCAGATGCAGAAGCTGATAAAAAAAACTAAAATACTGTTCAAAAGTTGTTTTGGATTATGAAATTACTAAATTAACCTTATGAAATAAAGAATTGATCGTGTTGTTATATTTTTCCCCTAATCTTTTTACAACCCTAATAGTTTTTTTGCCTCCATGCTCCCTAATAGATATTTTTATTTATTTTTCATGTTATTATTATTATTATTATTATTATTATTATTTTTGTTATGGTTAATTGTTATTGTAATAGTTATGACAATATTGTTTTTGTTATTGTGATGTGAAAATATTATTGTTCTTGTTCTCATGTTTGGTGTTTAAAATTTAGTCTTATGTTTTTTGTTCTTATTAAACAACAACAACAACAACAATAATAATAATAACAACAACAATAACAACAATATTATTATTATTATTATCATTAGTGTTGTTATTATCATTGTCAATAGTAATAACTATATTTTGAATACATAATAGTTCATATATTATAATAACTCAATGAATTTTCATTTTAGTAATTTACCAAAAAAAAAAGTTTTTTTAAGAATGCACATTCAAAAAACTTCATACATATAAAAGTATTTCTGTATTAACTTATCCAAACATAAAATACAGAAATCCAATTAATTTACTCGGAGAAACATTGTCTTAAAAAGTCTTTCTACCAAATTGAAAACAAAACACATTTTTTTTAAGCCAATCTAAACAAGGCCTTAGTATGATTATTCTTTTTGCTGATAAGTTTCAGTGATTCGATAAAAGAATCGATCTGAAAAACTGTTTAATTGCAGTAAACCATGCATGGATGAATGAGAAGCTTCGAAGTATCTTGATCTTTTTGATCTAATCTTGTTTTTATGCCATTCTAGTCTATGTGCATTTGTAGCTCTAGGCATTCAGCATATGATGCTCATCTTTAATGCCATTTAGAGATGAGCATTGTATACTGCCATTCTTTTCTCTGACAAAAGATTCATGAATATGACTATATAGAACAAAACCGATATTTTATTTGATTCCAATTGGTTTCTACGTTATCATCTTTATTTTTCGTATTCAGCTCGAGGTATATAAAGATTATAATGTTTTATGTTGTATCTTATGTGTGATTTTGATACATCAGCACATAGAACGTCTGTTTTATTTATATCTTTATTTACTTTTTTTTTAGAAAATATGGACAAACCACCTCTAATACAGGCACACTTTTGATTATTGCGCCTTAACTATATATTCAGAGGAAGCTGAACTTTGATTGTTCGTATAAAAATCAAATGCCCTAACGCTCGATCAGCTGTTGTTGCTATCTTTTTCTTCACACCAAACATAGAAAGAAGATATGTACGGGTATACCTATACAAAACCAAGCTATTTATGTATGTTCTCTTTGGATCAAGAGTGCACTAATTAAGTATCAAATAAACAAATTTACCCATCCTTCATACATTGAAATAACATTTTTATTACATGTATATGCAAGTAAATGTAATTTTCTTTATTTTTTCTTAAAAGAAAGGGTTTATATGGAGAACAAGGCATCCATGTTGGTTTTCAATGCAATTCAAAAAGCCTACCTCCTAAAAAATAGAATTTGCCTATATGTATATACCCCTAAAGCTGAGCATAAATGACCGTTTTACCCTTATGTGAATAGCAGTTAACTTACTCTGAGACCTACTTTTTTTAAAAGTCTTTTTACCAGTTAAAAAAAAAACACTTTTTTTTTAAGCCATTCTAAACAAGGCCTTAGTATGATTATTCTTTTTGCTGAAAAGTTTCAGTGATTCGATAAGAGAATCGATCTAAAAAACTGTTTAACTGCAGTAAACCATGCATGGATGAATGAGAAGCTTTGAAGTATGTTGATCTTTTTGATCTAATCTTGTTTTTATGCCATTCTGGTCTATGTGCATTTGTAGCTCTAGGCATTCAGCATATGATGCTCATCTTTAATGCCATTTAGAGATGAGCTTTGTCTTCTGCCATTCTTTTCTCCGATAAAAGATTCACGACTATGACTTTATAGAACAAAACCGATCTTTTATTTGATTCCAATTGGTTTCCACATTGTCATCTTTATTTTTCGTATTCGGCTCGAGGTATATAAAGATAATAATGTAGTTCTTTATGTTGTATCTTATGTTTGATTTTGATACATCAGTACTTAAAACGTCTATTTATTTATATATTTATTTACTTTTTTTTTCTTGAAAAATATGGGCAAACCGCCTCAAATACAGGTGCACTTTTGATTATTACACCTTAACTATATATTCAGAGGAAGCCGAATTTCGACTGTTCGTATAAAAGTCAAGTGCTTTAACGCTCGATCAACTGTTGCTGTTATGAAAGAAGATATGTACGGGTATACCTGTACAAAACCAAGCTATTTATGTCTCTTCTCTTTGGATCAAGATTGCACTAATTAAGTATCAAATAGACAAATTTACCCCTCCTTCATACATTGAAATAACATTTTTATTACATGTATATACAAGTAAATGTAATTTCTGCTTTATTTTTTCTTAAAAAAAAGTGTTTATATGAAAAAACAAGGCATCCATGTCCATTTTCAATGCAATTCAAAAAGCCTACCTCCTAAAGAATAGAATTTGCCTATATGTATATACCCCTAAAGATGAGCGTATTGACCGTTTTACCCTTATGTGAATATTATACATGATTATATATTTTTAATTAGAGGGGCATATGAGTCCATTTATGCATATATAATTAAACCATGACACCAACCAACTCTCAAGTACAAGCCTTAAGATCTCCGGCCACACAATGTCAGACCCGGAGGAGAGTGGTGGTGGTGGTGGTGGTGGTGTGAAGAACGCCGGCGACATTGATAGCATAGGAGTTCTTATTCGGAAGATCGCCGCTGAGTTCATCGGCACTCTCATCCTTGTCTTCATGAGCACCGCCGGAGCCATCGTTGATGAGAAGACCGGCGGCGCCGTCACGTTCCCAGGCGTCGCTGCATGCACCGGTCTTACCGTCATGATTGTTGTCATGGCCACTGGACATATCTCCGGTGGTCACGTCAACCCGGCCGTCACCTTCGCCGCCGCCACTCTCCGGCGACTCCCTTGGAGGCATGTACGTAAACCTTGCTGTTGTTGCTGCTCATGCATGCATGGTTTTAACTTTGTACGTAGAGAAATAAACAACTAGAGAAAAAATTATATATATATTTTTATATATATGATGTATATTATATATATTGAAATTTACTGATTTTGAATCGCTGTTTTTATTAATTTGAGCTATTGGTTTGGAAAAAAAATCAAGAAAACTATTTAAATGAGTTTAAAAAGTTAATTAAAACATTTAAAATTAAAATGAATATTGCTTATCAAACTTTGAATACTTATTTATTTATTTTCATGCATGAATTGAAGGTACCAATGTTCATCAGCGCTCAATTAATAGCATCTATTTGTGCCGGATTTGCACTGAAAATAATTTTTCAATCAGTGGTTGGAAGAGGAGTGACAGTTCCAGTTGGTGGTGATCTTGAAGCTTTCTTCTTAGAATTTATCATCAGCTTTAATTTGATGTTTGTCATCTCTAGTCTTGCCTTTGATACTAAAGCTGTAAGATTCTTATTATTATTATTATTATTATTATTATTATTATTATTATTATTATTATCATCTTGTTGTTTTTAATTTTTTATTTTGTTTATTTTCATGTTATATATATATATATATATAGGTTGGTGAATTGGCTGGCGTTGGTGTTGGTGCCACAGTTGCCCTAAATGTTCTCATTGCAGGGTGAGTATGATAGCCATTTGTTTTTTGGAGTTTCTATTTATGGTTATAATTTTCTAAGATTTTAAAAAATTTACTATATAGATTTCGTGAATTTTTTTTTAACGGGTCGAGTTATACTATGTGCCAGGTCTGCTGGCTATACACCTGGAATATTTGTCGATGATTTAATTTCGATATATGGATTACAGAAAAATAAGTGGAGGTTCGATGAATCCAGCAAGGACTTTGGGACCGGCAGTTTTCTCAAATAACTATAAAGGTGTATGGTTGTATTTCATTGCTCCACCGTTCGGTGCTGTTGTCGGTGCGCACACATACTCGGCGATCAAGTTATCTGACAAAAATAATAAAAAATAATAAAAAAAAATGTAATGTATATATTTTTAAAAAAAAATTAGAACATTAACTTCGTTGTATAAATCTCTTGTGTATGTATATATAAAGTGGAAAAAGAATATTTATCTCAATAAAGAAATTCACAAATTTAATATATGCTGTGTTTTATTATTTTTTTTAATTTTATATTATGAGAAATAAAAGCTTATCGGATTTGGAATCGGATAGGATCTGGAATCCGATATCTAGGATCCGAATGGCAATTAGCTGAATAGGCCCCTGGAAAATAAGGAAATATATA
Source organism: Dioscorea dumetorum (assembly GCA_902712375.1). Taxonomy (NCBI): domain Eukaryota; kingdom Viridiplantae; phylum Streptophyta; class Magnoliopsida; order Dioscoreales; family Dioscoreaceae; genus Dioscorea; species Dioscorea dumetorum. Next base: position 14,127 of record CACTHL010000478.1, read on the forward strand.
AATAAGCCCTTCATTCAGACACTATAAAAGGGCTTCCTTTGCGAGCGAGCGATCTCTCTCCTTCTCCCTTCCGATTGGAAAGCGAGGTCTTAGAATTCGGTTCGAGGCCATCGGATCGAGATCGGACGGATCTCGTTATTGCGGCGGTGGCTTCAGAGAGCGATTTTGGGATCTAGGTAACCGGTGAAGTGTGTGGATGGATCAGACGGTCATCAGTCTCCGGCCAGGTGGCGGCGGTGGGCGTCCTAGGCTCTTTGCTCCCCGCCTTGACGTCTCGTCCCTTGGAGCTGAGACCACGGGGTTTCGCACTCATGGAGGCGCTGGCGCGGAGTTGCAGGTTAAGGTGAGAGAGAAATTGGGCGGTTTTGGATCTAGGGTTGATTATTTTTTATTTTTTTATTTTTTATTTTTTGTGGTTTTGGTGATTGGAGTTTGGATTTGTTGGAAAGGTGGCGAATTGATGGGTGTGGTGATCGGTTTAGGTTTTAGGGGCTTAGTTTTGGGTGTGTTTGGTGGAATTTGGGTTTATTTTTTTGTGAATTGGGTTTAATTGTGGCAAAGTTTGAACTTCAAGGAATAAGGAGATAGCCTTGTTAGGTTAATTGTAAAGGTTGCGTCTTGGTTGGATATGGTGGTAGATTTAGATTTGGAAGCTACGGGTTTGGGGCATGTTTTGGATTTACGGATATGTTGGACCATGAGTTTTGTGGATTTTAGTGTTCAGAACTTTCAAGTATATGGACTTATTTGTGGTTGATTGAAATTGTTAAAGATGATAAGAGGCATAATCACTATTAAGATGATACTTATAGTAGATTGGTTAGCTCAATTTTTTTAGGCTTTATTTGATTGAAATTCAATAGTTCCTTTGGGTCTTTACAATTGTTTGTTCATTTTCCTGTCTATGTTTTTATACAATGTTGTGTATATGGAAGTAGGTGGACCTGCTTTTATGTTTTGTGATAAAGTTTGCAACTTAAAAAATGAGAATTTATTTATGTTTGATTGAAAATGCAACTTTGGAGTATGAGAATCTACTTGTGTTTGATTGAAAAAGATTCACATAATGAGGCAAGGATGCGTGTAAAAGATAATAAGAGCCAATAATTTCCATGGAGATTATTCTGACAGAAGATTGGTTTGTTTATGTTCTTAGGATTTATTTGTGACTGACGTTCAATGTTTTCTTCGGGGCTTTACATTTGTTGTTGTTTTCTGCTACATCTGCTACATTTGTTGTTTGCATCCTGCTATATGTTTTCAATCATTGTCTTGCACAGTGTAGTTTTTGTTCTCTGTGATGCATTTGCAACCTTGCATATGAGGATTTATTTGTATTTGGTTGAAAATATTTACATAATGAGGAGGCAAGGACATTTGTAAAATGTGATATAAGAGGCAGGAATCACTAAAAATATCATTCTGAGGGAAGATTAGTGTAAGTTCATTTTCGTTGGCTTTAATTGGCTGATGGTGAATACTTCCTTTTGGTCTTCACATGTGTCATTTGTTTCCTGTTACATGTTTTACATTGATGCATTTTATATTATTGAAAATTTATTTTCATATTAATTTGGTTATGATTGTTTTATATGTCAGACTGGTGATACGGGATTTGAAGGTCATGAGCGCATTCATTATACAAGGGATCAACTCCTAAAACTTAGAGAGGTACCTTTTTTTTCAATTTGTTTCCTTGGTCATTGTTGCAAATGAGGGTTTGGCAAAGTTGCAAGACATGTAATTATGTCCTTATACCTTGTGAGTTTTGTTTTTATTTTTTGTTTTGCATTATTGACTTATTATGAATGGAGTAAGAAGTGATCAAGGATAGAAGGAAGCCAATTGTTGAGGGAAGCTTACTATAAGATGCCCGCTGATTTTACTTTGAGTTCTTTTATTGGAATGCTTTGCTGAATGTCTTTTGCTTCCATATCTAATCTTTTCTCCATGTTAATGTGCAATCAAATGAGTTTTTAAAATATTCACTAGCATTCAATCTTGGCGCTGGAACTTCTACTTTTGATTATGTAGAGTTCTGATTTTTGCTTTTCATGATCTTTTTAACATGGGTTCTACATTATTTTTTGGCAATCATACATTTGCATCTATGTTACCAATTATGTTTTAAAGTTGACACTGGAGAAAATGGTATTGGGAAAGATACTGACCAAGCAATATATTTGCATCAAATTTTCAAGTGATTTGTTTGTTTCAATTTTTTTAAAAATATTTTTTTTTAAACGAGTCTTGGTATTTCCTTCCAGGCTGTTGTTGTCCCAAATGATATTCTGAAAGTCAAGCAAGAGATAGATGCTGAGCTTTTAATTGAAGATCAAACCTGGGGACGGAATGATGCCAATGTGAGTGTTGTTCTGCTTTTTGTTCTTGCGTATAGTTCATTGATGGGAATGTAATTTAGGATGCTTACTCCTTTAGATGCTTTAGCAGAATCATAAAATCCAGTTTTCAAATAGTTCTCTTGACTTCCATCTGATTCTGATGATTATAATACATCTTTATTAACACATCCATTTATGTATAGCTGCAAAATCAGTCACAGAGTCGTTATTCTGAGCTAGACAATCGTGATTGGCGCAGCCGACCTGCCTCATCACAACCAGTTTCAGAGGAGAGATCATGGGAGGCAATTCGTGACAATAAAGAGTCAGGCTCATCCATGTCAAGACAAGATCAATGGACTTCCCATAAAGATCAAATATCATCCTCCCAAGTGGTAATTTTCATATTTTATTAATTGTTATTTGCTTGAAATTTTTTGAGAAATTCTTCTGTTACAGAATGCTTGCTTTTATTTTTGTTATGAGGCTTTATCTTTGTTCGTCATCAAAGTAAAAAGAAAGCATATTTACTTGTAATTAACTCGTTAATATGCTGAATATAAGTTCTTTGCTTTCTTGTGAGGTTTACCCAGGTTAGGGGTGGTGAATTGGGTACTTACACAATTACACGATAGGACATGACACAGTTTAAAGCGTGTATGGGTTTAGCATAAATGGGTTTGTGTTGTAAACTGGTCGACATGATTAAGACATGCTTAAGTTGAATGGTTTCATGTTGTAGTTGTGTCGTAATCGTGTCAACTGTGTAAGACACAATTAACACGAACATAAGGGTAAAAAGGTAATTATAGCAAGCATATATAGATATATATGCACACATTTTATGCAAACCCTATATCAACACTTGTTATGTATGTACCTAGTATTCATACGTGTCTGTTGGATTTTGAACTAATATATTTTGGTTTTAATTTAAGTTTGTTGATTCATGGGATTTGTGTAAAAACAGGTTAAGTGGGTCGTGTCGCGTTACACCACCCAATTACAAGCGTGTTAAGTGGGGCGTGTCGTGTTGCACAACCCAATTACAGATTAAGCGTGTTAAGGGAGTCATGTCATGTTACATACTTCATGTGTGGGTTGTGTATGTGTTTGGGAAGTTGGATATGATTAACAATCGTGTCATGTTTGTGTCTAGCATTTTCGTGTTATATTTCTATCTTGACACAACATTATTAGACATGTTTACACGAATTGCCACCCCTACCTAGGTTGCTTGGGGAAGCCTTTGTTCTTTAATATGATTGATAATACATACTTTTATAATTGTTCAGATCTCTGGATATGGCCAAGTTGTATTAGTGTTGAATATTTATACTCTATATTAATTTTAGAGGAATGTAACTCACTTTGTTCGACATGTTATAAGGTTTGCTTTTTAGGGCTAGTTTCATGACTGGTGATGATATTGTCAATGTCATTAATCAGGTAGGACCTTCTCCTACTCTACTCAAGGCGGAGGTTCCATGGTCTGCTCGAAGAGGAACTCTTTCTGAAAAACAACAAGTTCTGAAAACTGCGAAAGGGTAACTTAAACATCAACTCCAACATATGGAAAGTTACTTTTTTGATTTTTTTTTTTAAATTATATTTACATCAGAAGACCTTTATGGTAACCTTTTTCTTTGGAGACTTGTTGGACATGGCATACCTAACGCCTGCAAGACAAACAAACAGGGATTTATGCTCATTGGATGAATTGAATGTCTATGAATGATGTATGAACAGAGTCTATAAGTTCATTTTTGCTCTTGTATACTTGCGACAAATTATGACCATTTCTTCTATTTTTCCTGAAAACAATTTCTGAAGTTTTCTCATATGATTAACTGTAGTACTGATTAATTGATAAAATTAATTTTATAACTTATTTTTTATGCATGTTTGATGCAGTATACTGAACAAGCTAACTCCAGAGAAATTTGATCTTCTCAAGGGCCAATTGATTGATTCAGGAATTACAACACCTGATATTCTGAAGGTATGTGTGCCATCTTGGGTGAATTTTCTTTTGTTGAATTAAAAAATTTGGCTCAGCTTTCTTTGACTTGTGATCTTGATCTGCTAAATATGCTAATATTGCAGAGTGTCATCGAGCTCATATTTGACAAAGCTGTCTTGGAGCCAACCTTTTGCCCCATGTATGCCCAATTATGTTCTGAGCTTAATGAAAGCCTTCAGCCGTTTCCATCTGAAGAGCCTGGCGGAAAAGAAATTACATTTAGGCGTATTCTATTAGATAACTGCCAGGAGGCATTTGAAGGTGCTGACAATTTAAGGGCCGAGATCAGAAAATTGGGCCCAGAGCAAGAAATGGAACGGCAGGATAAAGAAAGAATGCTTAAGCTCCGCACTCTTGGTAACATCCGCCTTCTCGGAGAGCTTTTAAAGCAAAAGATGGTGCCGGAGAAATTAGTTCATCATATTGTTCAGGTTCAGAGATTGACTATTTCTGATTTTTCTGTTTTTCCTTCATCGACTATGCAAAATTTCCCTACGAAGTATATATTTCACACCACAATTGCATGCAGGTGCTACTTGGACATGACCCCAAAGCATGTCCTGCAGAAGAAAATGTTGAGGCACTTTGCCAGCTCTTTAATACTATTGGTAAGCAGTTGGATGAAAACAAAAAGTCTCAGCGTTTTAATGATGCCTACTTCATTCGGCTGAAAGAGTTGATTAGAAACCCCCAACTTGCTGCACGGTTGAGGTTTATGGTTCGTGATGTTCTAGATCGGCGTGCAAATAACTGGATACCTCGTCGTGAAGAGGTATTCTTTTCTACTGATTCAATGTAGCCCCCTTTAATATTTAGCTGTTCTTTGAGAGATAATCTCATTGCTCTTGCCTGCTCTGATTTCGCAGATGAAGGCGAAGACAATATCAGAAATCCATACAGAGGCAGAAAAGAATCTCGGGTTGCGTCCCAGAGCAACTGCAAGCATGAGAAATAGTCATAGCACCGGCTCACTGGGAAGCCCGGGTGCTTTTCCTGCCAATATTCCTCCTGGTATTGGTGGTATGATGCCTGGAATGCCCGGTGCAAGAAGGATGCCCGGAATGCCGGGACTCGATGGTGACAACTGGGAGGTTCAGCGAACTAAATCATCACACAAGAGCGGTGTGTCTTCTGCACAGTCTCATGTTCTCGGAAAGCCATCCTCTATTAATCCCCTGCTATTACCGCAAGGCAGCAGCAGCGCTATAGCCGGGAAAACTAGTGCATTGTTGCAAGGCTCGCGGGCTTCTTCTAATCCGGTTCCTGGTTCGACGAACCCATCAAAGCCTCTTGCCCAAACAATTACCGAAAAGGCTGTGCCTGCTTTACGCATGAGCACTGATGAGCTGCATAAGAAGACGGTTTCTCTCTTAGAGGAGTACTTCCACATCCGCATGCTTGACGAAGCATTGGAATGTGTGGTGGAGCTGAAGAGCCCAGAGTACCAACCGGAGCTTGTCAAGGAGGCCATCAATCTTGCATTGGATAAGGGATCGAATTGTCCCGATTTGGTGGGGAGGCTCTTGGAACATTTATTTGTCAAGAAGGTTCTCACATCAAGTGATCTCGGAACTGGTTGTTTGCTCTATGGCTCATTGATCGATGATATCGCCATTGACCTACCGAAAGCACCGACACAGTTTGGTGAAATTGTTGGGAAATTGATTTCGACCAATGCAATGAGTTTTAAGATTGTAGAAGAAATCCTGAAGAAAGTGGAAGATTCAATGTTTAAGACATCGATATTCAACGCTGCATTAAGAAATGTCGAAATGAGCAGCCCGTCTGGCCAAGCGATTATCAGCGCACAAGCGGCGGATATTGAAGCTTGTCGGAACTTGCTTTCTTGAATGCAAATTATGGAAATGTTTGATCATGAGAACTTGGAAGTTGTCAGGTCTGTAGTTTTGATAAAACTCTGGTCCATTTCTCTTTCCATTTTTTTTTGTAGTCATTTAGAGGTGAAAAACTTGTGTTATGATCAGCATAAGTAGAGGTGTGATGAATATTTGATTTTGTTGAGTTTGTATATTTCTGCGAGATCCAAATCAATGTTTGATTATCAATTCAAGATGAAGGAAAAAGAAATTTTTTGTCTTTCTTTTATATATATATATATATATATATATATATATATGTTTTGTATCTATATGAAAAAATGACATAAAAATGAGCAAAAAATGTGAGGACAATTTAGTCTGACAAATAGATTCAATTTGTTTTTTTTTTTTTGGTTTTTTTCCAAACCCAAAAGCATAAAAAAAGAGTAAAAAGTAAAAGCTGTTCTTATTGAAGCCACAATCCAAACACAGCATAAATATATCTGAGTGTGAAAAATTGTAGTCTGACAAAACCTTCTCATACATGCATAAATAATATCAGCTGTGAGTGAAAAATGTTACGTGATCAAAGTTTAATCCTGATAACAAGAATAGATTGAATTTTTCTTTTTTCCCAAGATTTTCAATCACTTTGTTTTCCTTTGAATTACTCCGACTCCGATTGAACGGCCGAAGACTCTGAGAGCAAGCAAGTATTAATCTCTGCTGATGCAGTGTGCTACCTCAACTTGAGTGCCGCAAAATTAGCCGCAATTTCCATGGCTTCTTGGACATTAGAGGCATCACTTCCCTGAAAAGCTCATCAAACAAGCCCGATCAATCAACCGACGCCGATTAATCAAACAAGAAACTGTTGATTATTTGTTTATTTATTTATTTCTTTATCTGTTTTTGCGACAAACCTGGCCTTGAGCAATGCCATTTTTCCCTCCACCACCTTTTCCTTTGAGAGGCTTCATTGTAGCAGTCAGCCACTCGAGAACCACCAAACCATCCTTCGATCCATTGTTTGGCACCGCAGCACATACAAGCGCCTTGTTTGTTGTCTCGTCCGTACTGAATATCATAATCGGCAAACCCTGTACAAAGATTTTCAATAATTGCCAGAAAAAAAGGTTAAATCCGAGTTCCCAACTATTGGTTCCAAAGGATTATTATTCCCTTGACAATCTTGTTTCATTTACCTTCTGATCCACGACCTTGAGTACAGCTTCCCGAACAGCAGTGGTGTCTAGACCCACATCAACGCGGCTTAGGCAGAATGATTTTGATTGTGAAACAGCGACTTCGGCTGCATCCATTGCGGCCTTTATTGCTTTCTGGATATTTTCCTCACCAATCTTCTTTTTCGCCTTCCTAAGTTGATCCTGGTACGATAACAAGACATAGGATGAACTACAATGGGTTTTCTTCAGTCTGTCGGAAGCATATGATTTGAAAGGATAAATATGTTGTATACCTCGAGTTGGGAGATCTTCGCTCGAAGATCTGCTTTCAGGGCTGCTGGAATGGCAGCAGCATCTGTCCTGCTTTTAAGAGATGCAACTTTCTGCGAGAAAATATGGTAAAATTAACGTCACAATTTCATTATAAAACATATTAATCACAAACACAATTGAAATTCAGAAACTAAGATAGATACGTGTCAGTCTATCTCCAGCTTGGCAATGATAATGAATAATGAAAATCTACCTTATGTATCAATTATCAATAGACAACAAAGTTCTCATCTCACACTTGACAGCATTGTTGGTATGAGAGAATGTAAATTCATGTACCAATGCTCAATAATAATATCATGAACTATAGTTCCCAAAACCTTTGGAAACAATTGAAATATATCATGAAAAGAAAATTATCTTGCTAAAATGATGTTCTTTTTCCAAATTACCTTCTCCAGCGTTGCTCCTTCAGATTTTGAGGCATCTTTTATTTCAGAATCAAGAGAGGCAGCCAACTCCAATGCCTTGAATGCAAGCTCAGTTGTGACTGCAGTTACTCTACGAACTCCCTTCGCAATTCCCTCCTCAGATAGTAACGCAAAGGCTTTTGCTTCCCGTGTGTTTGATATATGTGTTCCTGGCATGGTTACAGAGAGGATGGTTTTATGAAATGGGAAGGTAGCATCACACAAAGACTTTCGAAGATTACCAAAGGACTACCTCCACATAATTCTGTGGATATTGACAACCACTCTTTGTTATCTGGATTGGTAAGAATTTCCTCCACCTTCCGTCCAATGGACACAACCCTAACTGGGTCAGGATAGACCTACAATGTGGATGGCATAGAAATGAATGCCCTGAGTTTTTACAGGATCTGAGGTATGCCGAAAGAACCATGGGAGGCAACAATAACTTACTTCACCAAAAACGGCTCTTAATCCATTAATACGTTTTGCATCAGCCAGTTTTGTCTCGCTTGCAAAAACATCCAATTCATCTTTAATCTGTTGATTCACGATTGATTCAATTTTTCTCAAGTCTTCTGGGTGGATAGGTTTCCCTGTTGATAGTTTAATTCAGAAATATAAAGCTGGTTGGATGCCAATACTAAAGTGAATCAATGTAAAAATTTTACCATGAGAAAAATCAAATCTTAGCTTTTCAGGTAGAACAATGGAGCCCTTCTGATCAACATGATCACCAAGTACCTCCTGCATTTAGTTGTAGAAATAAGGGCAAGGCAGATGGGAATAGATTAAACACAAGATGAACTTTTCAAAACATAAAGTTTTCATACCCGGAGTGCAAAATTTAGCATATGAGTGCATGTGTGATTAGGAGCAATAAGTGCCCGTCTTCCATAGTCAACCTGCCATTTAACACCAGAGATTGTGTGCAAGAGATAATAAATACAGATAACTCAAACAGTAGCATATCTATCAATCTATATATATATATAAATCAAGTTTCAATTTCACCTTGCAGATTACTTTGTCACCAACCGAAAGTGCTGTTGTCCCTCTTGAAAAAGAACCAATGTGAAGAATGAAGCCAGCATATACTTGAACATTATCAACTTGAAAACTTCCAAATGATCCTTCAAGGGACCCGATATCATATATCTGAATTCACAGTAAATAGGTCAAACAAAGCAATTTTCTATATTGTAGTTATGGATAAGACAATCAGGAATTTCAACTGAAACATTCAAGTTCTACGTTTCAAGCCAATTGATTTAGCTTAATTACTTCTCAAAAATATCACAACCTAAAACTATGAAGCAAGTAAGTTTCAAGGAGGACAGGAAAATCAATATACTCCCACATGTCACCGTAATGTGCTTAGTTATACCTACCTATCTTGTACACAAATTTCTAGAAAAGAGTAAGTCATGATAGGTTATTTCAAACATGGTTCTGAGAAAGAATATGCCAATATTTTGGATAGCAAGTTAAAAATTCCTGAAATTTGAGAAGCTTATACAAACTATATGTTTCTAAATAGAACTTCATGGCAGATATCAACAGTTAACGAATAGAATACACTGTTCAAGCTTCTGCATAGCATTGAAGGTAAAGAAAGATGAAATAAAGTCAGGCTAGTTTAAGGTTAAGTTTTTATTATTATACCTGACCACCTTGCTCAGCATAAAAGCTTGTACTTTCAAGAACAATACCAACATCAGCACCAGGGGAGGCTTTCTCTAAAAACTCAGTCCCTGTGTAGATAGCTTTCACCACACTTTTGTGGTCCTAACACAAAAAATATAACATAAAAAATATGAGCAAGGGATTATGACTGTTTCAACTTTCAAGTAGTAAATGAGAATATTCCTCAGAGATCATTTAAGGCCCACTCAAAGGTCCATCTGACATTCTTATGTTGATCAAAGACATGGGAAGAGCAGAATTTTGAATGATAGTAAACATCGGATATGGCATGGATTTTGGAGAAACCCTACCTTATCCACATGAAAGATTAAGTAACATTATAGAAGATTAAATATCTCAATTATGGAGGCTAACACACAAACTATCTTTCATATAGCACCATTCTCTACTTCATGCAGGGAGTCTGCCATCATATCTCAAATATGAATCTAACCAAAAAAGAAGTATGCTGTAGTAGTCAATAACAAATGAAAAAAACCAAATATGGTCTGTCATGAAAACAATTAGAAGGCCATGCCAGCACATGTCAATGAACCATCTACACAATATAATTAGGAATGCATGCTTATTCTAGGAGAACAGAAGGCAGTTGGTTCTTTGTTGCCAACAAATTTGAATGAGCAACAGTCAAGATCCATTTTACATCCTAGGAAAAACATACTATACAAACATAAAAAATTCATGACAAATTTTCTCACCTCGTGCCAAATGAACTTATAGCTATCATCAGTTGCAGCCACTCCCCTTTTCGCAGCTCTGATGTTGCATCAGCCTCCATAACAATAGAGTCACCAAGCAACAGCAAGCATTGATATAACCAACAAACAAATATGAAAGGCAAGTGGATAAAAAAAGCCTCTGCTCTTAAGGATCACATTTATTATCCAGAATGGAAATCACTCAAGGAAACTGTTCAGAATAAAAACAGCAGACGCATGAGAGGTGACCAACCAGAGGCACTCTAACAAAGAATAAATCTGATACCTTGAAAGGTACTTGATACAAATAGTCCAAATGTTGTATGAAGACAGATCAAATCCAAGTTGATAGCTAATGGCAAGTGTTACCACCAAAACAGATTAACTTCAAAAACTTTTAATGATGATATAGAAATGCATATATTCAACCTAAAGGAATGATCCTGAAAGAACGTAGAAGCAAATCACATTGAGGCTGTTCCTATACAAAACAGTGGGCAACGAACTGCAGTTTTTCATTTGAATATTTATAAATAGTACAAATTCACATGTATGCATGAGCTGATTCTTTGTACATGTTAGGCACAATTATAAGCATAGCCAATATGGCTATTCCTAACCAACCAAATATAAAAGAAGCAGCAAATTTGACCTTATTGCGGGCACTCCTGGCTTTTTCTCTGGCTTCTTCCATAGCAATATTAAAACCCTCTACATCAACAGTTAAACCTCTTTCTTCGGCCATCAGCTGTTGTAATAGAAAAAGGTGAAGAAAAGGGGGCAGATTACTATTTGAAGAAGTTTGGAATTATAGTTTTACACATACATAATATACAAGCGGTTACCTGTGTCAAATCCATTGGGAAGCCAAAGGTATCCCATAAAACAAATGCATCCTGAAACCAAGACGATCAAACAATAAGCATGCATTTAAAGTTACACTAGTTACCGTGAAATAGTTATATTTATCTAATGAACAAAAAAAGTGAAGGCAAGGGAACCCAAGAAATGTCTAGGAAAAATTATCGGACCAGTGAAAAACAGTGCAAGTCATCTACTGTCCTCTTGTTAATGCACATTACAGTATATGTAGATGAGCTACATAGGATAAAATTAGCGTAGGTATCCCATAGCAGTAACACTATAACACAGATTCATAGTTGATAAGATGCATGAATGTTCAAAGAAATGCATGGATAAATAGATAAGAAGCGCATGCCTGCCCACTCAGTTCATTCCCCTGAACCTCCTGAGCAGCTCTCTTAAACTTCTCAATTCCCTACAAATAACAAAACACATCAATTACATTTCACAGAAGGAATACAAAATGGACATGTCTGTCTACTGCATGCCTGCATGTATACTGAAGAGCACAGAGCTTATCTGACAAACAACATATGAGGATAATATAGAAACAACAGATACAAAAGATTACATCTAACAGGTCATGACTGATGTTTATGATTAAAATGGTTGCAATAGACACAAACATAATTTCACCAAAAAATAAAAAAAAAAAGGTATAACACCATAGAACAACTTAAATGCCTGTAGCTTGCATCTTGCCGAATAATGCTCATTAAAGGAGAAAAAGAAATAGCCAACATATACTAAAGTGAATAACTTCACAGATTGGATGCAAAAAACTAACAAATATGGAACTGACATTGAATGATACTCTTGCAAATAGTGTTAATTTGATAACCTAGTGAGCAAAATGAAAGAAGCATATGTTACTCAAATTTAAACTTTTACCTTAACTAATGTCCTTCCAAAACTTGCTTCCTCTTCTGCAATAATGTCTCTGATTTTTTTCTCATGTTGCTTTAGTTCAGGAAAAACATCACCCATCACTTCAACCACAACACCTACAAGCCTGCATTGAACCATCTGGTTACAAAAGATGCAAAAGCAACCCCTCCTCTCCATTTTTCTCTCCTCTAATAAATAAACCAAAGATTTTTTTTATAACTAAACCAACAAATGAAGGAAAGTATAAAATAATTACACCAGGCATATGCTTCAGTTTAATACAGTGAAAGCATGACCTATAAGTTTTTCTTTTAAAAGCCAGACTTATGGGATAACCAACACAGAGCTTGGCAGTTAGCATTAAAAACTAAACAATTAGAAAACTAAGGTCTCCTCTCAATCAGCATTCTTATCTGTCTCCTTCAAACTCTAAGAAAAACAGCCATTCACAACAAAAGAGTAACAGAAAGAATTAATAATCCCACAGAAAATTATCAACAGAAGCAGAAATAAGAATGAAGAATTAGCACATAATTACATAGATTGTTTGAAGCAAAAAAATTTCCTTACCCACTGAAAAATCCTTCTTGTGCTTTTAAGACTTCCCTACCATACCGCACAGCTCTTCGTAAAATACGCCTTAATACATATTCTCTCCCCTCATTCCCTGAACACACAAAATGCTCCTGGGCATAAGATATGTGACTGTTCTGAAGTGGAGAACAAAAGAGTAACTTTCACAGTTGAAAGGCACAGAGTAAATATGATAGCCATTAAGAGCACCTATAAAGAGCTCATTGTATAAATCCATTACCACTCTGCTCAGTCTGCTCATGCTTAGAGATGGAAAATAAAATTTTGAACATATATTGTCTGATTTTATTCAATAGTCTGTTAGTGTGCGATTTCTATATACCAGTTCCAAGTGAAGAACATTTTGGTTAAATTTTCACCTGGACGAGAGCCATCAGCAATAGCAAAAGAAAGTGTCCTTATGTGATCAGCCACCACTCTATAAGCCATATCAACTTTATCAACATCATCAGCCCCTAGTTTTCCAGAGTATGGGGGAGCACCAGTTGCCTACAAGAAAGAAAAGGAGTGAACAAATTAATCAGCACTCAAGTTCAGAATCATATCCATTCATTTGTTAAAACGTAATGTTACATAGAGAAAGATAATGTTCAGGTTGAAGGTACGTTATAATATGAATCTACCTGTTGGATGGCTCCAAATATTGGTAAGAATACATCAGTATCATAATTGCTCATTTTCTTCTGGAGAACAGAAGTGAGACGTTCAAATCCCAATCCTGTATCCACATGTTTAGAAGGTAAAGGCTTTAATGTGCCATCACTTTCCCTATTAAACTGCAAAAAAAATCACCAATACTTTTTAACTTCAAACATGAGCACAATTAAGAATAATATTCACCTTGAAATCATAAAAGAAATACAAATTTCCAAAGTTCAAAGCTATGCTGAAGCATAAGTAGGATTTATATACCTGTATAAATACAAGGTTCCAAATTTCGATGCATGTGGGATCATCATTATTGACCAAAGATGCAGCATCTCGGTTACCAAGGCGATCAAAATGGATTTCAGTACAAGGGCCACAGGGGCCAGTATCTCCCATCTCCCAGAAGTTGTCCTGTTCAGAATTCACCAATGGAAAATACATTATGGGAACCAAACATATCAACAAGGCATGGAGTATCATTACTTTAATTAGCCATGATGCAAATCTATGGAACAAAACCAAAAACACTTCCACCAAAATGTGGCCAAATGAAAATATAGCAGTATTCTATTGAAATTAACAACATACACACTGTTCTGAATTGGTTAACACCATAGCTGACCTTGCAACCAAAAGGCAGCACATGACCCGGTGGCAAGTATTTCAACCATAAGTCCCTAGCTTCATTATCAGGTGCAAGACCAGCCTTTTCATCACCTCCAAAATATGTCGCGTAAAGCCGATCTTTAGGCAGTTTATAGACCTGAATATCCATATAAAAATTGCTCTTTACTTTCAAACAACAAGTGTAATTGTAATTTGGCTGCAATAAAGCTTAAATTTGCCTAATTCTTCCCCCCATTTCATCAAGACAAGAAACACAGCAAAAAGAGAGTAAAATACCAATAGAGCATTAAAACAAACAACAACTGAAACTCAAAACATTAAATAGAGCAGAGCCTAAGTACTTACGTCCCCAAGGACCAACTCCCCAGCAGATCAAAAGGTGGGGAAAAATAATAAAATCTAGAAATTTATTTCAATAACAAGCGCAGGCCAACTATAAAGAAACAAACTTTTTTTGTTCCTTCAATTCCGGACGAACAAAAATTAAAGATAAAAAAAAAAAGATTCAAGCTTTAGACCATATGTACCTCAGTGAGCAGCTCCCAAGCCCAGGTGATAGCCTCCGTCTTGAAATAATCCCCAAACGACCAATTCCCCAACATCTCAAAGAATGTATGGTGATACGTATCCTTGCCAACATCATCCAAATCATTATGCTTCCCGCCGGCGCGGATGCACTTCTGGGAATTAGCCGCCCGGGTGAGCTTCCCAAGCGCAGTGCTAGGGTTAGCGGTGCCGAGAAAGATGGGCTTGAACTGGTTCATGCCGGCGTTGGCAAAGAGGAGAGTAGGGTCATCGAGAGGAACGACGGGACTCGATGGCCAGCTTGTGTGGCCCTTGCTCTCAAAGTAGGAAATGAAGGTATCCCGAATTCTTCTCGCCGGCCACTCCATCGCCGCCACCGATGAGAAAACCCTAACCCTAGCGCAGCGGAGAAGGGATGAGTGGAGGACGAAGGCCAGTATCTGATTTTTTTTTCAAAAAAGAAAGAAAAAGAGACTCTTTTTTTGGTATTCCCCTGATTTCATTTGAGCGTGACTTGAAATAACTTCGCTTTGTTTATACAAATTTCTTTTAAATGTGATATAAAACTAAAATTTTATCACATTAAATAAATATTTATTTATGCAAATAATTTTTTGAAAATTCTAATATTATTAAAATTTGATTAATTGTTTTATTTAGTTCTAGTAAGTTTTTGCTTGATCAAACACCCATAAGTATTAACTGGCTTACTAACTTTTTTTTATTCTGATTTTCTGGGTAAATTACACCCATGATCACAAAAAATTTTGGGATGTAATACTACGGCCAAAAAATTATTTTTCGCAATATAAAACCCATAAAACTTTAACACAATTACATGCAAAATTAAAATGAACTATTTTCAGTAAACGAATATACGTGACATTGATGTCGATGACAACTCAACACCAAGTCACACACTCATATTCCCCAAAAAACCAAAAAAAAAAAAATTCCACGCCAAACTCCCGGAAGGTTTTAAAAACCGGGTTTTAAGTAATTTTTTTTTAGAAAAAACCTATTATAGATAATGAAAAAAGAAAGTCCCAAACAAAAGGTTTTTTCTAGTAAGAATCCTTTGATCATCACTTATTCAATAAATAGATGTAATAACTCAACAAAATCTATAGAAAGAGCTGTATTTCGGTGAAAATAAGTCTGAAGGAAGAAAAATCGTTTGATTTCGGGAATACCTTTTTTTTTTTTTAGTCCGGTCGCGAAGTCTCGAATAGTGAGTATGAATCATAGTTCAAATATTTCTTTTTTTGATCTATTCTATATATTATATTCCGTGCTCAAGATACTAGAATAAATATCCGACGGGGTAGAATCGCCTTGGTAAAGATGACAGACTCATTCTCTGTATTATCAATAGGATCAATTATAACAAGTCACACACTCATATTCCGGAAAATTCTAAAAAAAGAAATTCCACGGTCGAACTACCCAAAAAATTTAAAAATCCAATTTTTTTTTTATTAAAAATCTAAGACTTCCTTCATAATTTTTTTGACACTTAACTTACTAAAATTCCATCCAAGTAAAACGGAGGAATTATAAATTTCCAAAATAATAGATAAGAATACCGCAAATAAAGCTATTGCCACCCCCATAAGGGGTGTAGTACCCCACCTGGAGCTACTTTACCGTATTCCGAATTCAACGGTTTTAATAAATCCCCTATAATAGTTCGTCTTGGCCCGGATCTAGAACTACCCTCTACGGTTTGTGTAGCCATAAATCCTATTTTATTTAATCATTGGTTAAGATCTCGTTGACTTTGTATAGCATTCCGTTGTAGTTGTAAATAAACTATTAAACGATCTTATTGTAGATCCATTGTGATCTTAAAATTATCTAAAAATGGAAACTAACAACCCTAGTCACCATCTTCATATCTCGGTTTACTTGTAAGCTTTACTGGATACGCTTTATATATCGCCTTTGGCCAACCTTCTCAACAACTAAGAGATCCATTCGAAGAACACGGGGACTAATTGAAGTAATGAGCCCCCCAATAAGCCCCCCCCCAATATTGGGGGGGCTCATTACTTCAATTAAGGTAATGAAAAATTATTTCTTTTTTTTAGTCGGAACCTTAGATGGTTCTCGAAAAAAGATAGCGAAAAAAATTATCCCTAACGTCGAGACTAAGAGGAATGTATAAACCAATGCTTCCATAGATTCGATTGTTATTTACAATTATAGCTTCCACATCTATTCCTATTCATTTGGGATCATTTACCGTATAAAGAAAGTAAAAAAAAAGATGGTGATTCAAGTCAAAATTAATTCAGTACATTGTCTTTAGTACACCATATCAAATAAAACAAAAATATATAGGCGGAAGATAACCCAACAATGTTGTATCGGACTGCCTGTCTCCGTGTAGTTGGATCTCCAATTTTTTGGAATGTTCCAAATTCCACTTGAGCATCCAAATCTGGATCAATACCAGCAAAAACATCTCTGAACAAGGTTCTAGCACCATGCCAAATGTGTCCGAAAAAGAAGAGCAGAGCAAATGAGGCATGCCCGAAAGTGAACCAACCTCTTGGACTACTACGAAAAACACCATCGGATTTCAAAGTAGCCCGGTCTAATTCAAAAATTTCACCTAATTGGGCACGTCTAGCATATTTTTTCACAGTAGTGGGATCACTATAACCGACTCCATTGAGATCGCCACCATAGAACTCAACAGTTACACCTACTTGTTCAACACTATATTTTGATTCCGCCCTTCTAAAAGGAACATCGGCTCTAACAATTCCGTCTACATCTACCAAAACTACCGGGAATGTTTAAAAAAGGTAGGTAACCACCAAACAAAAGCCCGCGCCCTTCCTTTTTCTCAAAAGATGGGGTGTCCTTAACAATCAACCACCTATTCCATCCCCGTTGTCCATTGAGCCCGCTCTAAATAATCCCCCTTTTGCTGGATTATTACCAATATAATCATAAAAAGCTAATTTTTCGGGAATTTTAGACCAAGCTTCCGATAAACTCAGATTTTCGGCCAGTCCAGCCCCAACTCTTCGATATATTTCTTGCTGGAAGTATCCCTGATCCCACTGATAACGAGTGGGGCCAAATAATTCGATTGGGGTAGTTGCTGAACCATACTGTTTGTGCATATATATATATCAAAGATCAAAATATTCAAATCTTAAGATCAGCCGAGAGCACGGATCCCGAGGCGATCTAAAATATTAAAATCTTAAGATCAGCCGAGAGCACAGATCTCGAGGCGATCTAAAATATTAAAATCCCAAGATCAACCGAGAGCACGGATCTCGAGGCGATCTAAAATATTCAAATCCTAAGATCAGCCGAGAGCACGGATCTCGAGGTGATCTAAAATACTCAAATCTCATAATCAGCCAAGAGCACAGATCTCGAGGTGATCTAAAATATTCAAATCCCAAGATCAGCCGAGAGCACAGATCTCAAGGTGATCTAAAATATTCAAATCTAATGATCACCCAACAGCACGGATCTTGAGGCAATCTAAAAGATTCAAATCCCAAGATCAACCGAGAGCACGGATCTCGAGGTGATCTAAAATCTCAAGATCAGCCTAGAGCACAAATCTCGAGGCGATCCAGGATATTCAAATACAAATCACGAAGCAAAAAAAAATATTTTAAATAAAAATAAAGAAAATAAAAATAAAAAAATGATGAAATAAAATAAAATTTAAAATAAAAATTAAAATTAAAAAAAATCAAATCAAATCAGATAAAAAATTAAAAAATAATAAAATAATAAAATGGTAATAAAATAATACTATTTTAAAATATATATATATATATATTATATAAATAATAATAATAATATATTATTATTATAATATTAATATTTATTATTATTATAAAATAAAAGAATTAAAAAAGAATTAAAAAAAATAATAAAAAAAATATAATATAATGGGACGTGGAATCATGCATGGAGATGCATGTATCATGGAGCGGTTGGACAATTTGAAATGGATGATATAATTTAAAAAAAAATAATAAAATAATAAAAAAAAAAAGATGGGAGTTATGGAAACGTGGCAGGATGCATGTGCTACGACCTGGACGGTTGGCTGGAGGCTTTTAAAAAAGAAGAAGAGAGGGAAGCAAATGGAGAGAGAGAGGAGAAAGAAATCAGAAGAAAAAAAGAAAGAAAACAAGGATCTGAAGAAGAAGAAGAAGAAAAAAAAAAAGGAGAAGGAAGAGGTTTCATAGTATTATCATCCCATTTATTTTTTTTATTTTTTATTTTACAGTACATATATATATATATATATAAATGATTGTCACCTGTCGTCACCATCGCCGCACCGCCATCGCTGCCGCCGTGGTCGCACCGCCATCGCCGCTTCTCCACCACTAATGCCGATGGCAGAGAGGGTGGAATATCCCTCCTCCATCGGCATTTCCAAACGCATATGAATGCAGCTGTCAATGCATATTTCAGTGAAGGAGATAGAAGAAATTTACCTGCTGCTAATGATGATTTGATGAATATAGACAACCATGTTAATGACGAAACTCCACAGCCTACTTTTCCACTTCTGTCAGCTTCCCGAAGTGTGAACCCATTTTCACTCCTTAATCCGAATATTGGTCGAAACTTTTTTGATCGTGCAACTGATTTTCCTGGCCTTCCACCAATTGTTTCACACTCGTGTGAAGTGTGGGAAATTCTTATTGAATTCAAGGATGGGAATAATGATTCTAGTTCTTCTGCTCATAAGCCTGTTATAGAGGATGTCACTGGAGTAGTATCTATACCGGGATCAGAAACTCATGGAACTACCATAATTGATGATGATGTTGATGAGGATGAAGATATTCCTTATGCTTCTGCTGATCATGGAACAAGTTATAATGAAATACACAATGCCTCGGGTGATGTTCCTTTTGGAACACATCCTCGATCTGGTGTTACTCCATCTGTTGGTTTGATTGATTATAACAATGATATTGAAGAGGAAATGATTCAAGCTGCAATTGAAACTTCAAGGCATGATGCTGGGGGATATCCAAATCAGCATTCTGATGTTCCAAATCAGCCATCTGGTTCCCACTTTGAGCGGCGTTCATCTCCTTTTGAGGATTCTGATCTAGCACGAGTAGTTTCACTCTTGTTAAAAAACTGCAGAGCAAGAAAGAGCTCTCCGTGAACAGAAATATCAAGCTAATGAGGCACAACCTTCTCATGTATCTGATATTAAACAGGAAGAAGTAACCACTTTGGCAAATGGAAGCCGTGTAAACTCAGTGGAGGAGAACTTATTTGTCCATGAAGAAGATGAGGAAGAGGAACAGCCACTAGTGAGGCACCTCAGATGAGTATGGAGGAGGCATATTTAATGAAGAGCATGACGAAGCTATAATGCTTGAGGTTGCAATGTTCGGTGGTGTTCCTGATAATACTGCTTATCAGTTTCCATACTCATCTCATCAAGGCTTGCAAGACAGTTCTTCATCTTTCTATCCTCGGGTGCCTCGTCCTCCATCACCATCATTAGTGGAACAACGCTTGCTAAGAGAGCAGCAGGATGATGAATATCTTGCAGTACTACAAGCAGATAAAGAAAAGGAATTAAAATTTATGCAAGAGATTGAAGGAAGCTGCTGCCAGAGAAGTTTCTCTTGAAAGAGAAAGACATCAAGAGGAAGAAAATCGCAGGAAAATGCTTGAGGAAGAGGAATTTAAGAGGGAACTCGCTGCAAAGGAAGCATCTCTGCCTCAGGAACCTGATCCGGATGATGAAAGTGCTGTTACCCTTCTTGTTCGCATGCCTGATGGTTGGTCAAACCAGGTACCAACAGATTGGTCAGGCCATTCCCGAGGTGTGCATTCGCCATTGGATAAGGTGAACTGACCTTGAATGAACTGGGTCTCACCAGCAAACGAGAAGCCTTATTTCTAGAATTAGTTTAGCTTCATAAAAAAAAAAAAAAACATGCTTTTAGTAAAGGCTAGGAGAAACATGTCTGGGGACATGATATGAAATTTGAGGGATTTGATATTTCCATTGCCCAAAATTTGCATGATCAAGTCCAGGAGTTTTCATCAAATTAAAGCCATAATCGGGCCTGACTAGCTCATGAATATCTTCAAAGATAAGTGTCTGAATATTTATTTATTTGTGTACAGAAATATCATCAGCAGCAATGCATCTTTTACCGGTTAAAAAAAAAAAAAAAAAAAAAAGGGCTAAGCTTAAGGCTAATGGATTATTTGGGTCATATGGCCAAAATAATGGGTTATAAAAAAAAAATTTTTTTTTAACATAGAAAGGACAGGAAGCAGACTAAGCTTGCATTTCTTATAAATATACAGCTGAGGAGAAAGGGCTTATTGTCTGATGCACGATAAAAATACCCTTTCTAAAGCGATAATGAGTTAAATATTTCAAGACGGCAACAAGGCATACAACGCGGTGACAAGGCGCAGGAAACAGTCTATATATATATATATATATATATATATATATATATATATATATATATATATATATATATATATATATATATGTAAAAAAAATAAATAAATAAATAAATAAAAACAAAAAATCAAATTTGTAGTATGTATATAAAATAAACCATGAAATTTATAGTTTGCAATGCTTTGCCTTTACTTGTACTCGAAGCACCCTTAATCGGAGGTTCCAAGGATTTTAATCTGGGGTAATTAATAATAAAGGCTTGCCTCTATTAGGAATGGAAGAGTCCACAAAATAAAATAAATAAAATAAAATAAAGCATTTGTGATTCGATATATCACCCGGTGTCTCTTTACCGACACGATGCCAGGTTGCATATTTTCGATCCCACACATACCACATAGTTCCGGCAACTACGAAAGCTGCAAAAAAAATAGCAGAGATACTACTGGAAAGTACAGTTTCAATATTTCCCATACGTAATCCTTTGTATAGACGTTGAGGTGGACGAACACTAAGATGGAATAGACCCGCTAATATGCCCAATGTACCCGCTGCAATATGATGAGAGGCTATTCCTCCCGGAACAAAAGGATCAAAACCTTCCGCACCCCATGCTGGATTTATAGATTGTACTTTTCCAGTTAGTCCATAAGGATCGGACACCCATATTCCAGGACCATACAAGCCTGTTACATGAAATGCGCCAAAGCCAAAACAAGCCAATCCTGAGAGAAATAAATGAATTCCAAAGATTTTGGGCAAATCCAAAGAAGGTTTTCCCGTACGTTCATCACAGAATATTTCTAGGTCCCAATACACCCAATGCCAGATAGCTGCCAAAAAGCACAAGCCGGAAAACACAATATGTGCCCCTGCCACACCTTCATAACTCCAAATACCCGGATTCGTTATACTTCCCCCTGAAATACTCCAACCACCCCATGAATTGGTTATTCCTAAACGGCTCATGAAGGGTATAACAAACATACCTTGTCTCCACATTGGATCAAGAACGGGGTCAGAGGGATCAAAAACCGCTAATTCATATAGAGCCATCGAGCCGGCCCAACCAGAAACTAGAGCTGTATGCATTATATGGACAGAAAGTAATCGACCGGGATCATTCAATACGACAGTATGAACACGATACCAAGGTAAACCCATGGAGATACCCCTTTATCAAAAAATAAATAAATAAACACTATGTAACTTTATCGCATTGGAAAAGACTATACTATGTACTTAACCTTTACAGTGGATTCTGTATTAGAAAGAATTCATATTTATTTTATTCCGTTCCCTTGAAAATAAGGGAACAATTCTGTTCAGTTTATAAGAACAAAGAGAAGCAGATCTATTCTATACTATACCCGATGAGTACGAATACGCAATGGAAGGATTGGTCTGGCCCCATTTTGGGGGAACGAATGCATAGAAACTTGTTTATCATTCGAACGATCGATCCTTTCATTAAAATTTTTCTTTATTCACTAAGTTTTCCCTTCTAATTTAGGGATAAAATAGAATAAACAGAAAAAAAAAAAAAGAAGGAAGATGAAGACAATAAACCCATTGCATTGTTACGTTTCTATATTAAAGTGAAATATAGTGCTTAATTTTTTTGTTTAATTTAATGCCTATTGGTGTTCCAAAAGTACCTTTTCGGAGTCCTGGAGAGGAAGATGCAATTTGGGTTGACGTATAGTGCGACTTGTCAGACATATTGGGTCATATGGGATTTACCCCGTTCTTTCCCCCGATCGAGATATCCTACGCTTCGCCCAAGAAATATTTACTGTTAATTATTTGTAGCGCGAAGTGCAATTAGATCAATTTATATTCGGGATCAACATTATCGATTAGAAGAATTTATGGTTGACTTAGACCGATAAAATATTCAGGCTTCGTTCAGAAAATACCAAATTGGTAATATATCTACAATTACCACTTGTATAATAGATGAACACAACGAATAGTTTGTGGGAAGGTAAGTAAAGCATGAAACGAATTGAAAAAAAAAAGAAGTGGTACTGAAATTATTTGTCCTATATGTACAAATGGAATTCGGACAGATCTTTACCCGGAGTAGAACATGAACCTAAAAGAATTGAAAAGGCCCATTAAGGAACAAGAAAACGACATTGTGATTTAAATCGTGATGAAACAATATATCAATGAGAGGTTAGTTTAATAAGTTCAGTAAATTCTTTTTTCTTATTTTATAGTTTTTATATTTTTATATATAGTATAGGGCGGGGTCCAAAAACCCTTTTTTTGAAGAAAAACAACAAATCCTTTCATTTCATTTTAAAACCTGTTACAAAAAAAAAGAAATGGAACTGGAATCGACACATTGATTCTTTTTTCGCAATTTTTTTTTGAACCGTATGCATCCAAAGGTGCACGTACGGTTTCTGAGAGATAGAATTTTGTCCTAATCAACCGACTTCATCGAGAAAGATTACTTTTTTTGGGCCAAGAGGTTGATAATGAGGTCTCAAATCAACTTGTTGGTCTCATGGTATATCTCAGTATGGAAGATGCTACTAGGGATCTTTATTTGTTTATAAACTCTCCCGGCGGATGGGTAATCCCAGGAATGGCCATTTATGATACTATGCAATTTGTGCCACCCGATGTGCATACAATATGCATGGGATTAGCCGCTTCGATGGGATCCTTAATTCTAGTCGGAGGAGAAATTACCAAACGCCTAGCATTCCCTCACGCTTGGCGCCAATGAGTTTGTTTTTTTGAAAAAAAAAGAAAAAAGACTATGCCTTCGCCATATCGAATATGAATTATACGTAATAATAGCATGGCACTTTGAGTTCGATATGAATAAACCATTATTGTTTTTTCATAACATGAGGTTATGTATCGAGATAGTAATATGAAATAATGGTTATTTTTGATTTAATCTTACGTATCGGGAGTAAATTTCAGCGTCACATTATTCCTTATTAAAGAGTCACCCATATGTTATGAGTTCTGTGTGAAAAAAAAAGTTTTTTTAACATAATAATGTTATAAATCTAAAACTTTGTGACCATAGCCTAATTTGCAAAAATATAATTTTAGTCATAACATTATAAATCTAAAACTTTTTGTAACTATAAATGTAATTTAACTCATACGTCGTCACATGTGCTTGGTCACCGAAACTAGTATGTTTTAGTTTTACATGCGTTCGAACTAAAATTTTATGTTTTTATGTTAGGAAAAATAGTAGTTTGATCATAGCATTATAAGCCTAAAATTTTTGTGATCATAGATGTAATTTACTCATGATTCTTTTTGTATATATGTTATAAAAAACTTAATAGTTTGTAATTATTTGCATATTAAAAGGCATATATTTGCAAACTCCTGTTATTTGTTTATTTATTATATTATATTATATTTTATTTTTTGGCACTCCTTGAAACCAAAGCAAGAACATGGAAAGATGCTGATAATTTTTTTTTTTATAGAATAGAATTCTAGAGATTCCACAGAATACCTGAGTTCTAGTTGCTCCCAGTTTTGAGATGCTTTGTCTCACCTATTCTAATTTTTTTTAATCATAATTCTCTAAAGATCCTCCGCTTAAACCACAGTTTTCAGAGAACTATAAATGTAATTCCCAACTTTAAAAGGGTGAACATACAAAAAGTGAATCATGGCTTCAACTCAAGAAGCAGAGGAAGCTGATAACTCACAAGTCACAACATTGGAATTTCATTCAATCAATTTTGTAACTCTGAAGAGATTGGGAAGATCAATAGAACAATACAATTCTAGTATTTTAGAAAACCGGTGTTTTTCTGGGCTTTGCCGAGAATCGATTCAATATCACCCTGAAAAAGATTGAGTTTTTTAGCTATGGCAAAACCACAGTACAAACCATCAACAGCAGCACTGACAATCCCGCCGGCGTATCCTGCACCTTCTCCGGTTGGATACAGTCTGTTCAGTGATGTGCTCTCGTAAGTATCAGAATGGCGGGAAATCTTTAGCGGCGCGCTAGTTCTCGTCTGCGAGAAACGAGCAAAACATTAGCATTAGTTAAGACGAAACCTTGTTACGATAATGATTTTTGTCATAATACCTCGACACCGTGAAGAAGGGCTTCTTTGGAGATGAAACCTGGTAGCTGATAAATTGAAGCGTTTTCAGGTCGATGAATTTAAAGTGCAAACGTGTCAAAGAAGAATGATGATTTGACTAAGACACAGCAGCAGACCTCTTTGTTGAACATTGAAATTGAATGTTGCAGAGCTTGAGTTATCGGAGCAGGGTACAAGTCATGGAGTTTTGCTGCCTTCACCCCTAAGCGGTAACTTGATGGAGGCAATGATGTCACTGAAATCATAAAGCTGAAAATTACTCACAGTTTTGAATCAAACAAGCATGAAAGGATTGGAGTGACGTTTTACCGGACAATTTGTTGTCGAGGAAGTCGGTGACTGTCTGCGCAGGGACAACAAAACTTCCTCCGCCCATCAGAGCAGCTTGTCTTTCAAATTCTCTCTGAATGCTCAAAATCCAACAATAACAAATGATGCTTCGATAGAACTGACAGTGATGAATTGGAAAAATTCTGATGAAGTGATACTCTCTGAATCATTTCTATTAGTATGTGAAACAGCACCTCCATGCTTAAAACAAATTTACAGAATTGACTAATATGTTTAAGTGCATTGATGAATCTAAATTTTGTTTAAGTTGCTGAATACCTGAAATTCAACACCAGCAAGAGGCCCATGACATTTGAAGGCATCAAAATCATTTGAAGAAATAGTGACAACAAGTGCTGCATTTGCCCATCTAGATGCACGCCGAGAAAAAGACATGCCATTGATGCAGAGTTCAGATGGATCAGTGCTGGTTAGAACCACCTGCCCACAAGCATTTTATTGATCAAAACTGTTGTTCATGTTATCAAACAATTCCCAACAAATAAGGGATAATCGAGTGTGATACCTGTCCACCAGGGCACATGCAGAAGGAATAACAGCTCCGAGTTTGATCTCCCGAATCAGTGCTCGCTTCAGCATGCCCTTCGGTAACATACTTCACCAATTTATAATCTGCAACAGGTACCTTTCCACGCCCTTGATGAACTTCGGCGGCCAGAGCGGAATACTAGATATTTACAATAATATACCTGACTTAGGATGGTCATGAAACAGAAGGCTTGTGTGCAAGTGGCTCTATTATATTATGGTAATTACAAATGAAGAGATCAGTCATTACCAAGACATATCCCTCGCAACATTTCATTCTTGGGGAGTAGAAATATGCAGGGAAGTAATAAGGAAAATGATCAGACCTCAAAGACGGATAACCATCCTGAAGATATATACTCCTATGTATATATAAGTTCATTGATTGAGGAATCAATACTTAACATCAAATCCAGGTAATATCTCAAGTGAAATATTGATTGAAAAAGAAAACATGCGTGATGTAAACATGATTTTCTTTCAGATAATAAATATGTTTATTAAAGACAACATCAAAATACTACGAGTATATGAACAAAGTATCTCCATTGACCTATGCTAGGAATTGTTTAAAATATCACAGAGCAATATGGAAGGAGAACATAGTGAGAGGAGAATATAGTGACAATTAAGTCATACAGAACTGGACTGAATGAAAAGGCAAGTAAAAACCACAACTTACTTGCATGCTATTTATTTGATCCTGTGGATGCTCAATTCTTAGACCAACCTGCTTAGAGAAGCAAATGTAAGTATTGATATACAGAATAGAAGGCACACGATGGCTTCGGGTCAATTTAAATGACAGCTCTTGCCCATTATTTATTGTGAGACAAAATTGCAGAAAGAGGGAAAAAATGAAAAGGGGCGACATGACTTTTGCATGACATTGTCAATTAGCAAACCCTAATGTTACTGCGCTCGGTTCATAACATTTATAGTATCCCAAGGCTAAGGATGCACATTTAACTCAAAAGCAGCTTCTCCAACAATAACATTTCAAATAATTCACTGGCATGAGATATATTATCTTACAGCGAAATCTTTAGGAATTAAATCCACACTGTGCTGAAGGAGCATTTGATATACATCTCGAGCTGAGTGACCAACTGCCAGAACAACAGCATCATAAAATAAATCATAGTTGCCAGAACTAGGGTCCTCCCTTACGTCGGAAACTTTGACCCCCAGGACGTTTTGATTTTCCACAATCAAATCATCCATTCTAGTGCTGAACTTCAAAATAACCTATAGTCATAAAATGGTAGGTCTTGTTACAATATTCATTGAAACCATAGGAAGAATTCATGATGAAGTTCATATTATATCACTCACACCCAACTCTTCTAAATGATGTCGGAAGTTACGTAGCAATGGAATCAACCGATCTGTTCCCAGATGAGGTTTTCCATCAATTAAGATATCAAGAGGCGCTCCAAAGTGAACCAAAGTCTTCATCACCTGATAAAATAACAGAAACACCAAGACCAAGGCACTTGAAACCAATTTGAATATGAATGTACAGGCATCACATGATAGTTTTTCTTTTGTCTCTTCAGTCTGGGCGTATTTCATGCATGAAGGTAAATGCTTACTCTTTGAAAAGCATTATACACAGAACAAGATCGCAGATAAGTTTTTAAACTTTAATGGCCTATCATTATGTGTTATTTTCCACAACACTAAAACGATAAACCCCTAGAATAATCACAAAGGTTATAAGTAATGAACAATTCTCACAGCTTGAACACTGCCACTATTCCTTCCAATTCTCGTTACCAACTTTCCATCACTCCAGGTACCTGCACCACCCTGCCATGTATAAGTCTTTAATAAATGTAGTGTCTAAATCAATGCAGTAAGATTAATTTTGGGATTAAAAAGTTGGAGATTTATAGATGAAAGGGTACCCGTGTGGCATTACTGGCATGAATGGAAATAAGCAAAATGATGTCGGAAGTCAGGCAAGTTATCACAATTCACCACTAGACATATTGAAGCAGGAATTTGTATTGTTTCTCACAAAACATAATAAGCATAAGATTAAAAAAAAATGTTAAAGAAAGTTGACTCCCAAAAAAAAAAAAAAATGAAAGTAGCACTGTAAAATTAGTAAGGTAAAAAAATGCATTCCAGGAAAAGACAAGCAAACTGCATTATTAAACCACCAGCATAATAAGCCTGTGATGCACATATGTTATGTAGAGCTTACCTCTCCAAAGCAAAAATTGCTATCTGATTGCAAGATCCTCCGCGCTACTAGAGCACCAATGTCACGCCCTCGTTGTTCAACTGGCTGCCCCCTTTCTATTAAGGTGACCTCTGCACCAAGTTCCACAAGCACAAGGCAAGCAAACAAGCCTGATGGTCCGCTACCTACAACTGCTACCTTAGGCCTTTTAGGATGGGGAAACTTGTATGAATTACTATAATCCATTTCTTGTTTCCCTTCTCTATTATTTTTCAAATCATGTATAACGCTGATCAAATCAAGAGAAACTGTTTCACTGGGCATATACTCCACCAGCCCAACTTTATATTCTAAGCGATCAATAAAGTCCCAAGTGCGAGGCTCCAATTCAAGTAATTGCTTAACATCCATGTCCACCGTATAAACAAACTCAGGTTCCTTCAGCAACTGTTAAATCATCAAAACAAGAATCAGCAGCTCAGTCTGTATATGAGAAGTCAAAACAAGCAGGATCTTGTTTTTGAGATGAGATCTGATTGTTAAGTTGCTATGAAACACAAGGTACTTCAAAATTTATTAAGATATCGAGTTTATCAACAACTCAAACGGATTGTAGCAACTACTTACTTAAAGATAAAACTAAAGCTAGAACTTAAAGATAAAACTAAAGCTAGATAAAACATTTGAGTGGAAAGAACAAGACAAAACTAGAAGTTATGATATAGGTCCTGACTCAATAAAGCATTTTCCATACAACTGACAAGAGTTGCCAATGGAGTTTGTGTTAATCAGAATTATACTGTTATAATGCATTCTCAGATACTAACCTTCCTAGCATCAAAGGATTTCCTGACAACAGAGAATGCTTCCTGTGGCAGCATTGAAGCAACCTGCAGAAAATACACACATTAGCTGGGACAAACATAGAGGCCCAACCGCTAATTCAAAAAAATAAGCCGTCAATCAAACATAACATGGACCATAAAAACATTCATTTGATTCTGAAAATCGAAAGTTAGAGGTAAAATAATTAGCTATTTACAGATATAATACTGTGAATGTTCACAAGTGGATCAGTGACAAAAAGAACTGCACTTCTCACTCATATAAAAACAATTCAGAAGGTAGGATACAAAAGATAAGCATCAGGCCATTCAACAGATAAAAAAGGTGCATTAATCCAAACAACTTTCCAAATTCTCAAAAAAGCTTCAAACTTTATTTGTTCTTCAAAACTCTTAACATGAAGATTCTCCTTATATATATATATATAAGGACCATAAAATACAGGGGACAGCTCACCGGAAACTCAAGAACCTTGGCGATGGCATCGAGCAACGGCGGCGAGAGACCAATGAAATCCTTCCCAGGATCCTTACTAAGAGGAACACCTAGCTTCGAGAGCCTCCAGAACCCCTCCTCCCTGTTCTTAACATCGCTCTTGACTAGGGTTTCGGCCATTCTACGGAGCTTCTTCTTCTCCGAGGGGTACCGCTGCTTCCCCCTCCTCTTCGCGCATTGAGTCCTGAAAACTCCGACCCGACGAAGAGGGAGAATCAAGATCTTGGGTGAGAGAAAAGTAGAGCTAGGGTTTGGGGTAGCACGGAGGAGGCCATTTGAGAAGCGAGCGGTGGAGGCCATTTGAGAAGCTTGGGAGAAGTTCTCAGAGGAGACGATAAGGTTTTGGGTTTTTGAGTATTTTCGCGTTTAGTCCCTAAATGATATCCTTTTACTTTCTAGTCCTCAGTGGTAAACATTTTGGACCTAAAAATATGGCATCTCATGCAAAGTTAAATAAAAAAAATTATTAAAAATTTCTGATATAGCCCACAACCACATGATTTATTGACATTAAATTTTTTATATTAAATTTTCGTGTTTTCAGCTATTGTTATTTGCCAAAAAATAAAAAACATTTTGGTATTCTTTGGTTCTCATCTTATAATCTCTGACTTTTCTATTATTTTTTTAATGCTTTTCCATAATACACCTGGTCTTTTTTCAATTTAAAAATAAAAATTTCAAAGAAACTGGGAATGTTTGAAAATTTTAATAAATTTGGAAAGCATTTTGAGGAATTAAAAATTGGAAATAGCTATACAATTATTTTCCTTATTAAAAAATCCACTAGCAGGGAAAACAAATAACTAAGACTGAATTGCACATTTGATGTATCTAAAAAGACCAAAAAATGCATACCATTTTCAAGTTCTTGGTGCTTTCACAACTTTAAAAACAGAACTGCAATACATAATCTTCAAAAATTATTTAAAAAAAATTATCGACCTTTCGAGGGACTATTAGCACACAAAAACTTCATATAAGGTAAAAGCCTAATTTTTATAGCAATTTCACACACAATCCAACATCCGAAGTAGTAGAATTCAATTCGTTCATCTTCGTTTCACCACAGAGCTAAAGTAAAATGACTTCTCATTGTTCAACGATAATTTCAGCATCACATTGTGTATCACAATGACATAGCCGAAGATTTTCATGGCTCCATTGCTATCAATATTTGAGAATATCATAACAATGCCGGGGAAACCTTGATTCGCCATGCCAATCTTGTGGCTAAACACTAAGCCAGGCATATGCTTTACAAAAATGAAGTGAAATCTTCAGGCCGTGTGATGTTAACTTCCTCAAAATTATCATCATCTGAAATATAACAGAGAGAAAACAAGTTTGAATCACAAACTGAAGTCAAGAGGTTGCATTATCGAGAGAAAGAATGCAATCAAATGAAGCTGATGGATTGCAGATGAAAAGTGCGAAGAAAACCTTTCCTAAATGCTAATGCAACGACAGCATCATTTTCAACCTGTAAAGATAAGAAAACAATATAATCAGCACCATTTTACCAAACCAGCAGACGTTAGAAATTCTTGAGTCACCTTCTGCTCCGCTAATGTTTTTGAATCAACCAAAACCTCGTTGCTTGATACTAATATTAAGCGTTGATTATCAGCTGGTTGATCGGTTAGGACTTGCAGTTTCTGCTTGATATCTGAAGTTTTCTCGGTTGGATCACACTGGATAAAGTAGGTTGTTTTCTCACGCTTCACACGAATATACATGGCCTAAATCAATGCAACAACAATGATCATTGGTTAAATCAGGACATTGGCATATTAATGGCCAACGAATGTCCAAACGAAATGGTAAGAAAGTATAACAACTGACAAATATTAATAAATTACATACATTGAGAATATGACAAACAAGTTTTGCTTGCATTCATGAATATATCTATTAACCCAAATAAGGCTGAAAAGAGAAATCTAATACAAAAAGTTTAAGGTGGACCTTTTCTTCTAACCAAAAGCATGCATGCATTCATGAATATATATATATATATTACTCGTGCATGAACTTATCCAATAAAGAAGTAATCCAATGGAACATTGTGTCCATTGAAAATGATCAAATGAGGAAAGTGCAAAGTCATTTGATGATACCATATTCCAATAAAGGTTTTTGTCAAGATTAAGATTCAGTGATCGTCTTTGACAATCAGGAAATGCAGCCAAGTAAGCCGGTTACTATCTGCATAAGAACAGAGAGAAGAACAGTTCATCCTTCATATGTGATAAATAAAATGAAAATTTACAATATGAATTCCATTGATTGCAGGCAGTGAAACAAACATAATACACAGAACACACTAAAACTAAAGAAAATCTTGGTCTAATGCTACTATTGGTCCCCAGACGAACAGCTAATCTTTGTTTTATTCCCTCAACTGAAATATAATGTTTAATTTTATCCTTCAGCTGGATGCCTTTGTTTATTTCACCCCCTCTATCTGTTCATCATGACTGATGCTGTCTCTAACTTGGCATTCAACTTGTATACCATGTAAACAAAGACACAATTAATTATTACTTTTAGTTTTTTTTAGCCAGTATTTGCTAGGCAGCCCTAAAAAAACCAAAGTAATCTACTGTTAAGAGATGAAACCAAACAAAGATCCCCATGTAAAACTAAGCATACTTTTAAATAACAAACAAAATAATGCTGAAAGAACAGAACTTGTGAGAAGTAATAAAAAAACTATGCATTCCCAGGAACAAATATCAAAACTAGATACACAGATTTTACAATACATTGGATAGAAACAAGGACAAAGCACAGCAAAAAATTAAAACAAAGAACTTCCACAAAACCATCAGTTTTGAAAATTTCACTGTAACAAAAGCTTCAAGCTTGAATTTCTATAGAAACCAAGAAAACCTAAAACCATCGATCCATCAACAACATGTTTATTAAAGACAAAATAACTTCCACAACACCACCAGTTTCAAAAATTTCACTGTAACAAAGGCTTCAAGCTTGAGCATTAATAATAAACAAAGAAACCATAGCCATCAATCCATCAACTACAACAAGTTAATTAAAGAAACCATAACCTCAGATGAACTCGGAATAAGAGTGAAAAGAGCATTGACATAAAATTTTGATAAATTACCAAAAGAATTTGATTCCAAACGATGCAAAATAATACCTTTTCTAATGCGAAGCTTAATGGGGAGAGGAAAACCCTAGATCCCCAAATCAATCTCTCAGAAACAAAGCACTATCGCTAGAGATCTCCACAAAGAACCAAAATCCGACGGGAAAACCAAGAAATTGAAAGAAAGATTGGAACTTGCCTTCAAATGGGTATTTCAATGCGCTTGGATTGGGTTCCCAATCATTCGAGGGCACCCGTGAAATCAAGTGAGGATGTCCAAGTTTGCATATAAACCCCCTGCATTATATTTAATAATTTTTTTGACAAAGCCCTCTTCTGGTTTTTTTATTTTTAGATTCACAGTTAAAAAAGTGAAACTAATAAATGCAAAAGCCTAACAAAAATCAATGAAATTTCTAATATAAATATTTCAAAAAATATATTTTTTTGTCAGTTTTGCATTTAAACCCCTGAAACATATTGCATTCGTCTTTAAAAGTTGATGTTATTTGAGAAAAAGTTAAAATTTTAATAATTCCTTAAAAAAAAAAAAAATCTCATTTTTAAGCCCCACCTCGGCTTCCCCAAGAGCACCCCAAAACCCTCAAATATCACTGGAGATAACATCAAGGAAGGGTTTTGCAGTGGTTTTGACCCTTCTCTATCCTCTCTTCTCCCAAAACCCTAATCAAAATCCCTCCCTTTAGGATCCAATCTCTCCCCTAGTGATACCAACTGGCGTCCTTAGCGCCTTCCTTCCTTCTAATCCCTCCATTTCATGCCCATGGCCAATGGAGGAGGATTCAAGCGAAGAGGATAGCAAGAGGTCCTTCTCCCATGGTTTCTCTCTTGAATTTAGGCTCTGGTTCTTGTTATCCAGAGAATCTAAAAAAAAATTCAATCTTTGGTTCACTGGCGGTAAAGAACAAGCACAAAGGTCTTATCTGTTTGATGAATCCAAGCTCTTCAAAAGGAGTTGGGGAATGGATGCTCTTTAGCTCGCTTCATTCTTCTTCATTTCCTCTTGGTGCGGAGCCTTCGGAGCCAGAGAGCTCTTTCCCAGTGGTCTTTTCTCAGCTGGGTCCAATGCAATCTCCTTTGCTGTTAGATCCAGTTGCGGATTATTCTATGGAAGAGATGGATTTTCGGTTTTGGAGAAAGGGATTGTCACTTGAAAGAGTTTTCCAAGAAGATCCACCTTGGATTTTATCCAATTACGCTGAAAAGATTGATCTTTCATTGAGTTTCGAGAAGTTTGATGCCAAGAGGATGGATAGGTCAAAGTATAATAAGCTCCGGAGGAGGCAGGTGAAGGTGGAGACTGAAGCATGGCAGAAGGCGGCTGAGGAGTACAAAGAATTGGAAAGGGAGATGCTTGACAAGAAGCTTGCCCCCAGCTTGCCTTATGTGAAGTCCTTGTTTTTGGGGTGGTTTGAGCCTTTGAGAGATGCTATTGAGAAGGAGCAGAAGTTGCAGAAGGATAAGAAGCAGAAGGCTGCTTATGCGGCTCACATTGGCATGTTATCGGCTGATAAGCTCGCGGTCATTGTGATGCATAAAATGATGGGGCTGCTGATGACTGGACAGGAAGAGGGGTGTGTTAGGGTGATTCAAGCGGCGTTCCATATCGGTGAGGCCATAGAGCAGGAGGTGAGTCATGTTCATTTGCTCAAGCAATTAGCAATTCAACTACAACTTATTGCTATGATGTTGGGTTTTATATGTGTATAAAGCCCTTCTAACTTGTGAGCGATTACTAGAATGATCTGATTTACTAAAACGATCTCTTTTGTATCTTATGTCGATGTATATCTGTTTATAGCATGCTTGCACTTGCATAAATTTCCGTCGACAAGGAAAATTGATAGTCACATATCTCCCTCAGTTAAAATGTGGAATTCACCTTCCATATCAATCATGTAACCCCTTTTTCATATCTTGTTCTTGAAACTTGCAGGTGAAGATTCACAATTTTCTTCAAATGACAAAACGATCTGGAAGGAGAAAAAAGCAACCTGATAAAAGTGTTGTTTTCAACAAAGAGCTAGAAGTCCTTCGGAAACGGGTGGCGGATATGGTAAAAATGAAAAAATTGGGTGAAGTGCAAAAAATTGTAGCAGATGAGGTTGCTGTTGAGCCTTGGGGCCGGGATGCCCAAGTTAAGGTTTGTTATTTCTCTCTAGTTCGGAGTTTGCTAGGTGATACTTTGTACTTCTATTTTACAATTTCTGAAGTAAAAATCCCCCCTTTCGCTTCTTGCAGTTGGGAAGTCGGTTGATAGAATTATTAACTGAATCAGCTTATGTACAATCTCCACCCAGCCAATTAGCAGATAGTTTGCCAGAAATTAGACCTGCATTTAGACATGTCTTAAAAACCATCACCAAGGAAGATGGGTAAGTTCTTTTTTTCTTTTCTTTTTTATTCTTCCACTGTTCACAAGTTCATGGCTGCATGACTTTTCGTGCTCTTATAGTGGAAAGTTAAGGAGGAGGTATGGAGTGATAGAATGTGATCCTTTGGTCCACAAAGGGCTTGATAGCACAGTAAGTAGCATCAACTTTTAATTAGACACATCCTTTTTTCAGTCCTGGTTGAAAGTGGTGGCTGTATTAGCTCCATGATTGTATGAGTTTGATTTTTGGAGGTCATTATATGATTTCTGCTGTCTTACACTTACAATAAGGTAGGTAATCAATTTTAAATGGGTCACCTTAATGCTAAACTCACATATTGTTCCTTCAATGATTGATTGTGTTATATGATTGCTTTTTTATCTTTGTAGATATTATTATTGATTTTGAATCAATATTTGCAGGCTACACACATGGTGATCCCTTACATGCCAATGTTGATACCTCCCAAACGGTGGAAGGGGTATGATTGGACTTGGGAATTTTAGTTTTGTTAATGATATATTACTTTGCGCAAAAGTTTTTACTTAGTTACAGACCACGATGAATCATGAAGTCATATACTATTATTTCTTTTGTTATGTTTCTTGAATGCCTCATCTACTCATTGAACAAAAAGTCGTTGAATCATTCTCATTTTTCCTCTTTTAGTTATTAGTTTCCTTTCTCTTCAAGGTATGACAAAGGTGGGCATTTGTTCTTACCATCTTATGTCATGCGTACACATGGATCAAAGGAACAACAAGATGCAATTAAAAGTGCCCCTCAAAAACAGTTGCAGAAGGTTTTTCAGGTTAATAATTCTCTGTTTATCTTATGACTACGTTGCTTCATTTTTGCTATAAACTGCTCTCTGGTTTACCTCTGCTGTTCTGTTTCTTATAGATACTGGTAAATGCAATATAATTAGCTTTTAAGAAACATTTGGATGACTTGTGTATAAATGTCTTTGGCACTATATTAAAATACATAAAATTCTGTGCATATGTTTTACAGTTATCTCTGTCATTCATGACAACGCAAAATTTTCAATTGTTGGCGCTATATTGAAATAGATAAAATTCCATTTTCTTACTAGCCTTCCCAATTTGTCTTGGTTAATACCACGCTTTTTTGGAAGACAATATCCGGAATTTTGTTTGAATTTCATATCTATTCCATCAAAGTAACCAATTCCACTGGAGTTTTAACATGCTATCCACATATTTCAGGCACTAGACACCCTTGGAAGCACAAAATGGAGGGTAAACAAAAGAATACTTGATGTCGTGGAGAGCCTGTGGAGCACAGGTGGTGGAATTGCTGGTCTAATTGATCGGGAGGATGTGAGTGAAATTTAATTTTGTGGCGAATAAAGTTAATGGAAAAGCTGTTGTATAACTCCCCATATTCTTGTTTTCTCTTTTTTTCTCTCCATGTATGTCATTCTTTTCTGCCTTGGTAGGTGCCTTTGCCAGAAAGGCCCAATGTAGATGATCCCGTTGAACTCCGGAAATGGAGATGGAACACTAAAAAAGTTAAGAAGACCAATTCTGAGATGCATGCTCAGAGATGTGACATAGAACTTAAACTCTCTGTGAGCCATATTCTCTTCATTTTTGATATACTCATATTTTTTATGCATCATTATTTGATGCTTATATCACTTTATTTGTAAATAGGTGGCCCGCAAAATGCGGGATGAGGAAAGCTTGTATTATCCCCATAATCTGGATTTTCGGGGCCGGGCATATCCTATGCATTCCCATCTGAACCATTTAAGTTCAGATCTATGCCGAGGAGTCTTGGAGTTTGCAGAAGGAAGGCCACTGGGGAAGTCTGGGTTACGTTGGCTAAAGATACATTTGGCAAACCTCTATGCTGGAGGTGTTGAAAAATTATCACATGATGGAAGGCTGGCATTTGTTGAGAATAGTTTGCCTGATATATTTGATTCAGCTGCGAATCCTGTTGATGGAAACCGATGGTGGCTAAATGCTGAAGATCCTTTCCAATGCTTAGCTGCATGTATAAATCTTTCAGATGCCTTGAAAAGTTCATCTCCGCAAAGTGTCATTTCTCACTTGCCTATTCATCAGGTATGATAGCTACCATTGAAAATTTTGCTGCCTAAAGAAATAAATTTTTTTATTTTTATTTTTATGTATCTTTCTTTTTATTTTTTTGGGTTCTTGTTGTTCTTTGGAATCCTCTGAATAACAGCACAACATATCATGCAAAATGTTTTACAACCTAGAGTAGGGATTAATTTTCATTTCGCAAATTGGATGCTCATGATGCAAGTTTTCTATTGTTTGTTTCTTTGAGAGGTTTGTCTGGAGACTAATTACTTCCACCTTATGTGCAGTGATTGCGCAAACAATGGAGAGTTTTTATCATTAATAATAGAGTTCTGCATTGGTTTAGTCCTGCCTTGCGATTTTATCTTATGCTAAATTCCCATCTTTCATCTATATTGCTCGATTGATGCGCTAAACAATGTGCTCGTTTTGATCTTTTTAATTGTTATCTAATCAGCTCTTGAACGTGTTAACTTTGCCTTCAAAATTATATATTTTAATTCCATAATACCGACCAAATCTTGGTTTCTTTGTAGGATGGTTCTTGCAATGGTTTGCAACACTATGCGGCTCTCGGAAGAAATTCTGTGAGTTGCAATTTTCTTCTTCAAGCAATGTCATTTATATAATTTTCATTGTGCATGTGTGAATTGTTATTCTTCAACCATGTCACTGCCTTAATGAGTCTTCGATATCTCAGCTGGAGGCAGCTGCGGTCAATCTGGTTGCAGGGGATAAGCCTGCTGATGTATATTCAGGAATATCTGCCAGGTATATATTGTATAAACCCGTGAAGAACGTTGAAAACTTTTCAATCAGAAGTTGATTCGATTATCAATAAAATTGTCTGCCTGATGATTGAACACTAACTTTTTGAGGAATTGTTTCTTTGTGCAAAATAAAGAGTTTTGGAGGCTGTGAGAAGGGATGCTCAGAAGGATCCAGCTGCTGATCCAACTGCCGCACTGGCCGAGATCCTGGTTGATCAGGTTAGTGTTCCTTCAAAAGAGCTCTAAGAAATCAGTTGAAAAATATATATATATATATAAATGCTTCATTGATAACCCTTACATTCAGTTGAATTTTATTCGGCCTTGGTAGCATTCAGGTGGATAGGAAGTTAGTGAAGCAGACTGTAATGACATCTGTGTATGGTGTTACATATGTCGGTGCTCGTGAGCAAATCAAAAGGAGGTTGGCAGAGAAGGGACAGATTGAGGATGATGTGCTGCTGTTTAGTGCATCCTGCTATGCTGCTAAAGTAGATGCTTGTCTTAATTCACTGCAACTGTGGTATTATGAATCGACGGGCTTTATATTGATGAAATGCATTGTCTTAGGTGACATTGAATGCTCTTGGGGAGATGTTCGAAGCTGCACGTAGTATTATGAAATGGCTTGCTGATTGTGCAAAGGTGTCCTCCTCGTCTTGTCCAACACCAATTGATTTATGATATCTTTTTTTTTCACATTTTTAAGAGAACTTGTTGAGGTTTTGTATAATTTCTCGCACTGAAATGGTGTTTAGGTGATTGCATCGGAGAATCAACCTGTCAGATGGACAACTCCTCTTGGTCTCCCCGTTGTTCAGCCTTATCGAAATAGCGAAAGACATCAAGTGAGCTAAATTTTTATTTGAACTATATATATGTTTTGGATAATGCAAAGAATCATGAACAGAAATCAACCGATTCCAATGTTTACAGGTGCGGACGTCACTTCAAGTTTTGGCATTACAGCGGGAGGGTGATATGGTAAAATACAACAGACCTTTTCTCCTCGCCTGCACTCGTAACGTTCTTTTCATTAAGTTACTTGGTTGGCAATATCAGGTTTCAGTTAAACGGCAGAAGACAGCTTTCCCGCCAAATTTTGTACACTCTCTTGACGGTTCTCATATGATGATTACTGCCATCGCATGCAGGAAAGCCGGTTTACATTTTGCAGGTCTTTTCAGTTCCTCTAACTGTTAACATTGCATTCCCGACGTAGTTTCCATTTCGACATACATATAAAATTCAATCTGCTATTTTGTTGCAGGGGTTCATGATTCTTTTTGGACACACGCTTGCGATGTGGACACGATGAATCAAATTCTAAGGAAGCAGTTCGTGGAGCTTTATGAAATTCCTATACTTGAGAATGTAAGTGAACATCGTATATATAGTTATAGTTTATTTCTTATCGATTGGTTTTGATTGATTATAATTTCCATATATCAAGCAGTTACTCGAGAGCTTTCAAACATCCTTTCCCACATTAACGTTCCCGCCTCTGCCTGAGAGAGGTGAATTCGACATGAGAAATGTCCTCAACTCGCCTTACTTCTTCAACTAACTTCTCCGGTGAGCAATTCTCCACTCGCACAATCAGGATGTGAACGACCTCAAATCATTTTACGACGCAGGTCATTTGTTCTTATCCCATATTACGACCCGAGATATAAGAGGACATGTACAGCAAGTTGAAAGCATCACAAGCAATACAATGTACACTTTCCCGTCGATGCATAATTCGGATATGGTCGAGAACTTTCTAAAGATCTGAAGGAGAAGCCGCAAAGCTGAATCCTTGTATAATACATTGATCGATCTGGTGGTCAGAAAGTTTCACATAGAGCTCTGTTTCTGCCTTGAGCCTTTTTCTGTTTTCTGTTTCATGTTGAACTGAGATTGATTTGTGGTTCATGTTCAGTGAATGAAAGTTGAGTTTCTTTTCTCAATATATATATATATATTTGCGCTTTTTGTGGTGATATGCTCACTGCTCAGGGATAATATTTTAGTAAATAATGATATATTTTGAATATTTTATGATAGATATAAGTTTGTGCAGGGGTGGAGCCAGAAAATGAGAGGTCAAAAAATTTTATTGGGAGATATGTAAAAGTGAAAGGGACAATTAATAGATTTAATTTCACCAAAGTTCTTATAATAAATATTTTTTAAACTATATATATATTAAAAGGTTTGCAAAAATAATTGTTACCACGTAACCTAATTTATAATGTTAAATATCAAAATATAAAATTTTATAAATGTTCTTTCTAGAATTATAATTTTTTTTTCAAAATATATATACTAATTTATCAAACAAACTAAATAATAAATTTTCATAAATATTTTTTAAAATATAATTTTATTATATTACTTGTATCAATTTGTAAAAATAATAATATTTTCAACATATAAGGTGTCCGCTGTGTGAAATTTGCAAAAGTGACCTCAAAAGCGTCAGAAATATTTGCAGAATTTTTTATAGGGCAAACAACGCAAGCTCATGATTATATAACTATTTAAAAATTAATTTAAATTAAAATAAGGGACTTAGATGTAACTTTATTTATGAGAACTAATCATAAATATAAAACGTTTTCAGGGGGTAATTAGAAAAAGTATGGATTTTCTCATGCTAAGGATTTCAAGATCGAGAATCAGATTTTCGCTAGTGTCGCATTTCCTTTCTCTCGGCTTTCACGAGCTCCAGCTTGTCCTTTCGATTCTCCCAGCTCTCGAGTTGCAGAGGGCTCGATTTCGATCCAATCATGGTGAGGCTTGTTCTCCTCTTCTCCCTGATCTCTATGTTGTTCTTATTGTTTTGTATGACCTCGCCTTGGCATGGATCTCGAGATTAGGGTTTGAGTTTTGCTTAGGCTTTCTTTTCAGTGATTTTTTGCTTTATTTTATGGGGGTTTTTCTCTCTGTTTTGATGTGTTTTGAGTTGGATCTCTGCGTGCCTGGTGGCCGTGTAGATAAGCGCCTTAAAGAAGCGGCTTTTGTTCGTGTTTTTCTTTTCCTTCCTTTTTGTGGGGAAAAGGAGAAAGTTTGGCCTGGATTCCCTCTCGGAATTTGGTTTTACGGTGGTGTTTGGTACTGATATAGATGGACTAGTGGCATGAAGAGCTTCTCACCTTGTCCCCCCCGCCCGCCCTTTTTTTTTTTTTTTCTCTTGGAGCTATTTGGCCGTGCAAAATTTAGGATTTGTTCTGGTTGATGGAGAATATTGAGGTTATCTGATAAATTTTTATGTGAGCTCCAAATCATGAGTGAAATATGACAAAATTGATACGCATGTAAAAGAATTGCAATTGAAAGGATGTTGTCATGCTTGGCTATGCTAATGGAGAGAAAATAAGGTGTTAGTTGAGGTGTAAAGTAAGTCGTATGATTTTGTTATTATTATAAAA
This sequence comes from Dioscorea dumetorum, assembly GCA_902712375.1. Taxonomy (NCBI): domain Eukaryota; kingdom Viridiplantae; phylum Streptophyta; class Magnoliopsida; order Dioscoreales; family Dioscoreaceae; genus Dioscorea; species Dioscorea dumetorum. The sequence continues at coordinate 55,533 of CACTHL010000478.1, forward strand.
AATAGAAAAGTAAATAGCATTGAGTTTTTGAGCATTCACCCTGCAAAGGTTATAATTGTTTAAATGGAAGGTTGGATGCTCGTTGTTAGGAGTAATGTTTTTGTGAGTTTACTGTTGTCTCCTCTGATTTTTTTTATTTTATTTTTGTGGAAATCAAAATTTTTGCAGGCGAACAGGCACACGATTGTGTTGATGCAGACATCTCAGAACAGAGCAACAAGAACATTTATGGACTTTGACTCAATTAGCCAAGCGATGGATGGTAGTTATCATTCTATCAGACATTAGACTTACTTTTTTCTTGAGAAGTGAACTATGATCCTAGATATTCTTTTGATGCTAGTTTGCTAAAGCATTTGATGATATGAACTCATGAATATTTTCAGAAATTTTGCTCATATCTACCTTATGCATGTGTGCTGTCTTAAACTCATTGATGCTTGAACTCCCATATATGGGCTTTAGGTGATGTTTGTTGTAGTTGGAAAAACGTGGAATAAGAGTTCTATAATTTGAATCAAAGTAAAAACTATTATCCCAAGTTACTCAATTTGAACTTTATTTTGGTTACTATTGGAAAAATTGGATTATGATAATACTTTTCAATTCAGTTGTATTCATCTAACAAATTATTAGTACTAATTATTCAGGTTTTGTATAAAAGCTTATTCTTCTACCAAGCATGGCCTTAATGTAAGTAGATGTTTGCGCTTATATGCACATGTTGTTCCTATACTTTATCCACTATATTGGGATTGTATCTATTTGAAGAATGGAAAGTTTTTGTTGTTTCTGTGTAAAATAAGTAATGTGGTATGCTTAAAATAGGGTAATCAAACTCTCCATATTACGTTAAGCGTTCTAATATCTGTATCAATTCGACTGTCGTTGGAGAAGCTTTTATTTCTTATTTTCTTACCTGATTTGTCACCACGCACAGGTATCTGTGGCTTGTATGAGAGGAAACTCAAGGAGCTTAATCCCACCATCCGAAACATCACTTATGACATTGCTGATCTCTACAACTTCATCGATGGCCTTACTGATATGAGTGCATTGATGTATGTATTTTATCTACTAAGTTGCCACATTCCAAATGAACTAATGTAATGAGCTGAACCATGCTTCTTGATTTTGATTGCAGCTATGATCACTCAATCCAGGCTTACTTACCCTATGATCGTCAGTGGATAAAGGAACGAACTTTCAAGCATCTAAAGAAGTTGGCTTCTCATTAAATACTCGAAAACTCTGTATTCACTACTAGTGTGCGGCCTAGAAGTGGCTTGTGACATTTGGAATTACTACTGTTGTGATGTTGCTGCTAAAAGCTTCAAATTTCGGCCATGACTTTGATTGCGAAGTATTTTATACATTATGAATGTGGATATGTGATTTGTTTCTCGTCTGCTACTATTTTGGACAATGGATAAATAGAGGGCTTCTACTGTGTTTCACTTCTATTTGTTTGTTTTCGGTGTTATTATTGAGTGTAGGATGCTTGATAACCCTCTTTGCATTGCATTGCAGTTTCGAAATAATGTAAAGCTTTTTCTGTTTTTGGACACTAGAAAGAGATTTTTATTTCTTTTTTTAAGTTTTCTTGGTTCAGGTTGTTATTTTTTTTTTTTTTTGTTTTCGGGGTGGGGGGTGTTTCTGAAATTACATATATAGTCATAAAATGTGGAATTTTTACCCCTCCTGAATGGTTGAATCAATATAATACAAACGTGTTACACCTCTAAATATATGAATATTATGTTCACATTTATATGGCATACATATATTTTTTTGGTCTTGACTATTATCATTATCATTTTATTTTTTGCATTTTAAGAATTAATTAGTGTCATTAGATTAATGATTGTGAGGGAGAAGTTTAGCTATATATTAAAAAAAAAAGCTTCTAAAAATTAATAATTGTTTATTCTAAGTGTTAATTGTAAAATTTTCGAATAGTAAGAACCCAGACGGGTTCCTTGTAATTATCAGAAAGTGAAAGGGTTTTTCTGTAATGAAGAGGGAAGGAGCACAATTTTGCTAGCTGTAAATTTTCCAAACGGAAAGAACTTAGAATGGGTTTTTTTTAATTATTGGACAAGTGAAGGGGTTTTCTGTAATGAAGAGGGAAGGATTAATTGGCAATTTTACTCGCAGTTTCACGGCCTCTCGCTACTTCGATCCCAATACTAAATTAGGTTTTCCTTTTCGATCCGCTTGAAGCCTTGCGATTCCAGGTATTTCTTGTGAATCCCTTCCTCTTTCTAGGGTTTTATCTTTTGATTTGTTTTTCCGCTCGATATCTAGGAGCCTGGAGGGTTTTGTTTGTGAAATCATGATGTATTTGGTGCTTTTTTTTTTCCTGGATGTTCATCAGTTTGGAATCTTGATTTCTTTTGAGGCTGGTCAGTGTTGCTTGGATGATTATTGAATGCACCTGTAAATGCTTGGTTTTTGTTACTGTTCTTAAATCTTGCGGCCATGATTTCAGGGTACTAATTTGGAACCGTGATTTCTGGTTTTCTATTGCTTTTTGGTTAAATTTCTAGTTGAATCGTAAGTATTGGGCGGAAATTTAAGCTTTTAGCCAGCTATGGGAACCCTGTCTTCCTATTGTTCTTGGCCAGTGATGTCTGCTTTTCTTTGGTAGTTAAATTTCTCGTTGATTTGTAAGTACTGTTTGATTTGTTTTGCAAAAACAGGGTAAAAATTTAAGCGTTTAGCCAGTGAGTAAGAACCATGGGTTTGGTTTGTTTGTTTGTATTTTGTTGAAGTATGTGATTGGCTTAGTTTGAAGTGGCATGCTTTTGCTTTCATTGTTCAGGTTGAAGGATAATTTGAGATTATGAATAACAAAATTTTGTGTGTTTTTCATGATTGAAAAGTTGTTCTGGTTTTTGGGCCTTGAGCTTTTAATGAGGAGATGAAGACACCATACCAGAAACACAGGAAGGATGAAGAAGCAAAGAAGAAGGTGAGGATTCTTTTCTTGATTTAAAGATTATTGAAGATCACTTTATTGGTTATTTGATATAAGTGAATTTTGAAGAGAGATGAAGAAGAGACTGCTCGCTTATTAGAGCAGTTTAAAGAGTCTTTTGACGGAGATGGCCCTTCTGGGCCAAGAGCTTTTGTACGAGGAGGGACAATTGACCCCAATCAGAAGATTCGAAACGATCCCGAAGGTTAGTCTTAGAACTATGTTTTTATTTGTTCTTTCAATTAGCTATTATTTTTTTTCTTAATTCATTGCAAAGAATATATATTCATACTTTTCTCAATGGGAACACATTAATAAGAATATGGGATTTTCTATCATTCGGCAATGGCAGGTGGGAATTCCAAAGATGGGGTATCTGTACCAAAGAAGGGAAGTAGGTAAATATAAATGCTTGATTACTAGAGATGGAATGGAATTTTGGTTCTAGCCATGTTCCACAAGTAAAGAGGCCACCCTATCTTCTGATTCAATAAGGACATAATGCTTTGTTAGCCATTCATCATGTATTATCTGGAATTATGGTACTATCTGAAGTTTATGCTGTTTCTTATTGTGATGGTGGTTTGTGAGACAATTATATTGCTTAATTTTTTGGGTTGTACAATAGGAGAAAAATGAATGCTGGAAAATTGGTTGGTAAATTTGTCCTTCTACATTAGGCTTGTAGGGTTATTTTATCTAGTTGTTAAGTTATCAGATTATTGTGCAGTATGCATGCATGATTTTTGTAAAGTCTTCAAATTTGATTTACTCCTCTCTTTTTGTTAAGTTCAAGTGGTGGTGTTGTACAGTGGGCTAATGCGAATATTTTTGTTAAGTTCAAGTGTCAAAACAAACATTTTTGTAGTTTAGTGGTCAAAATGACATTGGCTGGTCATTGGCAGTTTTAGTCCTTTTATGCATGACGCTGGTGAATGTCCTATTTTTTCTTCCACAAAGCAGCATTTCAAATGATCGCTCATGCCAGCTCACTACCTTAAACCAGGTGGCATGAAACTGGATTTATTTTATTTTATTTTAAATTGTTCTTCTTTTAATAATTGATGGGTTGATTTCTGTACCTGTCTAACTAATGTTGCCACTGATCATCCTTTTTAATATGCAAAGTTCATTCTTTTTTGTTTATTTTTGAGCAAATCTATGTTGATTGTGAGCTTCTACTTCTTACTTTATTTACAAATTTCTCCTAGATTTTGATAGAAAACACCAGGCATCCCGTTTCTTTTCTTGCTTATTTCCCATTTAATATTCATTTGCATTCTTTTAGCCACTTGTTGGTTTTTGTCATGTTTTGCTACAGAAATAGTAGGCTATATGACTTACCTCTGCACCTTCTTAAGTATGAATGTTGGTGATTCATGTGAGGCCTGTTTCTTGCTATTGCTGCATATTATTTATTTATTTATTTTTCAATTAGTTCCTTAATTGTATTATATTGTATTTGATTTGCTATGAACATCACAAAGTACAAATTTTAACACAACATGCTTGTTGTTAACTTTATGATGAAGGCTATGGACATCTATTAACCATTTGAATTTTGTAATCATGACTAACTTAATCAACATATGCATAATTTCATGTAGGCATTTATATACTAGCATAGTATCCTGAATTTATCAGTGCGACCATCAATTTCAACCCCACTCCCATGGCCAAGATTGACATAGTTTGACTTATATTAATAGAGGCAAGTTACATAAAGTGAATGCGAATTGGAAGCTTTGGTGAATGGTTTACTTATCATTTCAATATTAGTTTCATGTAAGAATTATGCCATATGCTATGTTTATAAATGTGTTGAGTTTGAGCTTTATGGGTTTTTGCTTGCATGCATCTGCAAAATGGGTGATTGCTATTATGCACCCCACAAAACAGGTAATTTCTATCCTACCCTTGTAAAAACCTTATTTAACCATATTGTCGTACAACTCGATGTAATTTTCTTATATGCCCCTCTCACTAGAAGTCGATATTAAAAAAAAAAAGAAAAAAAAGAGAAAGATATAATGCCTCTCACTCTCTTCTCTTAGTGCATCTTGGGAAAGGGAAATAAAAGATATGGGTCTAGGGTAAATCTGACTTTCTATAAGGTCTTTAAGTTGACTTGTACTGACAGAGGGTATAATTGCTTTTATCGGGGTGCACTAGCAAGTATGATTTTTACAAGAGCAATTAAACTTTTATAGGGGTGTAAAAGCAATTTTTCCCAAAGTTGATTAGGCCATGGTCATGATCATGTTGGTTCTGTTTTGATTGCATGCAATCAGTTACATGAACACATACTTGAAGGCGTACTGAAACCAATAATCCCTCATTTGCTATAGCATTTATTGATCTGTCATGTTCTGATGCTATCTTATTCTACTTCATTTGTACATTTCGGTTTGAGTTGGTCTTTGTCCTTTCTCTGGATTTTTTGTTTACGTGCAATTCATCTAGGTGACAAAGATTCATTGAGTGAATTGGTCCTGACATTTACTTTGTTCGTAAAGTTTTTATATAAATGGTGACTTCCATTTAAGACTTTTGTGAAAGGATGATATTGTTAACCTTTGATTTTTTTTCAGGTATGTGCCAACTTTCTTGCCTCCTATATCTAAAGGGCGAGAACCTGAGAAGAAGGTTTGTGGATCTTTTGCTTCTCACATAGAATTAAGCATTGGTTTAAGGCAGATTATGGTTTTTCTTTTGGTTTGGATGTTGCAGTTAGAATGCTTCTCTAAGATTTGAATAATATATACAATTTATTAGAAAAGAAAAGTTATAGACCTAAACATAGTCTATTGAGTTACATTTCTTATAAACCTAGTGAATTAGATAGGACCTATAAATTAGGGATAAATTTCAGGTCAACATTTACTGGAATTAGGTGGTCTATTTTATTTTTGATCAACATGTATCTATCCCTCCAATTTAGCTTTAATGAACTTTCTTCTTACTGATGAGGTTTGTCATCTCCTGCTTGTGTCTTTTTCTTCAATATGGTTGGTAGATTCTGTGGAGCATGGTCTATGGTTAGTTAAGTTGAAAGATGGTTATATTGTGGATGCTATTATACCTTTCTGTATCTTGAAGTGGTTAGATCATATGTATGGAAACAAAACCTCACCTTTCATTTGTCTTTTAAACATGACCTCTGTTCTTTATGCTGCTGCTGTCAACCTATTTGGTCAAATTTTAGTGCAATATCTTGTCGCCACATTTTGTTTGGATTTAAATTGTTCCCGATCATTTTTGTTGGGATGGATATTTCTTGTAGCTCATCTTGAGAGTTGATATTCCTAAGTATGTCTTATCTTGTTTGTGGTGTACTATTCATGGCAAATTCAATGGATATGAGCCATTAACTTTTTTCAGTTTTTGTTGCTGCTGATCATGCTACTTTCACTTTTCTTTTATTGTTATCGTTATGTTGATGACTGTGTTCTTTTGTTCCATATTGAAAGTTTTGAGACATCCTCTACATTTTTTCGCTGAAGTTGTTTTAATGTTCCATGATTATAGGAAGATGAGAAGCAAAAGGAAAAGGAGAAAGGAAAAGTTCGTGTGATTGATAAATATGTAGAGGAGCTAAAGCTTGCCCAGGAATTGAGGGAGAAGCGAAATCAAGATCGTGAGCTTCGGCGAGAAGGACGTCATGATGGTGTTTCTGCTGTAAGTAGTTGTTCATGGTACAGTGGTACTTGAAGAAAGTGGAACTTGGTTCCATGCTATTAAGCAATAGGAATGAATTACCAAGTGCGATATAGGATGATTAGAGATTTGGTCGCTGAAACATGAAAGGAGAAGGGATTTAAGAAATAAAGCATTGAAAATGAATGCCACACATTGAAAGAAAATCCACAATCTGCCATGCCAAGGGTTTCCTATACACCCATTTTTTAGAAAGCTTGTAGCAAATCATAAATTGTATTGCTTTAGCACTGAAAACGTGGTAACTAGTCTGAGTTATGCACCCAATGTCATTGTATTTCAAAATTTGTTCCAAACGGCTTTACCTTGGTCATGTCGAGTTTAATTCTTTGATATGAAAAATTTATATTAATATTTGAGATCAACGAATAAATAACACGAAATTTGGGATCTCTTCTGTAATTAAAATTGGATTGGATCCTTAATATCATGAGAGAATGTAAATAATTGAAATCCTTTTATGTTTTATACATTCAGTGTCCATGTGATGGGAAATAATATTTCATTCATTCAACTAATTTGTAGGAGACTGCTTGACATTCAGCTGATCATTTTGGGGTTTCTAATCACTCTTATAATGTTTTTTGAATTTCTGAACAAGTCCTTAAATGTTCTTAGTGAGAAGTTTGGGAGTGATTCCTTCTGGTTTGTGATCTCCAGGAGTCACATGCTGTCTAATTTTGAGGTTCTCAAGTAACATGCCATGAATTTAGAGTGCTTGAAGTTTTATTCTTTAATTTTTTTAATAGTGTTGGTATGTGGGATCTCTAATTCATCGGCACTGCAATTTTTCTTCCACAGACACTCAGCCATTTTGATGAACAACCTGATGGTTTTGATCTGAGTGGAAAGGTGCCAGGTTCATTTGATGATGGGGATCCTCAAACCACAAATTTGTATGTTGGTAACCTCTCCCCACAGGTTGTAAATCACCAAATCTTTTATTCTTGTGTTCAAGCTTTTCCATCACATTCACCTTTTGACAATAATTTTTACATTGTTATTAGGTGGATGAGAATTTTCTTTTGAGGACATTTGGTAGGTTTGGCCCCATTGCTAGTGTGAAGATAATGTGGCCTCGAACTGAAGAGGAACGCAGGAAGCAGAGAAATTGTGGTTTTGTCGCTTTTATGAATAGAGTGGATGCACAGGCTGCTAAGGATGAAATGCAAGGTTCATTGGATTTTGTGCCATTGGCTTATCAGGAGTTCCTCTAATCCTAGTTTCTATAGTTTCCATAATTCATGTGCGTGGAAGTTGATCTTAATGTTCTTTATTGATCTGCTATCAGAAGTTGATGTAGCAATCATTAGTATATATCAAGATATCTTCTTGTAGAGCATTTGTTTTTGGGGTGCATGTTTTGTAAACATGCTTCATGATTTCTGTGTTTGTTTTACCTTGTGCTTGTTTTGCATTATTGTACCGTTGTCTTTTATGGTTTACTGAATGAGGTGTTTGTCTCATGTCTTAGTTACTAGTTATCAGTTACCTTCATCCTTCAAATCCAGATGGGTTTTGTTGCTTGGCCTGTCTGCCCTAGTTTTTATATTCAATTGCATTTTAATTGAAGATAACCAATTTGAGTTTTTATTGTCATAATATTCAATCTTATTTCCTTATTGCATTGCCATCTTTTGCTAGCAAGCAAAAATTGATGATTATGGCGTTAAGATTGCTGAAATGTATGACTGATTGAATTTCATCACAGGTGTGGTTATTTTTGAGTATGAGTTGAAGCTTGGGTGGGGTAAGTCTGTGCCTTTGCCATCACAGGCACTGCCTGCCCCACCACCTGGACAGATGGCTATTAGAAATAAGGAGGTTTGTGGACCTTTCTGATTTTCAGTCTGGATGTGAGCAGCTAGCCAAGCTCTGTTACACATCCTCTTGCATCTTGTTATGAGAGTTCAGTTGCTTGTAAATTCTGAAGATCTTCCTATGAAGTTTTAATAATGGTCATTGGCAGGGTGGTGCTGTAATATTGTCTGGCACACATAGCCAGCCGGCGTCTTCTATAACAAGCAAAGTTTCTGATTTGGTAAGTGAAGTAGGATATATACCAATCATTTTATCAATTTATGTACAAATATTATAGCAATTTTAGGGGCGTCAGTTTGTAATTTAAAGTTTGATGTAGATGCAAGAGTCTTTCCTTTTTTTTTGGGTTTGAAATTTAGACATTGTAGGTTATAATTTAGACTTACAACCATCACCCTCGTTACAATGAAGATTTTGCTGTAGTATTGTTTTCTTTAAATTATTTGCCCTTGAGATTTGAATATAAGATTCTTATTGCACTTTGCTGTATAGGTGCTTACTCCAAATGTTCCTGATATAATTGTTACTCCTCCTGAGGATAACCACTTGCGGCATGTGATCGACACAATGGCATTGTATGTTCTTGATGGTGGATGCGCCTTCGAACAAGCTATAATGCAGAGATGCCGTGGAAACCCATTATTTGGCTTCCTGTTTGATCTTGGATCTAAGGAGCATGCATACTATGTGTGGAGGCTCTATTCCTTTGCTCAGGTCTATGCTACTTCCTTGTTAAGCAGAAGTTTTTGTCTACCAATTCAGTTCGGGGATTAAAATTAACTTGGTTACGGCTTCTTCTGGGTTTCCTACTATAGTGGGAATTGAGCATGTTATTTATAAAATCATCTGCATTGTATCTTAGTCCAGCAATTTCAGGCATTGATTTTTTTTTTGTTTTTTTAAACTATCATTGTTACTACTGGCTAATATCAGACATTTAGAGCATCAGTTAGTGCATGAATTTTGTCATTGTTAAATATTCAAACCCTCTGATATTTGACCTGGTTTAGCAAATTGTAGCTTGATTGTCTCAAGGCTGCCATACTTACCTGCATCTAGTCAGTTTCTTGTTCTTAATGTTTTATGTCAGCTTGCTTAGCAGCCATCTGATTTACCAAAATAGTGAGTGAACATTTTTAGGTTATAGTCTGATATTTCATAGATTTAAACTGCAGGGTGATACTCTTCAGCGCTGGCGGACAGAGCCTTTCATCATGATTACTGGTAGTGGAAGGTGAAATACCAGCACAGCTGTTAACCCATAGTCCTTTGAATCACTAGATCTCTCACTTGGCACTATCACAATTATGATGTTTGCAAGATTTTATGGTTGATTTATATTTAGTCCCTATCATCCCAAATCTAGCTATACATTTGGTTCAAGTGCATTTTAGATAATGTCACTCTTTCTCTATCTAGATGGATCCCACCTTCTTTGCCACCTTCTTTGCCAACTGTTCAAAGCCCAGAGCGTGAGAAAGAGGCTGGCGTCACATTTGCAGCTGGTAGAAACAGGGTGAGTTCTAATTGAACTTCTGGAATGGGTTTGTTGGAATCTCTCATATCATTTAATTAAAATAGACAAGACAAGATTCGTGATTATCCTGTTATACATTTTCTAGAGAGTGGAATTGGAGCGTTCTTTGACAGATGCACAACGAGATGAGTTTGAGGATATGCTGCGGTCTTTGACTTTAGAAAGGAGTCTGATAAAAGAGGCTATGGGGTTTGCTTTGGATAATGCTGATGCTGCAGGGGAGGTAATTACAATCTCTTTTTTTCTTCAGGAATCTACCATCTTCAGATTCAGCTTATTTGGTTGAGCAGATTTGCGTCTCATTGTCATCTTGCTACATTTTTCACAATCCACAGATCAATTCAATAAATGCAGATATTCATCATGCCTTATTATCAACCTTACACTTATGTGAAAAAGGAGTCTAATCTATAATCTGGTTTTTATTATATTGTTCCCTGAACTTTTCTTACTTGTGGAGGTTATTTCTATGTAATTGCAGATTGTTGAGGTCCTCTCTGAATCATTGACACTTAAAGAAACACCAATACCTACTAAGGTTGCAAGACTTATGCTAGTCTCTGACATACTTCATAACAGCAGTGCTCCAGTAAAGAATTCCTCTGCTTATCGCACAAAGTTTGAAGCAACCCTACCAGACATAATGGAGAGCTTCAATGACCTGTATTGCAGTATCACCGGAAGGATCACTGCTGAAGCTTTGAAGGTAAACATGATTGTTGATAACATTATGCTTCTTGGTTCTGTCCACCTTCCATGAGTCTGACAGCCTTTATTTTATTTATCAAATGCCTCAGGAACGAGTTCTGAAGGTTTTTCAAGTGTGGAGTGACTGGTTCCTCTTTTCGGATGCATATGTAAATGGGCTTAGAGCTACTTTTCTTCGTTCAGGGAACTCAGGTGTAGTTCCATTTCACTCTCTTTGTGGGGATGCACCTGAAATTGAAAAAAGAACTAGCTCTGAAAATCCAAGTGATGTTGTTAAGCTTAATCAAGATGGTGCCCTTGCGATCGGGAAGGGCGCAGCAATGAAAGAGCTATTAGGTCTTCCTCTTATTGAACTTGAAAAAAGATGCAGACACAATGGCTTATCTCTTTGTGGTGGTAAAGAAATGATGGTTGCGAGACTGCTCTATCTGGAGGATGCAGAAAAGCAGAGAGGCTATGATGATGTCAGGAGTGGGCATGGTGTTTCAGCTAAATACACAGATGATGAAAACCAGATTGGTCATAGTTCTCGACACGGAGTTACTGATCTCAGAGCCAAACCGTTTGCCCAGAAATCTTTGCAGCAGCATGTTGGGGGGGATGTGATGTTTGAACCATCTGTAGGTCCTGTGTCGCCAGACCCTGAGGCAGGAGCAACTGTGAACAAGAAAGGAAGTGCTACTCAATTTCTCCCAGCTTCTAAGTGGAATAGGGAAGATGATGGCAACAATGATGATGGTGACGATAAAATTGCCCAGGTTTTAGGCTTAAATTATTCCTCTCCAGGAAGCAGAAATGCTGGCGGTGATCCTGAAAGGGAAGATGAAATTGAAACGTTGACATATTCCGGTTCCATAACTCACAATGAAAACAGTATGAGTGAAGAGCACAGGTTTGAATGCACTTCTGTTGTTAAGGTTGCATATATTTCTAGATGCATTTTGATGAAAAATTGAGGATTTGTTCATTTTTCCATGCAGACAAAAATTAAGGCGTTTGGAAGTTGCCGTGTTGGAATACCAGGAATCTCTTGAAGAACAAGGCATACACAATAAACAGGAAATTGAGAAGAAGATTGAAAACCACCGGAGGCGTCTCAGATCTGAATTTGGTTTGTTAGCTACTTCTGATGATCAGGGCAGCAACAAGCATCCAACTCGTAAGTTTTACGCCAAAATAAAATAAAAAATTCATTTAATATGTTTACATGATTCAAGCCCTAGGATCTATTCCATAATTTATCTGTCGAAAAAGTAGCCAATCCGGTCATTCATGTCCTTCGGTTAGTTGACTTTATATGAGTTAAACGCAGAGCGAACGAAAACTGGCATTGATCAAGACAACAGTACCTATGAATCTTCAAAGAAGCGGCATCGGAGCCATAGTCGGAGCCGCAGCCCGCAGAGCAAGTCATCATCAAGGGACAAGGGAAGAAGAAGCAGAAGCCGAGATCGGCATCGGACCAAGGACCAATCTTATGAAAGGGACAAAGATAGAAGAAAATGAACTTTAATGGCTTGAGAAACTATTTTATGAACTTAAAATGGTAAAAACTTCAGCTTCTTCCAACCAGATGGCGGCGTTAGTGTAAGATGCAAGCTTTCTCTTTTTGTCTTCGGATGGTATCAATGTTACGTTACCTTTTTGTTCAATTAAATGGTACCATTTTTAATATCTTGAGTTTCAGTTAATTAGTGATCAATTATTATCATTATTATTAGCCAAAGGGTCTTTTGCTGTGAAAGACATGATTTACAGGATCTTTATTGCTCTGTTTCAAAATACATTAGATGTAATGGTGTCAAAAGTTTTTGATTGTGGGTGTGGATTTATAGTTTAGTTAGCGTGTTTTTGATTGTGGGTATGGATTTGCAGTCTAATATGCTTGTGGGTTGGGAGAAGTCACTGTGTCTGTATATTTTTGATAGTAAATGTGCTTGTGGTACTTGTAAAAGAAAAATATTTACAATGAAAGTAAGAGGGAGGTTTGTTACGTAAACATAGCCCTATAAAATCCAGATTGTTGTTGAAAAATAATAGAGGCGTACATGCAATTCATTGTAATATAAATCATATTACCAAACTACCCTCTTGAATCATTGTTATATATATATATATATATATTGTTGATATTGATTGGAAGTTTACGTGGATGGAAGCGGAGATGGAAGCGGAGATGGATAATGACATGGAGTAATGGAGTAAGGCTATGAACTGGTGAAGTGGCCACTTCCAGATTTCACTTCAACCAACTAAACACTGAAAGTGGTTACTGAAGTGACACTTCCAGCAACAACCAGACACACAGAAGTCTGCACTTCCAACTGAACTATACACTTTCAGGAACTCACCATTTCAGAAAATCACTTCCCAACCAAACAACCCCTTACTGACTTAGTCAACAGTTTGTTTAGGATTAGTTGTTAAGCTGTTACTTAAATAATGTATGTATGGATGTACATGGTCCAATGTGAGCCTGTTTTCTCGGCACACAAGTTAATGTAGATTTGGTCTTTAAATGGTTGAATAACCAAAAGCTCAACACTTTTTCTTTGATTGAGTTTTAACACACCTTGTCTTCTCTTTCTCATACCAAGTAATCCCCTTTCTCTTATATACTAAACTATATCTCCATCAAAGTGACATCTGAGCTGGATTTCTGTGAAATCAAAAGGGCATGGCTGTTAATGGTAATTGCGCGAGTGTCTCACAACCTTCTTTGCTGATCTTCAAAGGAGATAACTATGAGTTTTTGAGCATCAAAATGAAGACACACTTTCGGTCACAAGATCTTTGGGATCTTGTTAAACATGGTTACAAGGACCCAGATGAGGAGAACCAGTTTAAAAAAAAAATAAGAGAAGGGATTCCAAGGCCCTTTTCTTCATTCAGCAAGCTGTGCATGAGAGTATCGTCTCAAGAATAGAAGTTGCTACCACCTCCAAGCAAGCATGGAGCATTCTGCAAGTCGAGTTTCAAGGGTCCTCGAAGATGAAAATGGTGAGATATCACTGAGGCAGGAGTTTGAGATATCATACATGAAGAGCAATGAGTCTATTCAAGCCTATATATTTTGGGTTCTTGGAGCTGTCAGTCAAATGTGAGTATTTGGAGATCAAGTTTCACTAGCTTGTAGTGGCCAAGATCCTAGAAAATCTGACTTCCAAGTTTCATTATATTGCGGCAATAATAGAAGAATCCAAGGATCTCAAGGTTCTCACAGTGGATGAGTTAAGTGGCTAGAGAAAGGTGAAGAAATGGCGCTAGAAGCAAAGGGTGAATCACCAAAGGCTAAAGAGGAAGACAGAATCATGTTAAGAGGCAGAGGCAGAGGATTTTAGAGAGGAAGAAGTTAAGGTCGAAGTAAGGGAAGAAGTGCTAAACAACAACAATTCACTAACAATGATCACAGAGGGCATAAGTCTAATATTCAGTGGCACCATTGTCGCAAGCTAGTATGGTCACATTAAAGCTGAGTGTTGGCTGAAAGACAACCATAAACATTGCAGAGGAGTCTGATGTAAGTACTCTTTTTATGGTTTAATGTGATATACTCATGATGTAGCAAAAGGCATTTAGTTGGTAGATAGCGATTGCTTCAACCATATGTTCGGCATGAAGAAGTTATTCAAAGAGCTAGATGAAACCTTCAAGCTGAAAGTGAAGCTAGGAGATAATAAAGAAGTGCAAGTTGAAGGAAAAGGGACGATAGCTATGGAGACAACACAAGAGAAGGTTCAATATGTTCCTAGTCTTTCATATAACCTCTTGAGTGTAGGCAGCTTTTCTCCAGTGGATACTCTATCAAGTTTGAGCATGAAGCATGCATCATCAAAGAGGAAAAGACAGGAATGCAACTGGCCAATATACAAATGACAAGTAACTGAATGTTTCCATTTCAAGTCTCAAATGCTGGCAACTCAAGACTTCTTGCAAGTGAGAAGGAGTCTTCTTTGTGGCATCTTCAGTATAGTCATCTGAACATGAAGGGACTGAGATTGTTAAGCCAGAAAAGAATGATGAACGGGTGTCCAAGTACAACTTAGGTGGAGTTTTGTGACGGATGCGTGTATGGAAAAAAAGCAAAAAGACCCTTCGTTACAGACAAGGCCAAGAGAGCAATTGCATCCTTGGAGATTGTTGATGCAAACTACATCACATAGAGAGAGCCAATACTTTCTCCTATTCACTGACGATCTCACTCGCATGAGTTGGATCTACTTCTTAAGGTACAAGTCTCAAGCCTTTGATTGTTTTAGGAAATTCAAGGTGTTTGTGGAGAAGCATAGTGGGCATCATGTTAAGGTATACGGATCGAGGTGGTAAATTTCTATCAAATGAGTTCAAAGAATTTTGTAAAGATCACGTCATTCACAAACAACTTATAGCTCCTTATACGCCTCAACAAAAATGGCATCACAAAGAGGATGAATTGCATGGTTATGGAGATGGCCAGGATCTTGATGAAAGGAAAAGAGCTTCCAAATACTTTTTGGACAGAAGCAACAACAATTGCTATGTATTTATTGAATCTTTCCCCTACGAAGGTAGTGCTAAACATGACTCGTTATGAAGCTTGAACAGGTATGAGGCCTTTGATCTCTCATCTAAAAGTGTTTAGATGTGTTGCATACTCCTTTGTTAATCTAGTGCAATGTTAAAAACTGGATGAGAAAATAGAAAAGTGTATTTTTATTGGGTATTGTAGTGAGTCAAAAGCATATAAATTGTATAATCCTACTACTATTAAAATAATTATAAGTAGGAGTGTGATCTTTGATGAAGAAGCTACTTGGCAATGGAGCACTGAAACAGAAGCACATTCACAAGCTCCTCTTCCACTCGTGGAGGATTTAGCAATTGCACCATTGCATGCAGTGTGTGATCCTAATTCAACACAAGGATTTGATGCTCCATTAAGTTCTTCAAGTGATAATTCAAGTGCAAGCTCATGGCGAGGAAGCCATGGGTGAGGAGACACCACCATCAAGAGTTAGATCTCTGAGAGAGATCTATGAAGCATACACCTTTGCACTCATGATTTCTGACCCAACTAGATTTGATGAAGCCTCAAGAAAGACAGAATGGATAAATGAAATGAAGGAGGAGATCCTAGCTATTGAAAAGTATCAATCATGGGACTTGTTACTTTGCCAGAAGAAAAGAAAGCTGTAGGGGTGAAATGGGTTTACAACACGAAGTACAACTCAGATGGGAGTATTCAAAAGTACAAGGCACGCTTGGTCACAAAGGGGTATTCTCAGGAACTTGGCCTTGAATTTGTAGAAACCTTCTCTCCAATAGCAAGGCTTGAAATAGTTCGGGTGTCTCTAGCTCTTGCTGCACAACTAGTGGCCCGTCTACCAGCTTGATATCAAATATGCCTTCCTTAATGGAAAGCTTCAAGGGGAGGTGCATGTTTGCCAGCCAGAAGGGTTTCTCATTGAAGATAGTGAAGAGAAGGTCTACAAGCTTCAAAAAGCTCTGTGTGGGCACTAACAAGCGCCTAGAGCCTAGTACAGCTGTGTGGATAGTCACTTTATGCATTAAGGATTCAAAAAGAGTGATAGTGAACCTAAGAGTAAAAAAAGCAAGCAGGAAATGCTAATAGTGTGTGTATATGTGGATGACATTATATACATAGGGTCTACTGAATCAGTGACTTCAGAATTCAAACAAGAGCACTTGCCTGTGTATTTTTCAGGTTGAGTGCACAAGTGTTTTACACGCCCGTATACTTGCCCGTGTATTTTTCAGGTTGAGTGCACGAGTGTTTTACACGCCCGTGTACCTGCCCCTGTAACTCCCTGAGTTATTACACGGGTTGGGCTTGAAATACACGCCCGTGTAACTCGCCAAATGGCGATTTTTACACCATTCAGTGAGTTACACGGCCAGAACAAGATTTACACGGCCGTGTACTTGGCCGTGTACCTCCGTGGGTATATAAATCCTGAAAACTGAGCCTTAATTCTCCCGATTTCTCTTCTCCTTCCTCTTCTTTCCTTGGTTCCCATTGTGTTGGATGAGAAGGAGAAGCCATTCTTAGACCATTCCTTTCCCTTGGATTGAAGAATCCTTGAAGGTAAGCTCCTCTCATTCTTCTTTCTCCTTGTTCCTTTTGGTTTTAGATTAGTATGCTAGCCCTAGGTTTTAGATTATTGAATTTTAGCTGGATGTTGTTGATTTCTTGAGTGATTTGTTGAATTTCTTTCACCCTTTCTTGCATTCATGAGTTGGATGTGAAGATCCATTCTTTTCTCTTGTTGAAATTTGTCTCATAATCATGAAATTCGGGTTACTGTAGCACTTAGGATTTCATGATTAACCTTTGTATTCTTAGTTGTTTGGGGGAGTTGATCCCTATAGAAACTCCTTGGAACCTTTAGGGACAAGTTCAGGACATGTTTAAGTCTAGTTTGGGTTTTAGGGTTTGAAGCATGAAGATATTCATGCTTGTTCTTCCTTTGTATTTTCTTTTGGTTTGAGCCCTTGTAGGTGGTATTGGTGTAGGTGGTGAGAGCTCGGCCAAAGGCAAGAAGCCAGCAGAGGAGTAGCGTCGTACAAGAGTCAATCTCCTAAGTTAATTTGTGAGTGGGATTTTGATTTCACAATTTTTGTCAATTTTCTCTAAATATATGTATAACTAGTTTTTATGGAAAACTCGGAATTTATTATGATTGAATTGTTGATTTAGTGTTTGAAAAATATTCTTCATGCTTTGTATTATGAAAGCAAAACTTTATGTTGTTTGAAGAAAATGAATAATGATATATTATTACTTATTCCTACATTAGTTTGAACTGAGACATTTCATACGCGTATTACACTCTTTGATCTGGCTTATACAAATGTGAACCTTTATCCTGGATAAGGACCCTGTGAATCATTTTGCTTGAATTGCATTGCTATTACTTCTTGTGACGTTTTGATGGTGATGGGGTTGTAACCTACCTGCTGCAGTAGTGGGTCCTCACCGTCCCGGCCTTTAGAGGTGGCGTGGTGTACCCGAGTGATCCGGAGTCACCACACTCAATGGATGCACATCGTGTCCGGAGTCACCATACTGATCCGGTGGGTCAACATCAAGGATATGAGTGCCTTGACGGCTTTGAACTTAACCGTGGCCATGGCTAGAGTTTAGAGAGGTTTCTAGACCAATGTTCGGTTGTTTGAAATGAAAAATTCATATTTTATGAAAATATACTTTTTATGCAAAAATTTAATCAGTTTGCTAAAGAGTTTTGTGATTTACCGGCCCGGCATTTTATAATTGTATATATATCTATGTTGGGTGTTCAAACTCATATGTATCACTATATATTTGGATTTGGTGTTCTTTTTATCTTATTCTTGTTCTATGAAAAGTTTGTACTTACTCACTCACTGAGTGACTTTAGTGACTCACCTTCTTCCCTTTTCAGGCTCTACTTAGTAGTGGTGGTGCGGTGGACAAGGGTGCTTGGGCATACGTTGGCTAGTTATTTTTAAATCTTGTTTCATGTATGTTGTTTATTGAACATTATGCATTGTATAAAGATATAGATCCACTAGTGTAATTGTTGTCCTTAGGGCTGGGTTTGTATGTTTCTCAATCTTTTGAAACCCTTTGTTACATCTATGGCATGTATGTCCTTTGAACCTTGTATTAGAATTATTGTCATGCAGCTTCTTTTATGTGTTATTGTATTTTACCCTGTTTTTGTCCAAGGTGTGGTAAGCCATGGGGCGACTAGAGGGATGAGCGGCGAGAGTGTCCCTCCTCGGGTTGTCGTGGCGGTTGTCGCGTATCGGTTCTACAGGACGGGGAGTGACATCAATGACACATGTTTGTCATGATTATAACAATGTTTCCAAGAAATTAGACAAGCATATAAACCACGCATAAAGAGTGATAAAAAATACCAGTGGATCTATGTCCTTATACAATGCATATGTTAAAAAAAAAACATATATAAAACAAGATTTAGGAAGATAGTTGGAAAATGCTCAACAGTTCGGTCCGCCGCAACGCCACTACAAGCTAGACCCTTGAAGGAAGGGAGAGAGTGAGTAACCATAGTCACTCAGTAAATGTGTTAACACCATTCTAATAGAGTACAAAATAATCGATAAAGCGACTAGACCAAGCTTTTGCAGTATACACACACACACATGTATAAGAAAACCATGTATAACATAGAAGAACCATTGTGCTCAAATGAGGCTTCAACATTCATAACTCATGAATAGTAAAATATGAGATTTAAAATCATAAAATACGATACTCATCATCAAATCAATTTGCTTTGCACAAAGTCATATTTTCTCAAAATATAGAGTTTGCATTTCGAGCGATCGAACAGTGGTCTAGAAATCCCTCTATACTTTAGCCCTGGTCGCGGCTAAGTTTAGAGCAGCTAAGCCGCTTAGGTCCTTGACGTTGATCCACTGGGTCAGTGTGGTGACTCCGGACTCCTGATGTTTGTCTAATCAAGACTCTACACTCCATCTGAAGCGGACAGAGAAACTGGATCCACCACGCCACCTCTAAAGGCGGGCTTATAGGGACCCCCTACTACAGCAGGCTGGTTCCAACCCCATCACTAATAAAACCACAAGAAGTGTAACATCAATAAAATTCATGTAAATCATTTTGCATGTTCCTTGCCCAGGATAAATATTCACATGTCGGGGATAGACATCATTACCTTATAAATCTAAGTCAAGATTATAACACTTGAATGAAGTTTCACAATTAAATTCAATCCAATATACTAATATAGTCATAAGCATTTTCATCAAACATCAAGAGTTTTATTTATAAAATAGAAGACATAGAACTTCTTCTAAAACAATCAAATCATCAGTTTAACATGATAAAACCAAGGATTTCATTTAAATCAAACAATAAACATATTTAGATAGTATTCTACTAGATATGTGTAATAATATATCCCACTCATAAACTATAGAGATCGACTCCTCAACGGTGCTACTCCTCCGCCTGTTCCTTGCCTTGGGCCGTGCTCTTATCACCTAACACCAACACTCGCTACAAGGGCTCAAATTAAGAGAAAACACAAGAAGAAAGAACATGCACGAGCTTCTTCAAGCTACATGCCATGAAACCTTAACAAGGTTTGGGTGTGGCTTAAACTTAAGCTCTAAGAGTTCCAAGAAATCTCTATGGAGATAAGCTCCCAACACAACCATGAAAATAAAAGTTTTGCGAAAGACTTCTCGGTGCTACAGTAGCCCGATTTTAAGAATAAGAGAAAATCAAGGTTTCAACAAGATGGAGAGGATGAATCTTCACATCCACTTCATTAAACAAGAAAAAGTGAAGGGAATCAAACAATCCATTCAACAAATCGTTATCAAGCTAAGATTCAATGTCTACTACTTCCACTGCTAACATGCTCAACTATAACCAAATAAAACAAGGAAAAAGATGAGGAAGAAGAAAAACTTACCTTCAAAGGATCGTCAACCAATAGTAGAGATAGAGGTCAAGTAAAGGCTCCTTCATCTCATCCAAAGTAATGGAAACAAAGGAAAGAAGAATAACAAATGATCTTTGAGAATTAGGAATTAAGTTCAAGACTTTAAATACACCTAAAAGTACACAGCCAAGAATATGACTGTATAAATCCTAGCATGGCCGTGTATCTCTCTGAATAGAGTGAAAATCGCTTATCTAGATGCAAACACGGGCAGGAAGCACGGGCTCGCACTTCAACCCCTGGCCATTGCAAGCACGAGCAGGAAGCACGGGTGTGCTGATACCCGTGCACTTTACAGAAGTTTTCAAAACAAGAAGAGCACAGCTTCTCTGTCCCTAGCACCACCATGCTCTTAAAGTACTGGCAGTAAGCACGGGTGTGCTTATGCCCGTGCACTTTACAGGTTATGCTACAATCGTCTCGAGAAGAGCACGGTCAAGAGCATAGCCGGGAACTATGTTTTTAAGCCCAAAGTGACCAAAAAGGAGCCAAAATACAATGCACAACTAATCTAAAGCAGTTTAGACAACAACGCATGTGTGGAAATGACAAAACACCACAAAAAGCGATTGGGCTAGCTCAACTGATGATAGAAGAGCACCTTCGACGGCGTTCTCATACTTGGTTCAACAACAATCAAATGGAGCACGAAGAAGCAATAAGTCACAACATTATCTACAACACAGGAAGAGTACATTGCTGCCATATCCACAGCATGTCAGACCATTTGGTTACAAAGACTACTCAATGCTTTTAATCTGAAACAAGAGGGAGAAACTCAGGTTTACTGTGGTAATAAATCTGTGATTGCTATTGCCAAGAATCTAGAGTTACATGGGAGATCTAAACATATAGACATAAGATATCACTTCATTAGGAATTAAATATCATAAGGAGTGATCAAGATGGAGTATTGCAATACAAAGAAACAATCAGCTGACATAATGACAAAGGCCTTGCCATCTAAAACGCACAATTACTTCATAACTGTACTTAGTGTTTGTACTTTCCAATCAAGGGGGAGTACTGATGCTAATTGGAAGTTTATGTGGATGGAAGTTGAGAAGAATGATGACATAGAGTAATGGAGTAAGGCTTACTGACTTAGTCAACAGTTTGTTTAGGATTAGTTGTTGAGCTGTTACTTAGCCCGAGTTTTGGCTTGCGGAGCCAACGTGTGGCTTAAAGCGAAGCACGAGAAGACATACAAGTGAAGACGGTGAAAATGACGACTAGCAAGAAAGACCGTTTGGATCCCCTTGAGGAGACAGCCGAGCGGATGGAGAACGCCATTGGAAGTGTAGACGATCAGCTCGAGAGATTGTCAAGGATGGTGGAGGACCTCGCGGGTGGACTGAGGGAAAGCTAGTTGACGATAGAAGCTTTGAAGACGAAGGTACAGTCACTAGAGACCGAAGTTGCCCAACTCAAGGAAGCTAACGTTTCACCGGTTGAGAGGGAGGTGCCCACGCGAGTGAAGGTCCCTGAACCTTCCCCATTTGATGGCGCACGGAGTGCCAAGACACTGGAGAACTTTCTTTGGGGCATGGATCAGTATTTCAAAACTGCAAGGGTACCGGGCCATGAACAAGTTCCGTTGGTGGGCATATATCTTACTGGGGATGCAAATCTATGGTGGAGGATGTGTAGATGTATGTAGTCTAATGTGAGCCCATTTTCCAAGCACACAAGTTGATGTAGATTTGGTCTTTAAATGGTTGAATAGCTAAAAGCTCATCACTTCTTCTTTGACTGAGTTTTAAAACACATCGTCTACTATTTTCATACCAAGTAACACCCCTTCTCATATGCATTAAACTATCTCCATCATATATACGGGTAATTTTTTGAGTGTGTCACTGAAGTTTGGCATTTTTTCAGTTTGGGTACTGAATTTTGATTTGTATCTTTTTAGTCACCGGAGATTGATTTTTGAACGTCGGGGGGTGATTGATGGGTTTTTCGATATTCTTTGACCAAGTGGCCGCCGGATTCTCCACGTCATTGCTGACTGGGAAGCTTCCAACAAGGCCACATTGGCTGCTTTCCACGTCAACCTTCATCCTTCCACCTCAGCAGGCCAAATAATTGGGTTTTCTTCTAGCTTTCCTCTTGCCCTTGCTTCCCTTCATCCTTTCCAGCGACGAGGCGAGAGCCCCAAAGAAGGTGTCATCATCGTCATCATCATTTGAAGCAGGGTCCGGGAAAGCTTCAGCGATTCATTCTCTTGACCGACATTTCACATCTCTTGACGAAGGGCTTCATGCTCTTCAGGGCTTAATTTATTGTGATAAATATATTTCACATCTCTTAACCAAGCATCACATTTATTGTCAAACAAAAATACATAAGATAAGGACTTTCATTCTAATGCTAACTAAGGTTGCTTCATCTTAATTCAATGAAGAAACCTCATACTAGGTTCCACTGAAAGTCATAGAAGCATAGTTTATCTACATTTATGTCAAACATTACTAAAATTTGCCACATACTGGTATAAAAGGACAAGTACGGCAAATTGATCAATCAACTGAGGATATAATACACAAAAATGAGTCATTTAGTCACATAAACTAGGTGGTATTCCGAACTTAAGGAGCAATCAACAATTGAACATACATATCTTGAGCCCACCACAGAAGTCCATAATATTTCATATGTGAACTACATTTGAAAATCATGCTGAGGAAATCTGCCATCATTTAAAGAAGCAAAATCACGCACGTACAAAGTGGTAATACCCCACCCAAATAACTTCAAAGTTAAACTTGATGTTAATAATTACAAATTCTTCTTGCAGGGCGTCAGACAGTATATCAAGATAAATTAAGCAAAATCAATATACATAAATAAAGTAATACACCTTTAGAAAGATCACTGAACATGAACTACGAATATAAATCCACAACTATCACATATATTGGTTAAAGCATGCATACTTTGAAAATAGAAAAGCAGCACAAATTCTTTTGCACTTTTGTACTCAAAAGATGCAGTCTTCTAAAGTTACAGGTGGAGGATTTTTTTGGGTGGGTCACAGAGACTTTCCCGGACACTGCTTCAGATGACGGCGACGACGATGATACCTTTGTTAGGGCTCTCTCACCGTCGCTGGAAGGGATGAAGGGAAGCAAGGGCAAGCGGAAAGCTAGAAAAAAACTGGATGATTTGGCCTACTGAGGTGGGAGGATGAAGGCTGACATTGAAAGCAGCCAACGTGGCCTTGTTAGAAGCTTTCCAGTCAGCAATGACGTGGAGAATCCGGCAACCACGTGGTCAAAGAAATCCGGAAACCCCACTAGTCACCTCCCGGTGTTCAAAAATCAATCTCTGGTGACTTAAAAGATACAAATCAAAATTCGGTACCCAAACTGAAAAAAGCCAAACTTCAGTGATCCACCCAAAAAAATTACCCTCATGTATACAGTAAAACATCATTTGAAACAATGAAAGTGACACATGGTATGTCATATAAATCAGATTATCAAACTACCCTCTTGCATCATTGTTATATATATATATATATATATATATATATATAATTCTATATGAGGATCAATTCTCTATGGACGCCCATAGATAAAAACTCTATGGATGTCCATTATTAGCCGTTGGATTTAGATCCAACGGTTAACATTGATGAACAGTAGTTACTACAGTAAATGTACAGTAATTACTATTTGAAACAATGATGTATAGTAATCAATGTCGGCCGTTGGATCAAGATCCAACGGCTAATGATGGACATCCACAGATTTTTTATCTATGGACGTCCTTAGAAAATGTAAATTATATATATATATATATATAAACAGCGAAAGTGACATATTGTGGGTCTAGAGAGAGAGAGAGAGAGAGAGAGAGGGGGTTTGTCTTTTATGCGTGCACCTTGATAATTATCAATATAGCAAAATATTAATCAAATTTACTTAAAATACTCACATAGACATCATGATTACCTATATATAAATAATACATCATTTAATCCAATTTACTTAAAATACTCTCATAGACATGATGATTACCTATATATAAATAACAAATCATTTAATCCAAATTAAATAATACATCATTTAATCCAATCAAAATTTCTTGGAATCTGCCACCTTGAATTAATAATTTAATTGTAAGAACAAATGTTTTTTGAACTTAATTTACATTTACATTAATCATATGAAATCTTAAGTTAAAATTTCAACCAAATAAAAGAAGCTTCCACTGTTCCATCAAACAGCTAATGAAAGCTAGTAACATAAATAAATCAATAAATTGAATTTCTCCCTTTTATTTATTTATCTTCTATTTCCCCTAATAATTAGTTAAGTATTACTTTATATTAAGATCATATTTTTTGCCTATACATCACCTTAAATCTTTAGGCGATATTTTCAATGTCACTAGATGCCTAATCTCAATGGCCAAACTTTGGTTGGTCTTGAAGGCTCAAATTGAGACAAAAAAAAAAAAAAAAAGAGTTTGGCGATCTAGATGCTCCTCATTTAAGTTATTTTTTTGAAATATTTGGATGGAGTGAAATGATGGCAGCCGCATATTCAATCAATATCTTATATATATATTTTCTTCTTTCAATGATTCATAGGCTAGGACTTGAAAACATTTCAGGGATTTTTTATTCATCTCCTCCGGTACTGATGGAAGCTTAATTTCTACCAATCCGGGACCTAATCAAAGTCATCGTTTTCCCAATTTTTTTTTTTTTTTTTTTTAGATAGGGCGACAAACGCCAACTCTCAGGGGCGTACGCATGGGGGGATTGCCTACAACGTCCTCACTCTCTCGGAACGGAGGAGCGCGGTTCGGAGGGATTGAACTCGCGTCTATCATTGAACAGCCATCTAAAGAAAGTTTTATGTGGCTTAAACTACTTTGTACTAATTATGTATTTATCCGTGTACTTCAACTTATGTATCTGTTATGCATATGGTTTTTTGCACTAGTTTTTTTTATCGATAATTATTTATTTTCTTTCCATATATTTTAGATAGTTCATCTTTTTTTTTTGGTACACTAAAGGATATTATATTATAGAGATTTTTTATTTTTATTTTTTCAATTTTTTTTCTTAATTTATTTAATTTTTTTATAAAAACAACAAACGCTATTATCTAAAGAATAGACACTGTAATAGTGTATCAGTTATAATAGTTTAACTGACTCTTGGAGTGCATTAACTTCAAAAACTCCTAAAAACATATAATTTTAGAGGGAAGAAAGAGTATAATACTCCACGAAGTCGAGATTTTTCACGTACAAATTTTGATAGTTATCGTTGGATTATAGTGAGCTCCCAACTTATTAAAATTTCATTGAACGTTCTTTGGTTGCTTTAAAATCTTCCACAAAAAAAATCCTATAACTTATATTTTGATATAAACTCAAACTTGAGACTTTTCAAGTACAAAACTTAGCCGGTGAAGCCATGAATGACTGAAGCTAGTGGTGGGCACAGGCTGGTTAACCGGCCTGGCAGGCCTGACCTACCAGGTTGCGGTTCACCGGCCCCGACCCAACCCGGCCCGGCAGAGGTGTGGAACCCGCAGGGCCGAGTTAGCTTGTCTGACACGGCGGGTCCGGGTCACTGAGAGCTGGGCTTGGAACCGACCCAACGCCCTATTGAGCCAGCGTGCCTGGCCGACCCACCAGTTGACCTTATGGGTTTGACCTGCCGAGCTGGTTTAGGCCCATCCATAAAAAAACATAGAAAAAAAATCCTTAAAAATTCCAGAAATTTCTGAAAAAATAGGGAAAATATTAAATGAATCACCAAAAAAATGTAATTTAATTTTAAAAATTCAAAATACACTAAATTCAAAAATAAATGGCTTGCACTTAATTTGTTTACCTGTTGAATTAAATTGCCTACCTGTCTAATTAAATTACCTGTCAAATTTGCTCCAAGTATCTAAATAATTAGAAATAATCCAATTAAGCGTTGGAAATTAATGAAATTAAGAGAGAATGAGAGTGGGATTTGGGAGATTAAAAAGAAAGAATTGGGGAAGAATGATAATTGGTGAAAAACAAATAGCGTGGGGATGAGGGGTATATATAGAAGTTTATTTGAAATTTAATTTTGGAGTAATTGGGCCCGTTGGTGGCCCGGTTTCAAACTGATTTTCAACCCGGCAGGCCAACCCGCCAGGTCACAGGTTGGGGAAGGCCCAATCCGTAACCGGCCTGTCTATAGGATGGGCCAGTTACGGGTCAATGAACCGGCCCGCCGAGTTATTGAACTGGCGGTCCAGTACCGGGCTGGTTTTGGACGGCTCGCACCCATTTCTAACTGAAGCTAGAGAAAGATGCTGCTCTATCTTGACCATGCCAATTCCTTTTTTTTTTTTTTTTTTTTTTTGGGTTTAATTCATTTCATGTGTGATTTATTTTTTTTTATTTTTTTATTTTGGTGGTCCCATGAGACGTGTTGACTTGATGTGTGATTTGTTTTTATGTATTTATTTATTTTTTATGTTGAGGTTCCCACGAGACATGTTGATTATGCATGTCTCTTGGCTTTCTCTGAGGGTCACACAGATTTTCTCAAATTGTCATGCATATATCCAACTTGCTATATATCATATTCCAACTTCATCATCATACATTCATTGAATATTGTGTTCCTCATTGTTCTCATTGTCTTTTTTTTTTTTTTTTTTTTTTTATATAAATATCACAAATGCTATATAGGCACATGCCAAAAAATTGAGTGTTCAATCTATATGCACTCTTACCTGGTGATGCAATATGTGAGTTCACAAGTGGCACTCACAACGGAAGACTCATTATCAATATTGCGTCTAACAGGACTCAAACTCGGGACTTTTTGAATATCATACACCATCTTTCACAAAGGGATCAATACTGCTGGGTTATGAATCTTTTTCTCTTGTTGTTCTCTTGATAATAAACACGATAAATGCATATTATATTATTTTAAACTAAAATAAATAATCACTGATTACATTTCTCATGGTTCTCATTGTTATTTTTTATAAATGTCACAAATGTTGAATATTGTGGTTCTCATTGATTACATTTCAGATAGTTCTTATTATTATTTTTCTTTTTCATAAATACCACAAATATTGTCAGAGGTGTAGGCACATACCAAAAATTGAATGTTCAATCTGTATACACTCTCATCCAGTGATATAATGTGTGAGTTCGCAAGTGGCACCCACAACAGGAGACTCATTACCAATATTGCGTCTAACATGACTTAAAGTTGGGACCTTTTGAATATCTCACACCATTTTTCACAAGAGGATCAATACTGCGGGGTTATGAATCTTTTTATCTTGTTGTCCTCTTGATAATAAACACAATAAACACATATTACATTATTTTGAACTAAAATAAACAATCACTGAGTATAATTCTCATGGTTCTCATTGTTTTTTTAATAAATGCCACAAATGCAGTCAAAGGTGTAGGCACATGCCGAAAATTGAATGTTCAGCTAGTGACGTAATGTACAAGTTCACAAGCTAACCCGCACAACTGAAGACTCGTTAGCAACACTGTGCCTAATGGGACTTGAACTCGAGGCTTTATAAAATATCTCACACCAACATTTTTCACGAGGGGATCAGTAATGTTGGGTTATGAACTCTTTTGTCTCATTGGCCTCTTGATAATAAATGCGCTAAACTCACGTATTACATTATTTTGAACTAAAATAAACAATCAATGACTACTAAACATTAAAAAAAATTCTAGAAAATAAATTAGTGATTTAACTACTCAGTTTTATTTTGTGATGGCTCAACATCCATGCCCATAATGTTTCCTTTGTGTCCATTTGGAAAATGATTGGAAAACTATGTTACATATTATATGTATTTTGCTGTAGGACAAATAAAATTGGATTTGAATTGCATTTTAAGTACTCCCACATGTTACATACTATATGTATGTTATTGTTGTTTTCTTGTTCTTTTCTTTGCTAGTAAATTATTGGTTAATTAAATCTTAGTTACTCATTTTTTAGTTCGTGAATTTTATAAACCTTTTCCTTTAAATTTTTTTTTAATCCTTGCACATAATTTTCAAGCATAAAATGTCAAATAATACTAATAATAATGACAAACTCAAGATTTAAATGAAAAATTGTTCAATTTGATCTTTTAACTTTGACAATGTTCAATATGGTTATAGTTTGACCTCATTTTGTTACATCAGTACTTTTAAACTATTTTAACATAAAAAAATCAAACTGACAAAAACAAAATAATAAAAAATAATTAATTATATGTTCAATAATATTAAACATTTAAAAAAAATATGGTTCATGGTGGATGTAGCCATTTTGAACTGAAACTGTGGAACCAAACTGTAACCAGACCCTAAAAAAAGGGTTTAGAACCGGCAAAACCGTAACCGTCTGAAACTGGAATCATCAAATTGGAAACATAAAACCAAACCAACGAAATTGGAACCGGAAGCGAACCAGAACCAAATCGCCAAGAACCTTATCTAGGCGCTAGGCAATTAGATCTTGGTTTAAGATTTTTTTTTGAATCGGCACCAACGGTATAGGAACCAAAACTAGTGGTTCCTGAACCATAGCTGTGTCTAATCCATGGCATATTAAAACTTAAATAATTAGGATTGAGGACTAAATTTTTAAAGGAAATTAATTCAAGGAAAAAAATCAACAAGCAATGACATAAATTAATTAAATTTCGACAAAATAAACTCTAATCATTAATCACTCATCAAAAGCTCTTCTCTCTTTCTTTCTTTCTTTCTTCTCTTCATATCCAAATCCAAGATGAGGTTAATTAATTCCTAATTAATTAATAAAATTAAATTAAAATTTTCACTATTATATTTTCAAGTACAAAATTTAATGGTTACCGTTAGATTATACCCAATTCCCAGCTTATTAAAATTTAATTGAACGTTCTTGGTGGCAAGACTTAACCCTATCAAGACTTAACCTTCTTAGAGCGTTAAGCCATGAATAACTGAAGCTAGAGAAAGATGCTGCTCTGCCTTGTGATCAGCAATTTCCATTACAGATCTTAACCCTATCAATGCCTTTTTTTTTTTTTTTGACACATATTACACTATTTTGAATTAAAATAAACAATCAAGGAGAAAACTCTCATAGTTCTCATTGTTCTTGTTTATAAATGCGATAAATGTGGTAAAAAATGTAGG
Organism: Dioscorea dumetorum; assembly: GCA_902712375.1. Taxonomy (NCBI): domain Eukaryota; kingdom Viridiplantae; phylum Streptophyta; class Magnoliopsida; order Dioscoreales; family Dioscoreaceae; genus Dioscorea; species Dioscorea dumetorum. The sequence goes on from CACTHL010000478.1 coordinate 84,964, forward strand.
TGCACGCCAAAAATTGAATGTTCAGTCCGTTTACACTCTCACCCAAAAATGTAATCTATGAGTTGGCAAGTCATACCCACAACTGGAGACTCGTGTAATGGGACTTGAACTTGAAATTATTTAGAAATATCTCACATCATCTTTCACAAAGAGATTAATACTGCTGGGTTATAAACACTTTTGTCTGTTATCCCCTTGATAATATTTAACATTTTAACATTTTAAAAAAATAGAAATAGCAAAAAATAAAATAAAATAAAATAATGATCCATGGCATATTAAAATTTAACTAATTAGGATTGAGGACTAAATTTTAAAAGAAATTAATTGAAGAAAAAAATCAATAAGCATTGACATAAATTAATTAAATTTCGACAAATAAAACTCTAAGCATTAATCACTCACCAGAAGCTCTTCTTTCCTACTTTTCTTCACGTCTAAGTCCAAGATAATGTTAATTAATTCCGAATTAATTAATTAATTAACTTTTCACTATTATTTTTTCACGAAACCTTTGAGCTTAATTAAACGTGCGAAAACCTCACTGGCTACTCTATAAATACACACCTTCATTTCTTTTCTTTCTACATTGATTCCAAATATATACTTTCATATATATATATATATATATAACATCACTCTCTTTGGCATCTCCATTGCTAGGAAGCATCAATGGCAGCCACAGTTTCGTTAGCCATTGCTGCCGGCGTTCCCACCGGAGTTCTCCCGGTTGTGGTCCTCCTAACCGCCACCTTCTTCTTCCTCCTCTTCTTCTATTCACAAAATCCTATTGAGCATGGAAAAGATATTGGTGGCGGTGGTTTACCATCTGGTCCGATGGCCTTACCAATTGTCGGAAGCCTTCCGATGATGCTTTCGAGGAAACCATATTTCCGGTGGGTCCTTCGAAAAGCCGAAGGCAAAGATATTACTTGCATTCGCCTAGGAAATGCCCATGTTATAGTAGTTAACTCGCCGGAGCTTGCTCGTGAGTTTTTAAAGAAGAACGATGCCGTCTTCGCCTCCCGGCCAATAACAATGGCTACCGAGTACTCCGGTAGGGGGTTTCCTCTCCGTCGTCTTCACTCCATGGGGTGATCAGTGGAAGAAGATGCGCCGAGTTTTTGTCTCACAGGTTGTCAGCCAGCATCAATTCGGAAAGATGGTGAAAATGCGCTGCGAAGAGGCCGACAACCTTGTTCGGTATATTCAATATCAAAGTGCAGCAGGAGAAGAGATTAATCTCCGAAAAACTCTTCGGTATAAATTAATTCATGAAATATCTTTGCATCTTAATATAAATTACCTATGTGATTGATATGTTTGCATGATCATGATTATTTCTTTCAATTTTCTTCTCAATTAGGTATTATACTGGAAACATCATAAGGAGGATGCTGTTCGGAAGCCGGCATTTTGGAAAGGGAGCAAAAGACGGCGCCCCGGGGCCGGGAGAGGAGGAGTTGGAGTATATAGAGGCTGCATTCACCGTGCTCTCATTAGTCTATGCATTTTGTCCATCGGATTTCATACCAAGTTTGAGAATTTTGGATATTGACGGTCATGAGAAAATCATGAAGAAAGCGATAAATGTGATAAATAAATATCATGATCCTATCATTGAAAAGAGAGTGCAACAATGGAGGAGCAGTGGTGGTGCTAATGGTGAGCCAGAGGATATCCTTGATGTGTTCATCTCTCTCAAAGATGAAGGGAAGCCCCTCCTAAGGGTAGAAGAAATTAAGGCTCAATGTGCTGTGAGTATCTATTTCCATATATATATGTAAAACAATTCCTGAGATTTCAAATTTAGATAATATAAATTTAACGGTCACTATGCAGTCGTGTACCGTATCTAATAGTAATTGATAATATTTTACAGTATCTAATGAGGTCCAGCCCTACTAATAGCAACTCCTAAATTGTAATGTAAGAGTTATCATCAAAATTAAGTCACTAGATTTTTTAAAGCTAAAATCCATTAATATATATATATATATATATATATATATATAGAATTAAAACCCTAACCCTGATCACTTCAAAATAAGATCACGTGACACCACATGGCTGTGCATGCAGGAGCTCATCTTTGAAACAGTGGACAACCCCTCAAACACAGTGGAATGGGCGATGGCCGAGATGCTCAACCAACCGCCTTGTCGAAGAGTCTGACTTCCCCAACCTCCCCTACCTCAGGGCATGTGCCCGTGAAGCCCTTCGTCTCCACCCCATCGCCCCCTTCAATGTTCCCCATGTCTCCTCCATAGACAGCACCGTCGCCGGCTACCTCATCCCCAAGGGCAGCCAGGTCCTCCTAAGCCGTGTCGGACTCGGCCGGAACCCTAAAATTTGGGAAGATCCAATGAGGTTCAACCCTGACAGGCACCTTAATGAGAAAACTGTGGAGCTAGCTGAGCCGGAGCTCCGGTTCATATCGTTCTCCACTGGCCGGAGAGGATGCGTGGGGGGGCAGTTGGGGACGGCCATGACGTACATGTTGTTGGCTAGGGTTTTGCATCCCTTTAAGTGGAGCTTGCCTTCCGGTGACGGTCCGGTAGTGAATCTCTCCGAGGAGGAATGTAGTCTCTTTATGGCTAAACCTTTGCATGCGCTTGCGAAGCCAAGGTTGGCTTTTTTAGGGCATTTTTAACTACTTAATTTATAAGCATGCATGCTTCATGATCATATATATATATATAGAGAGAGAGAGAGAGAGAGAGAGAGAGAGACATATGTTTGTATCTTTACGTTATTCTCATGCAATGTTTTTACGTTCTGTGTGTGCATGTGGGAGAAAAAATATTGAACTTATGATAATACTTAAGTTCTGTTATATATGATGCCTCAAAATTTTTCAAACCTTATGATAATACTTAAGTTTTGTTATATATGATGCCTCAAAATTTATTTTATTAGTATAAATTCCAAATTTAGTTAATGGATCAATGATGATGATGAAAAATAGAACCCATGAAGACCACCATAAAACACATGTGTGCCCAAGTGTTGATACGGATCGAAGCAGTTGATGATCATCTTCCTTTTTTCAAGAAGAGATGAAGGACGGAAGTTTTGTTTTGTTAGATCGTTCAGGCTCTACAATTGGTATCAGTTGACACATAATAGCTAATGTGGCAAATATGATGATGTGCCATATGAAGTAATACATGAAAACATGGAGATAATCTTTGAAGAGTTATTTTTTACAACTACATCAATTTGAAAGATCTCCCTTGAAGTATAAGCAATGGCTTGGAGAAATTCTAAATGAAGATTCAATCTATCTTTGTCAAATAATCAACCATAAAAGATTAACTACTTGGAAACAAAAATAATTTGAAATCTAGTTTTGTGTAAAACTAAATGAAGAACCAAAGTAAGAAAGGCAAGAGCAAGCAAACATGATTCTTACGAGGATCTTTCTCAAGTCAATTTGAAGTTCAGATTTGGAGAAAAAGATTAAAGCTATTTATAATTGAGTTGATATTTAAGACACAATTATATATGGAGAAAATTAAAGCCCAAGCATGGATGAAAGAATATCAAACTCGGAATATTGTGAAGAATTAAACTTGGACGAAGGAGATCAAGTTTGGCAATAAGAAGATTGAAGAATAAAACTTGGATGAATGAAGATCAAGTCTGAAGATTGTGAAGACCAGACTTAGATGATTGAAGATCAAGTTTGTAAATAAGATTTCAAGATCTTTGAAATTTATGCTTGGCAAAATAGAGATGTGCCATGTGGGGCACTACATTTGAAAAGGGTATTACTGATATGATGTGAGAAGACAAGGTAGTTGTTGATAGGTTGAGATCGAGAGGACTCAATTGCATCAACTTGGACTGGCATAACCAAGAAGATTGGGGACATCATAAGGTCGCTGTGCAACAGGAGCTACCATTAGTTAGAATCAGCAAGTGGACCACGTAGCAAGCTCAAATCGTAACTGGAGGTGCAACATTCAAATTAGAAAGCAATCCAAGTTAGGAAGTCAACAGGATTTTAAAAGAAGATTGGCCAGTGTTTGGGACATGGAGACACCTATATAACAGACATGCCCTATACCATGAGATTTAGGAGGCATCGGAGTGAGAGACATTACTGTGTGGGGTGAGAGAGTGGGCATCGAACAATCTAGAGAGGATTCTTATATATCTTTATGAAACGAGTGAGTGTGTTGTATTTATGTTAATTCCCCTTTATTAGTTTATTTTATCTCCGGAATTTGACACCCCAGGCGTAGGCAAGTGATATACCGAATTGGGTTACTAATTTTATGTCTCATTTCTCTTGATTGTTTGTATTGTGTGTGTGTATTTGAAAGAGTTTGAGTGAATTATTAACTCATACACCACGCCTGAACTAACACTTTCAACCCTTCCATCGAGCTTTATTCAACAATATCTACAACCAAATTAATCTTCTGCGATACCTAAATAATTTAAAATGTAAAAAAAGTGAAAAATAAGATAAAAAAACTCCACACTATATTTATTCAATGCTACTCTATTATCCTAAAAATTTGCAACGATATATCTATAAATATATAGGCTTAAAATTCTAAACATAAAATTAAATGAGAAGAGCTATACCTCTCAAAGATCACTATTTGATGATGGAATTAATGTCACCTACTTAACCCTATTGCACATGCCTATTAAGCACTAGAGTGTGCTTAAAAGCAGAGTCGCCGATCCACGGGAAACTTGGAAGTAGTAGTATGAAATATCATCTTATTATCTAGACTATGAACTAGTGTGCAAGAGAGTGTAAGTGAGAATGAAAATAGAGCAGAAAAGACTAAAGGAAAGCAATCACAAAAGTGGTGTTCAGAGTGTGGTTAATTTTCTAGTGTTATGTTTAAGTTCTAGACAACATTGCACTGGATTATTGTACTCAATTTGGACTAATAGAGTTTTTAAATCATAGTATCCTCTTTCTCAGGATAAATAACAACTAGTCCCATGCAATGCTGAAACATATTACCCTATGATCGCATTAAAATGTGTGATCTCTAACCATGATCAATTAAAAGTTCAAGAGATATGTAATTATTCTCTCGAAAGAGTTATCCCTAATACCATACGAAGTGAAAATTGAAATCTCTTCGCAAATTTACTCAAGATCATATTACGCAAGGAACTTTTAATTGAACCACTCAAAAAGAATACATTGAGATAACGCAATCCCAATGAACCCTATTTTAAGGCAAACTACCGCTCCCCTTCAATCATTCTGTGCTTATGCACGGTGGAGCTCTCGATCATCACGCCCATACATCTCACAAGAACTCTAAGCTCTCGCTACAATAAAGTTGAAGACAATAAACGAACACATGGTTGAATTTAAAATACGTAGGTACAATTCAATAATCGATGAAAGATTTAGAATTTACAAACAATGTCAAGAGAATAATAACTCTAGATTCCTATGTGTCTAAAACACTGAAACTATTTTTTGAAATATTTGGATGGAGTTAAATAATGGCATATTCAATCACTATCTTTTTGCATCCATTTCTTGTTAAAATTAGTCATATATATTTTCTTTTTTCAATCATTTATAGCCTATGACTTGAAAAGATTAAGGGGACGTTTGTTTGGATGTAGTTGAAAATGCAATGGATTTGTATTTGGAAATCTTTGGATTTGTAAATTTAGGAGAGTCAAAACCAATGTTTATTCGAATGTATTATTGGCTGGATTACATGCTATGATCATCCATGGTGAGATTACCCCACCCTAATATTATAAATAATTAATATATATTATGTAAATATGAATTCAAATTTCAAATATTATGACTAATTAATATATACTTAATTTTTAATAATAAAATATAATATATTAATTATTTATTAAAATAATGAATATAATATAATAAATCAATTTTATATTTTATTACTAGATAAATCTGTTAAAAATTTTTTAAAGATAAAATCTATTTGAATCCCTCACGTGAGTCTCATGTGAGGGATTCAAACAACGAATTTATGAAATTCAAAGATTTCTAAATGCAAGTATTTACAAATCTAGCTAAACAAACAGCCCTAAAGAGATTTTAAAATTACTATCAAACCCAACTTTGACTTTTTATGTATTTCCTCCCTCCGGTATTGGTGTAAGCCCTCTTCGAAATGAGGATCTAATCCAAGATACACTGGCCTTCCGATTGATAGAGTTGCCATGGATGGATTATCCTCTGAGACAGTCTTTGTTTTTCTAAAGTCATCGTTTCTCCACCTTTTCTATCATTGAAGGGCTATCTAAGCATTTATTTTTTAATTTTATGTGGCTTAAATATTTGAGTATGTATTTATCCATATACTTCAACTTATTTATGTATTTGTACTGCATATTTTTTTTTTGCACTAGTTCTTTTATCTATAATTATTTATGTTCTTTCTATACATTTTAGATGATTTATTTTTTTTTTCTGGTACACTGTGAATAATTAATTTTTTATTTAAAAAAATACAGTAGAGAGATTAGAAGATCAATAAAATATGCAAAGCATGTGATAGAGGTTTTTTATTTCTTTCCAATTTTTTTTGACTTATTTAATTTTTATTTTACAAAAGCAACATACACTATTAACAAAAATATAAACACTACAACAGTGAACTATAATTAACTTCAAAAACTCTTAATAACATACAATGTTTAAGAGGATAAAGAATACTCTTCACACAAATCTCTCACAAATAATCTTATGCCTTGTATTTTTAAATAGACTATAACTCAAGATTTTTTTAAGTACAAGATTTGATGGTTATAGTTGGATTATACCCAATCCCAAAAACATTTCATTGAATGTTCTTTGTGGCTTGAACCCTGAAGCCCTGAAGCCATGAATGACTGAAGCTAGAGAAAGATGCTGCTCTGCCTGGGGATCAGCAATTTGCCATCACAGATCTTGACCATGTCAATGATGTCTCTTTCTCTTTTGGGTTCAATTCACTTCATGTGTGATTTATTTTTATTTATTTATTTATTTATTTATTTATTTATTTATTTTTGTGGTTCCCAGGAGACGTGTTGACTTGATGTGCCATATGTATTTATTTATTTATTTATTTATTTATTTATTTTGTGGTTCCCACGAGACATGCTGGTTCTGCATGTCTCTTGGCCTCCGAACAATTGTGGTCCTCATTGATTACATTTCTCATGTTTTTTTTTATTGTTTTTTCCTTTTTTTTATAAATGCCACAAATGCTGTATAGCCACATGCCAAAAATTGAGTATTCATTCTATATACACTCCTACTTGATGATGCATTGTATGAATTCACAAGTGGCACCCATAACTTAAGACTAATCATGAATATTGCGTCTAACATGACTCAAACTAGTAACTTTTTGAATATCATACATCATCTTTCATAAGGGGATTAATACTGCTGGATTATGAATCTTTTTCTTTTGTTGTTCTTTTGATAATAAATACGATAAGCACATATTACATTATTTTGAACTAAAATAAATGATCACTGAGTACATTTCTCATGGTTCTCATTATTTTTTTTTTTATTTTTATAAATGACACGGATGTTCAATATTGTGGTTCTCATTGATTCCATTTCTCATGGTTCTTAGTATCTTTTTCCTTTTTCATAAATACCACAAATGTTGTTAAAGGTGTAGGCACATGCCGAAAATTGAATGTTCAATCTGTATACACTCTCACCTGGTGATACAATGTATAAGTTCACAAGTGGCACCCACAACTGGAGACTTATTACCAATATTGCGTCTAACAGAACTCAAACTCGGGACTTTTTGAATATATCTCACACCAATATCTTTCACAAGGGGATCAATACTGCTGGGTTATAAATCTTTTTATTTCATTGTCCTCTTGATAATAAACACGATAAACACATATTACATTATTTTAAACTAAAATAAACAATCATTAAGTACTAAACATTAAAAGAAAAAAAATTCCAGAAATAAAAGAAATAGTGATTTAACAATTCAGTTTTATTTTGTGATCGCTCAACATCAATGCCCATAATGTTTCCTTTGTGTCCATTTGGAAAATGATTGAAAAACAAACGTAAACGTTGTTATAGGACAAGTTTGAATTGGATTTGAATTGCATTTTGAGTACTCCCACATGTTACACACAATATGTACAGTGTCGTCTTTTATTTTATTTTCTTTGCTAGTAAATTATTGGTTCATTATATCTTAGTTACTCACTTTTTAGTTCGTGAATTTTATAAACCTTCCCTTTAATTTTGTTTTTATTCCTTGCACATAATTTTCAAGCATAAAATGTCAAATAATACCAATATTAATGACAAACTCAATATTTAAATGAATGAATTGTTCAATTTGATCTTTTAACTTTGAAAATGTTCAATATATGGTTATAGTTTGACCTCACTTAGTTACATTAGTATTTTTACAATATTTTAACATAAAAAAAAATCAAATTGACCAAAAATAATAATAAAATAAACTAATTGTATGTTCAACAATATTTAACATTTTAAAAAATAGAAATAGCAAAAAACAATATGATACATGGCATATTAAAACTTAACTAATTAGGATTGAGACCTAAATTTTAAAAGAAATTAATTCAAGAAAAAAAATCAACAAGCAATGACATGAATTATTTAAATTTCGACAAATAAAACTCTAACCATTAATTATCACTCACCAAAAGCTCTTCTTTCTTTCTTTTCTTCACATCTAAGTCCAGGATAATTAATGTTAATTAATTAACTTTTCACTATTATTTTTTCAAGAAACCTTTGAGCTTAATTAAACATGCGAAAACCTCACAAGCTGCTCTATAAATACACACCTTCATTTCTTGTCTTTCTACACAGATTCCAAATATATACTTCCATATATATATAACATCACTCTCTTTGGCATCTCCATTGCTAGGAAGCATCAATGGCAGCCACAGTTTCGTTAGCCATTGCTGCCGGCGTTCCCACCGGAGTTCTCCCGGTTGTGGTCCTCCTAACCGCCACCTTCTTCTTCCTCCTCTTCTTCTATTCACAAAATCCTATTGAGCATGGAAAAGATATTGGTGGCGGTGGTTTACCATCTGGTCCGATGGCCTTACCAATTGTCGGAAGCCTTCCGATGATGCTTTCGAGGAAACCATATTTCCGGTGGGTCCTTCGAAAAGCCGAAGGCAAAGATATTACTTGCATTCGCCTAGGAAATGCCCATGTTATAGTAGTAAACTCGCCGGAGCTTGCTCGTGAGTTTTTAAAGAAGAACGATGCCGTCTTCGCCTCCCGGCCAATAACAATGGCTACCGAGTACTCCGGTAGGGGTTTCCTCTCCGTCGTCTTCACTCCATGGGGTGATCAGTGGAAGAAGATGCGCCGAGTTTTTGTCTCACAGGTTGTCAGCCAGCATCAATTCGGAAAGATGGTGAAAATGCGCTGCGAAGAGGCCGACAACCTTGTTCGGTATATTCAATACCAAAGTGCAGCAGGAGAAGAGATTAATCTCCGAAAAACTCTTCGGTATCAATTAATTCTTGAAATATCTTTGCATCTTGATATAAATTGATATGTTTGCATGATCATGATTATTTATTTCAATTTTCTTCTCAATTAGGTATTATACTGGAAACATCATAAGGAGGATGGTGTTCGGAAGCCGGCATTTTGGAAAGGGAGCAAAAGACGGCGCCCCTGGGCCGGGAGAGGAGGAGTTGGAGTATATAGAGGCTGCATTCACCGTTCTCTCATTAGTCTATGCATTTTGTCCATCAGATTTCATGCCAAGTTTGAGAATTTTGGATATTGATGGTCATGAAAGAATCATTAAGAAAGCCATAAATGTGATAAATAAATATCATGATCCTATCATTGAAAAGAGAGTGCAACAATGGAGGAGCAGTGGTGGTGCTAATGGTGAGCCAGAGGATATCCTTGATGTGTTCATCTCTCTCAAAGATGATGAAGGGAAGCCCCTCCTAAGGGAAGAAGAAATTAAGGCTCAATGTGCTGTGAGTCTCTATTTCCATATTTATATATAAAACAATTCTTTAGATTTTAAATTTTATTAAATTGGTTATAACTATAACTTTAACGGTCACTATCCATTCATGCGTCGGATCCGATAGTAATTGATAATATTTTACAGTATCTAATTGTAGCTTTTGGTAAAATTCAATGAGGTCCGGCCCCTATAAATAACAACTTTTAAATTATAATATAAGGTTACCGTCCTTAGAGTTGAAAAAAAAAAACAAAAAAACGTAACACTGCATGGCTGTGCATGCAGGAGCTCATCTATGTAACAGTGGACAACCCCTCAAACACAGTGGAATGGGCGATGGCCGAGATGCTCAACCAACCAGACATTCTCCGGAAAGCCATGGACGAGCTCGACCGGGTTGTCGGCCCTCACCGCCTTGTTGAAGAGTCTGACTTCGCCAACCTCCCCTACCTCAGGGCATGTGCCCGTGAAGCCCTTCGTCTCCACCCCATTGCCCCCTTCAATGTTCCCCATGTCTCCTCCGTCGACTGCACCGTCGCTGGCTACCTCATCCCCAAGGGCAGCCAGGTCCTCCTAAGCCGTGTGGGGCTTGGCCGGAACCCTAAAATTTGGGAAGATCCAATGAGGTTCAACCCTGACAGGCACCTTAATGAGAAAACTGTGGAGCTAGCTGAGCCGGAGCTCCGGTTCATATCGTTCTCCACTGGCCGGAGAGGGTGCATGGGGGGGCAGTTGGGGACGGCCATGACGTACATGTTGTTGGCTAGGGTTTTGCATCCTTTTAAGTGGAGCTTGCCTTCCGGTGACGGTCCGGTAGTGAATCTCTCCGAGGAGGAATGTAGTCTCTTTATGGCTAAACCTTTGCATGCACTTGCGAAGCCAAGGTTGGCTTTTTTAGAGCATTTTTAACTACTTAATTTATAAGCATGCATGCTTCATGATCATATATATATATATATATATATATATATATATAGAGAGAGAGAGAGAGAGAGAGAGAGAGAGAGAGAGAGAGACATATGTTTGTATCTTTACGTTATTCTCATGCAATGTTTTTACGTTCTGTGTGTGCATGTGGGAGAAAAAATATTGAACTTATGATAATACTTAAGTTCTGTTATATATGATGCCTCAAAAATTTTCAAACCTTATGATAATACTTAAGTTTTGTTATATATGATGCCTCAAAATTTATTTTATTAGTATAAATTCCAAATTTAGTTAATGGATAATTAATGATGATGATGAAAAATAGAACCCATGAAGACCACCATAAAACACATGTGTGCCCAAGTGTTGATACGGATCGAAGCAGTTGATGATCATCTTCCTTTTTTCAAGAAGAGATGAAGGACGGAAGTTTTGTTTTGTTAGATCGTTCAGGCTCTACAATTGGTATCAGTTGACACATAATAGCTAATGTGGCAAATATGATGATGTGCCATATGAAGTAATACATGAAAACATGGAGATAATCTTTGAAGAGTTATTTTTTACAACTACATCAATTAGAAAGATCTCCCTTGAAGTATAAGCAATGGCTTGGAGAAATTCTAAATGAAGATTCAATCTATCTTTGTCAAATAATCAACCATAAAAGATTAACTACTTGGAAACAAAAATAATTTGAAATCTAGTTTTGTGTAAAACTAAATGAAGAACCAAAGTAAGAAAGGCAAGAGCAAGCAAACATGATTCTTACGAGGATCTTTCTCAAGTCAATTTGAAGTTCAGATTTGGAGAAAAAGATTAAAGCTATTTATGATCGAGCCGATATATTTAAGACACGATTATATATGGAGAAGATTAAAGCCCAAGCTTGGATGAAATAAGATCAAGTTCGGAAGATTGTGAAAAACTGAACTTGGACGAAGAAGATCAGGTTTAGCAATAAGAAGATTGAAGAATAAAACTTGGATGAATGAAGATTAAGTTTGAAGATTATGAAGACTAGACTTTAATGATTGAAGATCAAGTTTGTAAATAAGATTTCAAGATCTTTGAAATTTATACTTGGTAAAATAGAGATGTGCCATGTGGGGCACTACATTTGAAAAGGGTATTACTGATATGATGTGAGAAGACAAGGTAGTTGTTGATAGGTTGAGATCGAGAGGACTCAATTGCATCAACTTGGACTGGCATAACCAAGAAGATTGGGGACATCATAAGGTAGCTGTGCAACAGGAGCTACCATTAGTTAGAATCAGCAAGTGGACCACGTAGCAAGCTCAAATCGTAACTGGAGGTGCAACATTCAAATTAGAAAGCAATCCAAGTTAGGAAGTCAACAGGATTTTAAAAGAAGATTGGGCAGTGTTTGGGACATGGAGACACCTATATAACAGACATGCCCTATACCATGAGATTTAGGAGGCATCGGAGTGAGAGACATTACTGTGTGGGGTGAGAGAGTGGGCATCGAACAATCTAGAGAGGATTCTTATATATCTTTATGAAACGAGTGAGTGTGTTGTATTTATGTTAATTCCCCTTTATTAGTTTATTTTATCTCCGGAATTTGACACCCCAGGCATAGGCAAGTGATATACCGAATTGGGTTACTAATTTTATGTCTCATTTCTCTTGATTGTTTGTATTGTGTGTGTGTATTTGAAAGAGTTTGAGTGAATTATTAACTCATACACCACGCCTGAACTAACACTTTCAACCCTTCCATCGAGCTTTATTCAACAATATCTACAACCAAATTAATCTTCTGCGATACCTAAATAATTTAAAATGTAAAAAAGTGAAAAATAAGATAAAAAAACTCCACACTATATTTATTCAATGCTACTCTATTATCCTAAAAATTTGCAACGATATATCTATAAATATATCGGCTTAAAATTCTAAACATAAAATTAAATGAGAAGAGCTATACCTCTCAAAGATCGCTATTTGATGATGGAATTAATGTCACCTACTTAACCCTATTGCACATGCCTATTAAGCACTAGAGTGTGCTTAAAAGCAGAGTCGCCGATCCACGGGAAACTTGGAAGTAGTAGTATGAAATATCATCTTATTATCTAGACTATGAACTAGTGTGCAAGAGAGTGTAAGTGAGAATGAAAATAGAGCAGAAAAGACTAAAGGAAAGCAATCACAAAAGTGGTGTTCAGAGTGTGGTTAATTTTCTAGTGTTATGTTTAAGTTCTAGACAACATTGCACTGGGTTATTGTACTCAATTTGGACTAATAGAGTTTTTAAATCATAGTATCCTCTTTCTCAGGATAAATAACAACTAGTCCCATGCAATGCTGAAACATATTACCCTATGATCGCATTAAAATGCGTGATCTCTAACCATGATCAATTAAAAGTTCAAGAGATATGTAATTATTCTCTCGAAAGAGTTATCCCTAATACCATACGAAGTGAAAATTGAAATCTCTTCGCAAATTTACTCAAGATCATATTACGCAAGGAACTTTTAATTGAACCACTCAAAAAGAATACATTGAGATAACGCAATCCCAATGAACCCTATTTTAAGGCAAACTACCGCTCCCCTTCAATCATTCTGTGCTTATGCACGGTGGAGCTCTCGATCATCACGCCCATACATCTCACAAGAACTCTAAGCTCTCGCTACAATAAAGTTGAAGACAATAAATGAACACATGGTTGAATTTAAAATACGTAGGTACAATTCAATAATCGATGAAAGATTTAGAATTTACAAACAATGTCAAGAGAATAATAACTCTAGATTCCTATGTGTCTAAAACACTGAAACTATTTTTTGAAATATTTGGATGGAGTTAAATAATGGCATATTCAATCACTATCTTTTTGCATCCATTTCTTGTTAAAATTAGTCATATATATTTTCTTTTTTCAATCATTTATAGCCTATGACTTGAAAAGATTAAGGGGACGTTTGTTTGGATGTAGTTGAAAATGCAATGGATTTGTATTTGGAAATCTTTGGATTTGTAAATTTAGGAGAGTCAAAACCAATGTTTATTCGAATGTATTATTGGCTGGATTACATGCTATGATCACCCATGGTGAGATTACCCCACCCTAATATTATAAATAATTAATATATATTATGTAAATATGAATTCAAATTTCAAATATTATGACTAATTAATATATACTTAATTTTTTATAATAAAATATAATATATTAATTATTTATTAAAATAATGAATATAATATAATAAATCAATTTTATAATATATTACTAGATAAATCTGTTAAAAAAATTTTAAAGATAAAATCTATTTGAATCCCTCACGTGAGTCTCATGTGAGGGATTCAAACAAAGAATTTTTGAAATTCAAAGATTTCTAAATGCAAGTATTTGCAAATCTAGCTAAACAAACCGTCTCTAAATAGATTTTAAAATTACTATCAAACCTAACTTTGACTTTTTATGTATTTCCTCCCTCCGGTATTGGTGTAAGCCTTCTTCCAAATGAGGATTTAATCCAAGATACACTGGCCTTCCGATTGATAGAGTTGCCATGGATGGATTATCCTCTGAGACAGTCTTTGTTTTTCTAAAGTCATCGTTTCTCCACCTTTTCTATCATTGAAGGGCTATCTAAGCATTTATTTTTTAATTTTATGTGGCTTAAATATTTGAGTATGTATTTATCCATATACTTCAACTTATTTATGTATTTGTACTGCATATTTTTTTTTTGCACTAGTTCTTTTATCTATAATTATTTATGTTCTTTCTATACATTTTAGATGATTTATTTTTTTTTTCTGGTACACTGTGAATAATTAATTTTTTATTTAAAAAAATACAGTAGAGAGATTAGAAGATCAATAAAATATGCAAAGCATATGATAGAGGTTTTTTATTTCTTTCCAATTTTTTTTTGACTTATTTAATTTTTATTTTACAAAAGCAACATACACTATTAACAAAAATATAAACACTACAACAGTGAACTATAATTAACTTCAAAAACTCTTAATAACATACAATGTTTAAGAGGAGAAAGAATACTCTTCACACAAATCTCTCACAAATAATCCTATGCCTTGTATTTTTAAATAGACTATAACTCGAGATTTTTTTAAGTACAAGATTTGAATCATTGATGGTTATAGTTGGATTATACCCAATCCCAAAAACATTTCATTGAATGTTCTTTGTGGCTTGAACCCTGAAGCCCTGAAGCCATGAATGACTGAAGCTAGAGAAAGATGCTGCTCTGCCTGGGGATCAGCAATTTGCCATCACAGATCTTGACCATGTCAATGATGTCTCTTTCTCTTTTGGGTTCAATTCACTTCATGTGTGATTTATTTTTATTTATTTATTTATTTATTTTTGTGGTTCCCAGGAGACGTGTTGACTTGATGTGCCATATGTATTTATTTATTTATTTATTTATTTATTTTGTGGTTCCCACGAGACATGCTGGTTCTGCATGTCTCTTGGCCTCCGAACAATTGTGGTCCTCATTGATTACATTTCTCATGTTTTTTTTTATTGTTTTTTCCTTTTTTTTATAAATGCCACAAATGCTGTATAGCCACATGCCATAAATTGAGTATTCATTCTATATACACTCCTACTTGATGATGCATTGTATGAACTCACAAGTGGCACCCATAACTTAAGACTAATCATGAATATTGCGTCTAACATGACTCAAACTAGTAACTTTTTGAATATCATACATCATCTTTCATAAGGGGATTAATACTGCTGGATTATGAATATTTTTCTTTTGTTGTCCTTTTGATAATAAATACGATAAGCACATATTACATTATTTTGAACTAAAATAAATGATCACTGAGTACATTTCTCATGGTTCTCATTATTTCTTTTTTATTTTTATAAATGACACGGATGTTCAATATTGTGGTTCTCATTGATTCCATTTCTCATGGTTCTTAGTATCTTTTTCCTTTTTCATAAATACCACAAATGTTGTTAAAGGTATAGGCACATGCCGAAAATTGAATGTTCAATCTGTATACACTCTCATCTGGTGATACAATGTATAATAAGTTCACAAGTGGCACCCACAACTGGAGACTTATTACCAATATTGCGTCTAACAGAACTCAAACTCGGGACTTTTTGAATATATCTCACACCAATATTTTTCACAAGGGGATCAATACTGCTGGGTTATAAATCTTTTTATTTCATTGTCCTCTTGATAATAAACACGATAAACACATATTACATTATTTTAAACTAAAATAAACAATCATTAAGTACTAAACATTAAAAGAAAAAAAATTCCAGAAATAAAAGAAATAGTGATTTAACAATTCAGTTTTATTTTGTGATCGCTCAACATCAATGCCCATAATGTTTCCTTTGTGTCCATTTGGAAAATGATTGAAAAACAAACGTAAACGTTGTTATAGGACAAGTTTGAATTGGATTTGAATTGCATTTTGAGTACTCCCACATGTTACACACAATATGTACAGTGTCGTCTTTTATTTTATTTTCTTTGCTAGTAAATTATTGGTTCATTATATCTTAGTTACTCACTTTTTAGTTCGTGAATTTTATAAACCTTCCCTTTAATTTTGTTTTTATTCCTTGCACATAATTTTCAAGCATAAAATGTCAAATAATACCAATATTAATGACAAACTCAATATTTAAATGAATGAATTGTTCAATTTGATCTTTTAACTTTGAAAATGTTCAATATATGGTTATAGTTTGACCTCACTTAGTTACATTAGTATTTTTACAATATTTTAACATAAAAAAAAATCAAATTGACCAAAAATAATAATAAAATAAACTAATTGTATGTTCAACAATATTTAACATTTTAAAAAATAGAAATAGCAAAAAACAATATGATACATGGCATATTAAAACTTAACTAATTAGGATTGAGACCTAAATTTTAAAAGAAATTAATTCAAGAAAAAAAATCAACAAGCAATGACATGAATTATTTAAATTTCGACAAATAAAACTCTAACCATTAATTATCACTCACCAAAAGCTCTTCTTTCTTTCTTTTCTTCACATCTAAGTCCAGGATAATTAATGTTAATTAATTAACTTTTCACTATCATTTTTTCAAGAAACCTTTGAGCTTAATTAAACATGCGAAAACCTCACAAGCTGCTCTATAAATACACACCTTCATTTCTTGTCTTTCTACACAGATTCCAAATATATACTTCCATATATATATATATATATATAACATCACTCTCTTGGGCATCTCCATTGCTAGGAAGCATCAATGGCAGCCACAGTTTCGTTAGCCATTGCTGCCGGAGTTCTCACCGGAGTTGTCCCGGTTGTGGTCCTCCTAACCACCACCTTCTTCTTCCTCCTCTTCTTCTATTCACAAAATCCTATTGAGCATGGAAAAGATGGTGGTGGTGGTGGTGGTGGTTTACCATCTGGTCCCGCGGCCTTACCAATCGTCGGGAGCCTTCTGATGATGCTTTGGAGGAAACCATATTTCCGGTGGGTCCTTCGACAAGCCGAAGGCAAAGATATTGCTTGCATTCGCCTAGGAAATGTCCATGTTATAGTAGTTAACTCGCCGGAGCTTGCTCGTGAGTTTTTAAAGAAGAATGATGCCGTCTTTGCCTCCAGGCCGATAACAATGGCTACCGAATACTCCGGTAGGGGTTTCCTCTCTGCCGCCTTCACTCCATGGGGTGATCAGTGGAAGAAGATGCGCCGAGTGATTGTCTCACAGGTAGTCAACCATCATCAATTCGGCAAAATGGCGAAAATGCGCTGCGAAGAGGCCGACAACCTTGTTCGGTATATTCAATACCAAAGTCAAGCAGGAGAAGAGATTAATCTCCGAAAAACTCTTCGGTATAAATTAATTCATGAAATATCTTTGCATCTTAATATAAATTGATATGTTTGCATGATCATGATTATTTATTTCAATTTTCTTCTCAATTAGGTATTATACTGGAAACATCATAAGGAGGATGCTGTTCGGAAGCCGGCATTTTGGAAAGGGAGCAAAAGACGGCGCCCCGGGGCCGGGAGAGGAGGAGTTGGAGTATATAGAGGCTGCATTCACCGTGCTCTCATTAGTCTATGCATTTTGTCCGTCAGATTTCATGCCAAGTTTGAGAATTTTGGATATTGACGGTCATGAGAGAATCATGAAGAAAGCCATAAATGTGATAAATAAATATCATGATCCTATTATTGAAAAGAGAGTGCAACAATGGAGGAGCAGTGGTGGTGCTAATGATGAGCCAGAGGACATCCTTGATGTGTTCATCTCTCTCAAAGACGATGAAGGGAAGCCCCACCTAAGGGTAGAAGAAATTAAGGCTCAATGTGCTGTGAGTCTCAATTTCCAAATTTATATATAAAACAATTATTTAAATTTTAAATTTAAATGAATTGGTTATAAATATAAATTTAACGGTCACTATCCATTAAGGTACCGTATCTAATAGTAATTGATAATATTTTACAGTATCTAATGAGGTCCAGCCCTACTAATAGCAACTCCTAAATTGTAATGTAAGAGTTATCATCAAAATTAAGTCACTAGATTTTTTAAAGCTAAAATCCATTAATATATATATATATATATATATATAGAATTAAAACCCTAACCCTGATCACTTCAAAATAAGATCACGTGACACCACATGGCTGTGCATGCAGGAGCTCATCTTTGAAACAGTGGACAACCCCTCAAACACAGTGGAATGGGTGATGGCCGAGATGCTCAACCAACCAGACATTCTCCGGAAAGCCATCGACGAGCTCGACCTGGTTGTCGGCCCTCACCGCCTTGTCGAAGAGTCTGACTTCCCCAACCTCCCCTACCTCAGGGCATGTGCCCGTGAAGCCCTTCGTCTCCACCCCATCGCCCCCTTCAATGTTCCCCATGTCTCCTCCATAGACAGCACCGTCGCCGGCTACCTCATCCCCAAAGGCAGCCAGGTCCTCCTAAGCCGTGTGGGGCTTGGCCGGAACCCTAAAATTTGGGAAGATCCAATGAGGTTCAACCCTGACAGGCACCTTAATGAGAAAACTGTAGAGCTAGCTGAGCCGGAGCTCCGATTCATATCGTTCTCCACTGGCCGGAGAGGGTGCATGGGGGGGCAGTTGGGGACGGCCATGACGTACATGTTGTTGGCTAGGGTTTTGCATCCCTTTAAGTGGAGCTTGCCTTCCGGTGACGGTCCGGTAGTGAATCTCTCCGAGGAGGAATGTAGTCTCTTTATGGCTAAACCTTTGCATGCGCTTGCGAAGCCAAGGTTGGCTTTTTTAGAGCATTTTTAACTACTTAATTTATAAGCATGCATGCTTCATGATCATATATATATATATAGAGATACATATGTTTGTATCTTTACGTTATTCTCATGCAATGTTTTTATGTACTGTAATTTCTATTTGGTGTGTATGTTGGAGAAAGAATATTGAACTTATACTTAAGTTTCTGTTATATATGATGCCTCAAAATTTTCCAAACCTTTTATTTGAATCTGATACTCTTTGTGTAACTTCATACGGACAAATTTAATTTGAATTCATGATTGTATACAACATCACTCTATAAATGCACGCAGTAAAGCCACTATAAAAGACCTAGTTTAATTTGAATATTTAGCTCATCAATATTAGTTGTCATCATTCATCAATATTAGTTATCATTTGTCCACGTCACCAGGTGCCATATCAGCATTTGTCCACTTCACCATATGGCCAAAAATTATATTACGTAGACAAATGCTGATGTGGCATCCTAGTGACATAGCCACATCAGGGTAACTGTGTTTTTTCTAGTCGACATGTCAGCAGGATGGATGTGATTGCTTGCGGGTCACCTGCCGGAGAAACAAAATCAAATTGTAGTAACCGTTTTGATACAAATTGAAACTTGGTAACCTTAATGAAACAAGTCCAAACCTCAGTAACCTACCAAAATATAATCTTTTTTTCCGGTCGCCACGCCAGCTGGTTACGTGGCAACTTAATGCTGACTAGGCAAATTCCGGTAGCCACGTCAGCAGAAAGGTTATGGTCACTCGCCAGTAACCTCCCGGAGAAACAAAATCAAAAGTTAGTAACCGTTTTGATA
Organism: Dioscorea dumetorum; assembly: GCA_902712375.1. NCBI lineage: Eukaryota > Viridiplantae > Streptophyta > Magnoliopsida > Dioscoreales > Dioscoreaceae > Dioscorea > Dioscorea dumetorum. The sequence continues at coordinate 105,002 of CACTHL010000478.1, forward strand.
CAAATCAAAACATGGTTACCTTAATGAAAAAAGTTCAAAACTTAGTGACCTATAAAATAATTAATCCTAAATAATATAGGGGTTTTCATTTACAATATATTTATTTTATAACTTTAAATTCCAAATTTAGTTAATGGATGAGGATGATGATAAAAAAATAGAACCTTTGAAGACCACCTTAAAACACGTGTGCCAAGGTGTTGATACAGAAGCAGTTGATCATCTTCCTGTTTTCATGAAGTGATGAACAACGGAAGTTTTTTTTTTGTTAGAGTTTAAACTCTACAGTTTGATGTTTTGAGAGACGTTTTAGTGAGAACCTTGAATGAAGAGGGCTCTATGAATATGAAGCTGATTTTAGTCAAGCTTACTTCCAATTATAACTTTAAGGTTAATATATAGACTTTGACTTAAAAGACAAAACGACACTAAGGACTCAGACATAACTAGGTAAACGACAAAGTCAAAAAGTAAACGTCAAAAACATAAAAGCAACCATCCACTCAGCGGCTTCTTTCCATGCAACGTACGTAGCCAACTTCTTCAATAACTCCTTCAGTGTTTGTCTGCTTAGCAAAAGCTCTGAGTATTGTTTCTCTTTTTTTTTAACACAGTTGGCATCATTTGACACATAGGATTTAACGTGGCAAATATGATGATGTGCCACATGAAGTAATATATGAAAACATGGAAATAATCTTTAAAAGAGTTATTTTTACAACTACAATTTGAAAGATCTCCCTTCAAGTACAAGCAATGGCTTGGAGAAATTCTAAATGAAGATTCAATCTTTCTTTAGCAAATGATCAATCATGAAAGATTAATTACTTGGAAACCAAGATTATTTGAAATCTAGTTTTGTCTAAAGCTAAATGAAGAACCAAAGTAAGAAAGGCAAGAGCAAGCAAATATGATTCTTAAGATGATCTTTCTCAAGTCAATTTGAAGTTTAGATTTGGAGAAAAAGATTAAAGCTATTTATGATTGAGTTGATATTTAAGACACAATTATATATGGAGAAAATTAAAGCCCAAGCATGGATGAAAGAATATCAAACTCGGAATATTGTGAAGAATTAAACTTGGAAGAAGGAGATCAAGTTTAGCAATAAGAAGATTGAAGAATAAAACTTGGATGAATGAAGATCAAGTGTGAAGATTGTGAAGACCAGACTTGGATGATTGAAGATCAAGTTTGTAAATAAGATTTCAAGATCTTTGAAATTTATGCTTGGTAAAATAGAGATGTGCCATGTGGGGCACTACTTTTGAAAAGTGTATTACTAATATGATGTGAGAAGACAAGCTAACTAGTTGCTGATAGGTTGAGAGCGAGAGGACTCAATTGCATCAATTTGGGCTGGCACAACTGAGAGGGTTGGGGACATCGTAAGGTTGCTTTGCAACAAGAGCTACAATTCAGTTAGAATCAGCACGTGGGCCGCGTAGCAAGCTCAAATTGTAACTGGAGGTGCAACATCCAAATTTGAAAGCCATCCAAGTTAGGAAGTCATGGGATTTTAAAAGAAGATTGTGCAATGTTTGGGACATGGAGATGCTTATATACAAACAGACCCTACTAAGAGATTTAGGAGCCACCGGAGTGAGAGACCTTACTGTGTGAGGTGAGAGAGTGGGCATCGAACAATGTAGAGAGGATTCTTGTATATATTTATGAAATGAGTGAATGTGTTGTATTTATGTTAATTCCCCTTTCTTAGTTTATTTTATCTCCGGATTTGACACCCCAAACGTAGGCAAGTGATATACTGAATTGGGTTACCAATTTTATGTCTTATTTCTCTTGATTGTTTGTATTGTGTGTATGTATTTGAAAGAGTTTGAGTGAATTATTAACCTATACACCGCGCCGGAACTAACACTTTCAACCCTTCCATCGAGCTTTCTTCAGCAATATCTACAACCAAATTAATCTTCTGCGATACCTCAATAATTTAAAATGTAAAAAAAAAATGAAAATTAAGATAAAAAAACTTCACACTATATTTATTCAATACTACTCTATTATCCTAAAAATTTGCAACGATATATCTATGAATATATAGGCTTAAAATTCTAAACGTAAAACTAAATGGCAAGAGCTATACCTCTCAAAGGTCGCTATTTGATGATGGGATTAATGTCAGCTATTTAACCCTAGTGCACTTGCCCATTAAGCACTAGAGTGTGCTTAAAAGCAGAGTCGCCGATCCACAGGAAACTTGGAAGTACTAGTATAAAATGTCATCTTATTATCTAGACTATGAATTAGTGTGTAAGAGAGTGTGAGTGAGAATGAAAATAGAGCGGAAAAGACTAAAGGAAGGCAATCACAAAAGTGGTGTTCCGGGTGTGGACTATTTTCTAGTGTTATGTTTAAGTTCTAGACAACATTGCACTGGATTATTATACCTAATTTGGACTATAATAGAGTTCCTAAATCATACTATCCTCTTTCTCAAGGTGAATAACAACTAGTCTCATGAGATGCTGAAACATATTACCTTATAATTGCATTAAAATGTGTGATCTCTAACCATGATCAATTAAAGGTTCAAGATATATATATAATTATTCTCTCAAAACAATTATCCCTAATACCATACGAAGTGAAAATTGGAATCTCTTCACAAATTCACTCAAGATCATATTACGCAAGGAACCTTAAATTGAACCGCTCAAGAAGAATACATTGAGATAACTCAATCCCAATGAACCCTGTTTTTAGGCAGACTCACGCTCCCCTTCAATCATTCTGTGTTTATGCACAGTGGAGCTCTCGATCATCACACACATACATCTCACAAGAACTCTAAGCTCTTGCCACAATAAAATTGAAAACATTAAACGAACACATGATTGGATCTAAAATATGAAGGTACAATTCAATACTCGATGAAGGATTTAAAGTTTACAACCAATATCAAGAGAATAATAACTCTAAATTCCTATGTGTCTAAAACACTGAAGAGTGTAGCTCTTTTAAACTATTTTTTGAAATATTTGGATGGAGTAATATAATGGCATATTCAATCACTATCTTTTTGCATCCATTTCTAGTTAAAATTAGTCTTTTTTTTTTTTTTTTTTTTAAGTCATCGTTTCCCCACCTTTTCTATCATTGAAGAGCTATCTGAGCATTGTTTTTAAATTTTATGTGGCTTAAATAACTGATTATGTATTTATGTATTTGTACTGCATATTTTCTTGCACTAGTTCTTTTATTTATAATTATTTATGTTATTTCTATACATTTTAGATGATTTATTTTTTTTCTGGTACACTGAATGATTTATTTTTTATTTTAAAAAAAAAATACAGTTGAGAGATTAGAAGATCAATAAAATATGCAAAGTATATGATAGAGGTTTTTTATTTCTTTCCAATTTTTTTTTTATCTTATTTAATTTTTGTTTTACAAAAACAACAAATACTATTAACAAAAGTATAGACACTACAACAGTGTACTAATTACGATGGTTTAATCGACTCCTAGAGTGCACTATAATTAGCGTCAAAAACTCCTGATAGCATATAAACATTTAAGGAGAGAAAGAGTAATCTTCACACAAATCTCCCACAAATAATCTTATACCTTGTATTTTTAAATAGATTATAACTAGAGATATTTTTAAATACCAGATTTGATGGTTATAGTTGGATTATATCCAATCCCCAAAAACTTTTGTTGAATGTTCTTTGGTGGCTTGAAAATCTCCCAAAAAAAACCCTATACCTCGTATATTCAAATAGACTCAAAATCTAGCCTTATCCAGCACAAAACTTAAAACCCTGAAGCCATGAATGACTCAAGCTAGAGAAAGATGCTGCTCTGCCTGGAGATCAGCATTTTGCCATCACAGATCTTGACCATGTCATTGCCTTCTTTTTTCTTCATGTGTGATTTATTTTTATTTTTTTCTTTATTTTGGTGGTTCACAGGAGACATGTTGACTTGATGTGTCATTTGTTTTTATGTATTTATTTATTTTGTGGTTCCTACGAGACATGCAGATTATGCATGTCTCTTGGCTTTCTCCAACGGTCACATGGATTTTCTCAAATTGTCATTATTCACCTTGCTATCTATATACAACTTCATCATTATTCATTAATTGAATATTGTGCTCCTCATTGACTACATGTCTCATATTTCTCATTGTCTTTTTTTCTTTTTTCATAAATCCCACAAATGTTGAGTATTGTGGTTTTCATTGATTATATTTCTCAAGGTTATCATTGTCTTTTTTTTTTTTATATATAAATACCGCAAATGTTGAATATGGTTGTCCCCATTGATTATTTTTTTCATGCTTCTCATTGTTCATTTTTTTTTTATAAATACCACAAATGTTGAATATTGTTGTCCCATTGATTACATTTCCCATAGTTCTCATTGTTCTTTTCTTTTTTTTATAAATGCCACAAATACTATAAAAAATATAGGCACATGCAGAAAATTGAATATTCAGTCTGTATACACTCTCACCTAGTGGTTAAATGTGTGAGTTGGTAAGTGGCACCTACAACTGGAAACCCATTACTAACATTACGCCCAACGGGATTCGAACGCGAGAACTTTTGAATATCTCACACCAATATCATTCACAAGAGGGTCAATACTGCTGGATTATGAATCTTTTTATCTAGTTGTTCTCTTGATAATAAACACGATAAACGCATATTGCATTATTTTGAACTAAAATAAATAATCATTGAGTACATTTCTCATGGTTCTCATTGTTTTTCTTATAAATGCGACAAATGTGGTCAAAGGTGTAGGTACATGTCGAAAATTGAATGTTCAATCCGTTTACGCTAGTGACGTAATATACGAGTTGACAAGCCAGCACCCACAACTAGAGATGTGTTCGCAATACTGTGTCTAATGGGATTTGAACTCCAGACCTTTTAAAATATTTCACACCAACATCTTTCACGAGAGGATCAGTACTACTGGGTTATGAATTCTTTTGTCTCATTGTCTTTTTGATAATAAATGTGATAAACATATATTCAATTATTTTGAACTAAAATAAATCATCATTGAGTGTTGAACATTTAAAAAAAATTCTATAAAATAAATTAACTAGTGATTAAACCACTCAGTTTTACTTTGTGATCGCTCAACATCCATGGCCATAATGCTTCCTTTATATCCATTTGGAAAATGATTGTAAAACCAACGTGCTACATATTATATATATGTATGTTGTTGGAGGACAAGTTAAATTGGATTTGTTTTGCATTTACGTTAAAGCATATTATAGAGGTTTTTTTATAGTTATTTTTATTTCTTTCCAATTTTTTTTAAAAAACAACAAACACTATTATTAGCCAAACAATAGACACTACAATAATGTAACAATTACAGTAACTCCAGAAACTCTCGAAACTATATATATAACTTTGGAGAAAAAAAAAAAAGTGCTTTTCATACTAACCTCTCACAAAAAATCCTATGCTTTGTGTTTTTGAAAAAGACTCGAACTTAAGATTTTTTTTAAGTATAAAATTTGATGGTTACCAAAGGGCTTGTAGCCCAGCGGTACCTCGGGTCCCCTCATGGGAGGAGACGCGAGTTCAATCCTCCCGAACCGCGCTCCCCCGTTCCAAAATGGTGAGAACGTTGTAGGCCATCCTCCCACCACGCGTACGCCCCTGAGAGTTGGTGCTTGTCACCCTATCTCAAAAAAAAAAAAAAAAAAAAAATTGATGGTTACCCTAATTGGATTATAACCCAATTCTCAACTTATTTAAATCTTGGTGGCAAGACTTGGACGATGAAGCCATGATTGACTGAAGCTACAGAAATTAAGATGCTGCTCTTGACCATGTCAATGCCTTTTTTTCTTTTGGGTTCAATTCACTTCATGTGTGATATATTTTTATTTATTTATTTATTTATTTTTGTGGTTCCCATGAGAAGATGTTGACTTCGTGTAAGATTTTTTTTTTTTTTTTTTTTTGTATTTATTTATTTTGTGGTTCCTAGGAGACATGTGTGATTATGTAAGTCTCTTGGCTTTCTCTAAGTGTGGTTCACACATGAAGTTGGTTTCCTTACGGATTCTCTCAAATAGTCATGCAAGAGTGCCTTGTGGTTCAAGTTCACTTGCTATATACATCCAACTTCATCATCATCCATAAATTGAATGTTGTGGACCTCCCTAATTACATTTCTCATGTTATCATTGTCCTTTTCTTGTCTTTATAAATGCGACAAATGCAGTCGAAAGTAAAGCCACATGAAAACAATTGAATGTTCAGTCTGCATATACTCTCATCCGGTGATGTAATATGCGGGTTCGCTAGTGGCACTTACAAGCTGGGATCGACCTATCACCAACACTGCATTTAACGGACTTGAATTCGGGATTTTTTTAATATCTCACACTAACATCTTTCATAAGAGGATCAGCACTATTGGGTTATTAATCTTTTTATCTAGTTGTGCTCTTGATAATACACGCGATAAACGCATATTACATTATTTTGAACTAAATAAACACTCATTGAGTACATTTCTCATGGTGATACACTGTGCGAGTTGGTAAGCCGGCATCTACAACTGGAGACCAATTACCAGTACTGCGTCTAACATGACTTGGACTCAGGACCTTTGAATATTTCACATCAACATCTTTCACAAGGGAATCAATACTACTGGGTAATAAACCCTTTTATCTAGTTGCCCTCTTGATAATAAATGTGATAAACATATATTACATTACTTTGAACTAAAATAATTAAACAATCATCGACTACTAAACATTAAAAAAATTCTAGTAAAAAAAACTAGTGATTTAATAATTCAGTTTTATTTTGTGATCGCTTAACATCGATGCCCATATTGTCATTCTTTTGTATCCATTTGGAAAATGATTGAAAAACATGTGTAACGTTGTTGTCGGACAAGTTTGAATTGGATTTGAATTGCATTTTAAGTACTCCCACATGTTACACGCTTTATGTACCGTGTCGTCGTTTTTTTTTTTTTTTTTTGTTCTTTTCTTTGCTAGTAAATTATTGGTCAATTAAATCTTAGTTACTCACTTTTTAGTTCGTGGATTTTATAAACCTTTTTCTTGAATTTTTTTTTTTTAATCCTTGCACAAAATTTGCAAGCATAAAATGTCAAATAATACTAATAATATATAATGACAAACTCAAGATTTAAATAAACAAATTGTTCAATTTGATCTTTGAACTTTGAAAATGCTCAACATGGCTATATATAGTTTGACCTCATTTTGTTACATTAGTATTTTTAAACTATTTTAACATTAAAAAAAAATTCAAATTGACCAAAAAAGATAATAAAATAAAATCATTATATGTTCAACAATATTTAACATTTGAAAAAAATGAAAGAGCTAAAATATGATCCATGGCATATTAAAACTTAAATAATTAGGATTCAGGACTAAATTTTCAAGAGAAATTCATTCAAGAAAACAAAAAATTCAACAAGCAATGACATAAATTAATTAAATTTCGACAAAATAAACTCTAAATCATTAATCACTCACCAAAAGCATCCTCATCATCTACAAGTCCAAGATATTGTTAATTAATTCCTAATTAATTAATTAATTAAATTTTCACTATTATTTTTTCAAGAAACCTTTGAGCTTAATTATGTTGTGTAAAATACTTGTCTGTATAGCATGCAATTTCTGTAAACAACCATTGTAGAGATTAAGGTGTAGCCAACATGCATCAAAGTTACTGGAGAGATCAAATAAAATTTGGCATACTATAAAATCAACAGTAATTAATATTTAGAATTTTAGAAAAATCTGGTCTAGGATAGGCGTGAGTATGCACTGCCCTAACACTGAATTGGCCTAACTTGCGCAAGATTTGCCTGCTTCACTCACTCCAAATGCCAGGATACACTAACCCGGGAGGGACGAACTTTTCGCCTAGCACGTTCTGCAATGAGGTTTCCAAGTGCGGCACCGGATTCAAGGTTTGTAGATGATGAGGATGAAAAGAACACCAAAGAAAAGGTCACCGCCAGGAAGACAGAAAGCCAGGTGAAGAACACAGCTAGGGTTCTTGTGTGATATATATTAGCTAGAGTTTCCTCAATTGATAGATTTCTAAATCTATCCGTTGGGATGATCAACAACTAGGAATGCGACTATTGGCAAGATGCAAAAACTCATAAAACATTAAGGTGAGAAGCAAAACAGAGCAGCCAACCAGTCGGACCCGTGTGTGTGTGGTGTAAAACCGGGGTTGGTGCTATCTTAAAACCATAACCAAATTGCTAATGACACAAAGCATGTATAAAGCAAGAAAAATTCTTCTCTAAATCTGGTGTGGCACTAAAAAGGATGAGAAGGGTTAGTTCGAGTATATAAGGCATGTAGACCAGCTTGTGGAACCCGCAAAAAAAGTAAACAGTATGGGCTTAAGGGACCCCATCCAACAAACTAAACATGCTAAAACCTCACCAGCTGCTCTATAAATGCACACCTTCATTTCTTGTCTTTCTACACAGATTCAAAATATATACTTCCATATATATATATATAACATCACTCTCTTTGGCATCTCCATTGCTAGGAAGCACCAATGGCAGCCACAGTTTCGTTAGCCATTGCTGCCGGAGTTCTCACCGGAGTTGTCCCGGTTGTGGTCCTCCTAACCGCCACCTTCTTCTTCCTCCTCTTCTTCTATTCACAAAATCCTATTGAGCATGGAAAAGATGGTGGTGGTGGTGGTGGTGGTTTACCATCTGGTCCCGCGGCCTTACCAATCGTCGGGAGCCTTCCGATGATGCTTTGGAGGAAACCATATTTCCGGTGGGTCCTTCGACAAGCGGAAGGCAAAGATATTGCTTGCATTCGCCTAGGAAATGTCCATGTTATAGTAGTTAACTCGCCGGAGCTTGCTCGTGAGTTTTTAAAGAAGAATGATGCCGTCTTTGCCTCCCGGCCGATAACAATGGCTACCGAATACTCCGGTAGGGGCTTCCTCTCTGTCGCCTTCACTCCATGGGGTGATCAGTGGAAGAAGATGCGCCGAGTGATTGTCTCACAGGTAGTCAACCATCATCAATTTGGCAAAATGGTGAAAATGCGCAGCGAAGAGGCCGACAACCTTGTTCGGTATATTCAATATCAAAGTGCAGCAGGAGAAGAGATTAATCTCCGAAAAACTCTTCGGTATAAATTAATTCATGAAATATCTTTGCATCTTAATATAAATTGATATGTTTGCATGATCATGATTATTTATTTCAATTTTCTTCTCAATTAGGTATTATACTGGAAACATCATAAGGAGGATGCTGTTCGGAAGCCGGCATTTTGGAAAGGGAGCAAAAGACGGCGCCCCGGGGCCGGGAGAGGAGGAGTTGGAGTATATAGAGGCTGCATTCACCGTGCTCTCATTAGTCTATGCATTTTGTCCATCAGATTTCATACCAAGTTTGAGAATCTTGGATATTGATGGTCATGAAAGAATCATTAAGAAAGCGATAAATGTGATAAATAAATATCATGATCCTATCATTGAAAAGAGAATGCAACAATGGAAGAGCAGTGGTGGTTCTAATGGTGAGCCAGAGGATATCCTTGATGTGTTCATCTCTCTCAAAGATGAAGGGAAGCCCCTCCTAAGGGTAGAAGAAATTAAAGCTCAATGTGCTGTGAGTCTCAATTTCCAAATTTATATATAAAACAATTATTTAAATTTTAAATTTAAATGAATTGGTTATAAATATAAATTTAACGGTCACTATCCATTAAGGTACCGTATCTAATAGTAATTGATAATATTTTACAGTATCTAATGAAGTCCAGCCCTACTAATAGCAACTCCTAAATTGTAATGTAAGAGTTATCATCAAAATTAAGTCACTAGATTTTTTAAAGCTAAAATCCATTAATATATATATATATAGAATTAAAACCCTAACCCTGATCACTTCAAAATAAGATCACGTGACACCACATGGCTGTGCATGCAGGAGCTCATCTTTGAAACAGTGGACAACCCCTCAAACACAGTGGAATGGGTGATGGCCGAGATGCTCAACCAACCAGACATTCTCCGGAAAGCCATGGACGAGCTCGACCGGGTTGTCGGCCCTCACCGCCTTGTTGAAGAGTCTGACTTCGCCAACCTCCCCTACCTCAGGGCATGTGCCCGTGAAGCCCTTCGTCTCCACCCCATTGCCCCCTTCAATGTTCCCCATGTCTCCTCCGTCGACTGCACCGTCGCTGGCTACCTCATCCCCAAGGGCAGCCAGGTCTTCCTAAGCCGTGTGGGGCTTGGCCGGAACCCTAAAATTTGGGAAGATCCAATGAGGTTCAACCCTGACAGGCACCTTAATGAGAAAACTGTGGAGCTAGCTGAGCCGGAGCTCCGGTTCATATCGTTCTCCACTGGCCGGAGAGGGTGCATGGGGGGGCAGTTGGGGACGGCCATGACGTACATGTTGTTGGCTAGGGTTTTGCATCCCTTTAAGTGGAGCTTGCCTTCCGGTGACGGTCCGGTAGTGAATCTCTCGGAGGAGGAATGTAGTCTCTTTATGGCAAAACCTTTGCATGCACTTGCGAAGCCAAGGTTGGCTTTTTTAGAGCATTTTTAACTACTTAATTTATAAGCATGCATGCTTCATGATCATATATATATATATATAGAGATACATATGTTTGTATCTTTACGTTATTCTCATGCAATGTTTTTATGTACTGTAATTTCTATTTGGTGTGTATGTTGGAGAAAGAATATTGAACTTATGATAATTCCTAAGTTCTGTTATACATGATTCCTCAAAATTTTTCAAATCTTTTATTTGAATCTAATACTATTTTTCAAACGACGCGGGGACATCCAAATTTTAAAAGCACTCAAAGTCAGGAAGTCACGAGGACTATAAACAAGGATTGCGCTATATTGGAGGCATGAAGACGCCTATATAAAAGAATCTATTATGAGATTTAGGAGCCACCGGAGTGAGAGACCTTAGCTAGTGTGTGAGGTGAGAGAGGGGACATCGAACAATCTAGAGATGATTCTTATATACCTTTATAAGATGACTGAGTGTGTTGTACTTATGTAATTTTTTCCTCTTTTAGTAGATTTATTCTCAATGTTTGGCCCCCAGTCATAGGTAATGGTATATCAAACAAATATAACCAATTTTGTGTGTCCTTTCTATTGATTGTTTGCATAATGTATATACTTAAATGAAAGTTTGAGTAAATTATTAATCCACACACCTCTCCGGAACTAACACGTTCAAATCCTTCCATTAATCTTTTGCCATAACTAAATAATATAAAATGTAAAAAAAAAAACTAAAATATAAGATAAAAAACTGCAGACTATATTTATTCAATACTACTCTAGTATTCTAAAAATTTGCAATGATATATATGGTTTCCAGTAATCAGGTGTGTCTGACCTGTATCTTCATATATTAATGTATACCACTCTACAATACATTAATCTTTTGGGCTTTTAACTGCTTGCAAAAAAACAATGTACGGCCATGCTTTAGGTGTGTCTGACCTGTGGAGATTGCTGGCGACACTCAAGGTATGAATCTTCATAAAAAAAAAAAAAAATGGTTTTCCAGTAATTAGCATGGTCGTGCATTAGAAAGCACAAGCGTGTTCGAGGAGGTGCTGGTTATTGGAAACTATATTTTCACGAAGATTTGAGTTCCAGTGTTGCTAGCACAATTTGCACGGGTTAAACATGCGCAGCGCACAACCATGCATTATCATCTATCATAAATAACACAAACACAAACAAATACCGTAGAAATCAATAAAACTTCATTAATTTATTACAAATTGATACGGTAGAAATTAAAGATAATTTCAGCAAACACTTAAAAATTCAGCAATAATTAAACTAAATGGTTTAAAATGGTCAAGCATGGGGTAGGCGTGCGTAAGCACTGCCCTAATGTTGAATTGGCCTCTCTCATGCAGGATTTGTCGGTCTATCTCCATGCACCAAGATACACTAACCCAGTAAAGATGAACCTCTCACCTAACACATTCGGTGACAAGGTTTCCAAATGCGGCACCAAATTCAGGCTTAAAGAGATCAATAAAGATGAAGAGAACACCTCACAGCTGAAGGAAAGATCAATGAAAAACCAAGTAATTGCGGCAAAGGTTTTTGCTGGGTATAAATATCACTTGGAATTTTCTCAATTGATAGATTTCTATCTTTCTATCCTTTGGACTGATCAACGCGGTTAGGAATGCTAACCAGTTTGGCGTGTGGTGTAAAACCGGAGCTAATGCTCTCTCAAAACCCTAATCAAGATGCTAATGACACAAAGATATATAAGGTGATCAAAACTCTCCTCCACATCTGATGTGGGACTAAAAGAAAATTAGAGTGAATGAGAGGTTTTGTTTGAGTGTACGAGGCATGTGAGCTAGCTCGAGGGACTTGCAGAAATAATAAATAATCAATCATATGGGCTCAAGGGACCCGCATCCAACAATCCCCATCTAACTTACCACCCATCACATTTCTCTTGCTTATGGTCTTACCTGACAAAGATAGCTCAACAAGTATCTATCTATGATGCCAACTCCACAACATCTCCACCACATTTTGATCAATGTGAACTAGCCATTGCACCAAACCATAACCAAATCCTATAACTCGGCTTGTTGAACGATCAATCTAGCAGCTTACTTCACTAAAATATACTATCAAGTGTCAACGGTCTTTGGGTCAATTGGCACTTGGGTCCCCCATGAAAACGCCTCGCAAGTGGCGAGAGTTCGAATCTTTGGGGTGAGGGTGCATGTCTGAGAACTGTGAGCACGAACTATGGGTGGTCCCAGCGCCCATGTGTGCGCGGGCCCCACAGGCCGCAGTCGAGGCTTGTGCACGCCCCTGTCTTAGTTTAGCGGGTCCATTAGGAGTTTCGTTCTTCTTGACAAAAAAAATATACTATCAAGTGATTTTACACCATTTCTGTAACTCTTCTTTGCCTATAGGCTCTTCCACATCTACAACTCATTCTTTAAATAATACTATGACATAAGATCACTTTCATTCCAAATATGCTTTCTATTTAAATACTATGACTCATGGCTTTTTGAGTGTCAATGTAACACAGTTTGTCATAAGGCCATGGAAGATTCTATGCTATTAATTAATGGTGTATTTAACACAAGCAGACGGTGTTCACATGAAATTTCCGGCTTTATATTTTCACATGCAGATAGTGTATCAATCAAATTAAAATTATAGAGATGTCTAATCACTGCTTATGATAACGTCCCAACTATGTATCTATTCTGCTTTACTACCATGTTTCTGTACTTATCTTTTCAACTCTAACAAAGAAAATCAGTTAAACATTTGGTTGATCATTACTTGAAATATTGAATTTATTTTAAAACAAAACCTCACAACCAAACTTGAATTTGATTAATATTGACTCATATAAAATTATGTTTAGTTAATTATAGATTTTTTTAATATTAATATTTTTAACACAAATAATTAATAAATTAAGGTTTATATAAAAAAATTGTTGGGCCAAGATGGTGCAGTACTCTATAGTAGCTTGGCTATATCATAACATGCACCTCCACCTGGATGTATTAAATAAATAGACCTTAAAGTTCTAAGACCAAAAAAAAAAAAAAAAAAAAAATGAAGAGTTTCACATCATAAAAATTTTAGAACTTCCAAAAACATAAACCTTCAAAGTTTTCAAGCGTTAACGCTATAAAAGGATATCAAGATAATGACTAATTGCAAACATAGAGAGATCATAACTTCAAATCCAAGAAGTATTTGAAGAGAATATATGTCAAAATAATCAAGTCAATGACCGGATTGATGTTGTAGGGTCATGAGCTGATATTGTCAGATCCATATATTTACATTTCTTATGATCAAGATTAATGAAAATTGAATTTTATTTTATCCAAGTGCCTCTCATTCGCATTTGTTCTTAATACGAGATTCACATCATAATATTGTCGCTCCGATAATCACTTGCCCCTAATGAAAGTTATGAATCAACAATCACTTAAAAACTTATATTATTAAAATTTAATTTGTAAACACATTCCGGGAAAAAAAAAAATTATTAATGATCCCTTATTTTTGGTTGATCAACATATAATATGCAATTATAAAGAAACCATCTAGTAATAAAAGATTTTAAATAAAATATAAAACAAATTAAAAACATCATTTTCACTATTTTTAAGCACAGTATTATTCATGTATTATTTTTTTATAAGGCATCAAACTATGGTCTATTTTTATTTTTGGGTTCAAACTTCAATTTGAATCAAAATAGTCATTCAATTTCAATTTTGTTTCACCTAGTGGCAACAGAAAACAAAATTCTGACCTATTTTTAATAATGTATATACCGACGAAAATCCTTTATTAATAGTTGATATAGAAATTGCCTGTGTGTCATGAATATACTAACAGAAAAAAAATACAGTATCAAAAATAGATCGAAAGTTTTTAAGTAATTACTAGATGAATCAAAATTAAAATTGGGTGACTATTTGATTCAAATTAAAATTTAGACCTCAAAATGAAAACTGATAATCTCTAAAAAAAAAAAAAAAAAAAAATTTACCCTATACTATACACTTCATTAGCGGTATTATTTATCCCATTTTTCACCATTTACAAGCACAATATCCACCTCATTCACTTCGATGGATTCTAAATTATTAATTTTTGTAGATTTTTTATCCACAAAATCATTTCTAAATTATTAATTTTTGTTGTATATATATATATATATATAATGTTTTATATGGTGTTTCTTTTTGATCCAAAACCTTGGAATCCCCTGTGATGTGAGACATTTCTCCGGCCTCAATTCTCTCAGTGAAGTGGCCAATGAAGGGGAATGGCACCAATGGAGCTGCAGCTCTTGCTTTCCGATCTATTGATCTCTCTCCTGTGGGTTTGGTCTGGTTCTATCCTGCGCTACTTTGCCTACACCTTCCTCGGACTAGGGATGCACACCGGGATCGGCATTCTCAAGCTTATTCTCGCTGTTCTGTATGTCTCCTTCTTCTCCTTGCTCGGCAAGGCCACCAATGGTGGAGCTTACAACCCTCTCATGGTGCTCTGCCATGCTATTTCTGATAGTTTCGCTGGGTTTCTATTCGCCATCTTTGGCAGGATCCCTGCTCAGGTTTGATTTTTTTTTTGTTTTTTTTGTTGTTGTTGTTGAGGGTTTTGTTGGTTGTTTTTATGTTGTTTTATGTTTGCTTGTTTCCAATTGATGCTTGTTTTGATCTCTGTTTTGGTGGATTTGTTGTTTGTTTCCGATGTTGCGTTGGTTTTGTGGGCAGTAATTGAAGAAATGGATTTGATTGGTTCTGTTGCTTGTTGCTCTTGAATCATGCAAATTTTGTTCCTTTTTTCTAAAGGAAAAATTAGGTCAAGTTATTGTCTTCTCCATCTCGTTGAGATTCTCATACCATGTTTGATCTCTTTCTGGGAGGTTTGTTGTTTGCTTGTTTTGTTGTTGTGTCAGTTTGTGACTATAAATGAGGGAATGGATTCTTGCTTGTGCTTTAATCATCAGGACTTTGAATTTTGTTTTGAAGACTTGCATGGTCAAGAGCTTTCCTTAGAGATTAATCCTGTTTCAGTGAACGCACCCTGCTCCATAATGGAAGGGTATTAGTTCTTTGCTGAAGAGTTATCTCTGTTGCTGCCTTTTCAGCTGAGCTAGTTCTTTTATAAAAGAGCAGTGCAAGGGCTCAGTCCTCATTGCTGATTTTGTCTACTTGTAATGTGCATTTATGCTGAAAATCATCTCCACAACCTTTTTGTGCATACTTTTCGTTTCCTTTGCATTTTTCCCAACCTAGACCTCTGGAACAAAATCTTGATTTGGCATCAGCTTTCCATAACGTATTGGAAGCATTATGTGGATATTTTTGTGCTATTACGAGTTTGTGTGTGCAGTCTACTTCTATCCGACATTGAATAATTAGATCCATTAGATAGAAGGGATCCTCATCCTCTTGATATAGGAATAGAGAAGGCAATGGTAGTTCTCTTTTGATGCATCAGTACATAGTCAAGACACATTTGAGAGTGGAGACTTTTGTAAACCCTCTTTTGCAGTTACTAATGATATTGTATTTTGTGGGCATATATAACTTTTGGAATTGGGAACTTAGTTGCTTTCTTACTTGAGGGTTGAGATTAATGAGAATAATTCTAGGTTAGGACAATTGTATCTTAATCAACAATGCACATCACGATTGATTTTTTAGTTAGATAGACGAATGGAAACTATTTTGATTAAAATGACAAACTACGACCATAAATAACACTAGACACATCTCCAGTTGGTGCAAACTAACTGACTCAGGAGATGACACTTAAATTGGATTTGTGCCTTCTCTGATAGACTCATTCATCTTTGACATTGCATTGCATCCACATCAACTTCATTTGTAGAAGTTGGATGTATGATCTGTTTGAAAGAAGGTCCAAGGTATATATCGATCTTGAAAGGTTTTACGCCGCACCTCTAAGAAAGATAGCCTGAATTAGATGTTTCATTTCACCAGATTTAAATACCAAACTTTCTATTCTTAATCAAAACCTGTGCACTATGGCTGTTAGACTTACTTGTAGAGTCCTATCTGATCTTCTCAGGTAACATTTAATGAGCTTTTGTTGTGGTGGGGGTGGGGGGGGAGGGGAAGAAACTGCACGTTATGTAGTGGATCAATGAAAGAAAATGAACTTTATATATATAATTGGGTGTACAACTTCACATTACCTGGATTTGACTTTTGATAAATCCTAAATTATCTGTAAATTTTTGGGATAGAATTGATGTCATAACTGTAATATTTTCTTTGATACTTGAGGCTGGATTTCTACCTTTCAATCTGTGATATATTAATTAGCATTTCATCTAATAAATGAAATTTTCTGTATTGCATCCTAATCTATTTATATGAGGTTTGGTTGACCAAAGAGACAATTTGTTTGACTGAATTTGTCATTATTCTTGATTGCAGAGTTTTAGATATGAATTCTCGTCCCCGCTTATTTATGTCTATGGTTTGCATCTCAGGTCATTGGATCCACTATTGGGGTTGGGTTAACTAAAATCACTTTTCCAGAAGCATACTATGGCCCTCGCTTGAATGTTGATATTCATCAGGGAGCATTAATGGAAGGATTGCTTACATTATTGATTGTGATGCTCTCCTTGGGAATAAAGAAAATAAATCCTGAGAATTTGGTTTTAAGAACATGGATTTCAAGCATGTCCAAAGTAATACTTCATTTTCTAGGTTCAGATTTAACTGGTGGAATCATGAACCCAGCTACGGTAAGTGCTTGATATAATTCACTTGCAACTCAAGCTATTAATTGCATTTCTTTCCTGAACTTAATTTATTGTGCATTTCCTTACTACCTGGCATTTTGGAAGTACAAAAACCTCATTTGTTGCATTATTCTATGGTATGATATTATCGTAGGTAGGACCGTCAAACAAGGCAAGGCAGTTACAGCATCTCGACTTAGACTTGTATTTTGGCTCATTGAAACTTGTTTGAATAATAAATAGATTAAACTTGAGCTTAAATATATTTAGGTTTGATTTCTAAATGAGCCGAGCTCAAGGACTTGTTTTGAGTACAACTTGATTAGTCAGAATAGCTGTTTTTATATAAATATTATATAATTTATTCATACTTTGAGATTTAAGTAGCTCATTTTATGGTATATTATTATATTATATTACATTGTATATTATATATATATTTCAATCCACTTTGTCATCAAAATAGTTAGTTTGTGTTTGGTTCTTGTTTGGATTTTTGGTAGTGTTAACTACAGTTGGCTTCAAAATCCTCCTCCATCACACCAAACCCCAGCAATCTCCACCATCCTCCACGAAGGTTGGTGTACCATTTCTATTGGCTTGAGCCTTATTTGTCTCAGGATAAAACAAGCCAAGCTTGAACATAAAAGCTTAGGCTTGAGCTTGGTTTCTGTAAACTTAGTTTCTTTATCACCCTAATAATGGCTACCTCTTTTTCCTTTTTAATCTCAATTCTTTCATTATGGTTCTCTAGTGTCTTTTCTTATTTCATAAGCTTTCGTACTGACTCCATTCGGTTGGCTAGCAAAATTAAGACCAAGATTGCCATGTTTGTTCCTTTATGGACATATGAAATATATGGCACGTATAACTCATGATCTTCCAATGAGTTAAACTCTATATTCCACATGACCATTTGGTGTTTGAGACATTAGAAGGCTTTATACGTAGAAGGGTGAGTTGCAAAGGTAGGAAATAATAGAAAACTCTATCCATATATAAAGACAAGATGTACTCCATGGAGTGCATGACTTAAAAGAAGATTTTGTGATTTACTCTATCCATATCTAGGGATGACAAATTTTTGTGTTTAATAGGTAGTTGGCTTAGCGGTGCCTGTATATTTCTACCTATGTTTATATATTTACATATGTTCATATATATATAATTTGAATTTTGACTTAACTTAACTACTACTATTATATGAAGATCTTTAACAGAATCTTTAATGCTAGTCTGTGACCATAACTTAAATTCATATTATCACTTGAAATTTCTTAACTTTCTCAAAGTCATAAAACAAATATATCTACTCCAACATATGGCGATACCTCAAGAGGCTTGAATATTTGGATTTTGCTATTTTTCTATTTTTTTTCTTATTAATTCCTTCAAAAATCTTTCGATTTTTGAATATCAAGTTTTTTAATAAGATTATGATTGTTTGAAATAACATATTCAGCTTCTAATGCATAATTGTATTTGTTTTTTATTTACAAAATTTAACAAATTTGGGATACCTTTAAGATGGGATGGTTAGAAACTCAGATTTGATAAATTATACACGTTTGGGTTTAAAAAAATGGGTTTGGGTTTAGGAATTGTGATGTTCTCAGGTACTCATGATGTTGCCATCCCTATCCACATCAAGACAAGCCCAAGTTTATGTCTAATTACTGATATAAGTTTTTTCTTGTCATGTTTTTGCTCCCTCTTTCCCGTCGAATGCTTAAGATATACTATGGCATCCTAACATGCTTCTTTGCGATTTTATTCCTCAAGAATAATGTGTTTTAGTATGTTTAGATAGAGAACAATAGCGAGGGTGATGTATAAACGTTGAGAAAATCACATGCACTAAATGAAAATGGTATGAAGAAAAATATAGTGACTGATATGCCTGCAGTAATAAGTACTAATGGTTGTCAACGGCCTTTGGGTCAATTGGCATTTGGGTCCCCCGTGAGGACTCTTTGCAAGTGGCGAGAGTTCGAATCCTCGGGGTGAGAGTGTATGTCTTAGAATTGTGAGCACGAACTGTGGGTGGTACCAGCGCCCATGTGTGCGCGGCCCCACAGGCCGCAGTCGAGGCATGCGCACGCCCCTGTCTTAGTTTAGCGGGCCCATTAGGGGTTTCGTTCTTCTTGACAAAAAAAATAGGTACTAATGGTTGAGCAATGCATGATAAAATGAATTCCTTATTTTAAAAAGACAAAATTAACCTCTATTTTGGGTTTTTTCTTGTCATAGTGTGAATGAATTAGCTTACTAAATATTTGGTTTTTCTCCCCACATCAAATGATCAAATGCCCTAATTAAATAATTTATTTATAGGCTTTTGGTTGGGCATATATTCAAGGGGACCATATGACCAAGGAGCATTTGCTTGTTTACTGGCTCGCACCGGTCGAGGGCGCTTTGTTAGGAGTATGGGCATGTAGTTTGTTTGTTGACCTTAAGAAACACAAGGAACATCATCAAACTGGTTACAAGTTTAAATCAGAGTGAGAAAGGTATTTTCCCCAGAATCCGGCCCCTTTTAAGATTTTACATCTTTCATTATATTGTTTTAAAGTCAAACAGATTAGATCATAGTCACATATGAACATAAGTACATTTCATTTCAGTCCACAATTTCTGAGTTATATATATATAAACTGCTAATAATTATGTTGATTGTGGAGGAATGCCTCTGTTACAGGCAAGATACTTGGGTTTCTTTGTACGCGCATTGTACATAAGCGCACCAAAATGACCGGACTTTAATTCTCTAGACATCAAAGACTAGCAATATCATCTTGGACGTGTATGACCATGCTATGGCTGGAGAATCTTGTGACTTTGTTATGTAAATAATTTCTCGACGTTGCCTGGGGGAAATGTTAAATGTAAAGGCCTTGTGGTAAAAACACAAAATTTGCTCCCTGTTGGAGAAACAAACCAGGTTATGTTAAGCTTTAACCATTCATCTTGTTTGTGCTCTGGTCGTCAACAAGTTCGTATTACTTGCTTTAACTAACAAACAAAACAGTTTTCCCAATATAACCTGAGATTAAATTTATTTGACAAGTTTTAGGCACACATCAAGCAAATTATAAAACCAGTGATCTGGTACTAGGAACAACCACTGCAATGGATTGACATGGTGAATAAGTTAAACAATTGACCAAATGGGTTATGTTCTACCAACAAAACAAATTAATTGTTCAGAATTTGAAAAGTCACAGTCTGGTTCCCACAGCTGATTTTCTGTATTCATGGGCTAGGATTTTACATGCAGATGAACTGAATAAGCATCATTCTGAATGTCCACCAAGGCAAAGGTGATGAAGATGGTACTTATTCTCTCTTTTTTCTTTAATCATCATCCATGTCTTCTAAGGCTGCTTTGGCAGCTGCCTTAGCTTCCTCCAGCAGATCATCCGGGACCTACATGCGCGGCACAAAAAATAATCCATTATGATTAGAGCCATCATTCAGTTCTAAATAAAACATCCGCTGCATTTTTTATTTTATCTTTAAAATCATCTGAGGCAAAATAACTTCGTCAAAGAAAAAAAACAAATCATAAATTACATATTCAGAAATACAAGGAGGGGCTGACGTGAGAAATATTGTCAATGGACACCAAAACACCAAATTAGTGCCAGGATTTTAACAAAAATGGTCAATCAATCACCAGGAATCTAACAGTTGAGGCGAGTAACAAAGAAATCAAGAACGATGACAAAAAAAAAAATCAGACAATACATAACATATCTACAAATATCCAACAAAATGTCCCACGGTAACCCATCTTAACTTTATGTAGTGATAATGCCATTATCTAAATCCAAATCATGAAATTGAGATTTTTCCAGATGCAGTTACCTCATACCAGTGTTCAATCAGTATTTTAGTCTGATTACCATACTTTTACTATTTGAAAAATGAATAAATAAGTAAAAACAGTTGAGTTTCAGTGACTAATCTCACAGACCAAATTTACGATAGTTCAATCTATGGTATCTGGATGTCAAAAACAAGAGTCAATTACAATTTTGTTATTGGATTGGATGGATGAATCAAACCCAATGGTGATATCTGTCCAAACACTCCCCTACATCCCCCCTCTATTTAGTTATCAACTCTCATTCACGAAAGGGTAAATGATTCAACTCATCGTTTGATGTTTTCCAAAATACTGAAAAACCATTCTTTTAAAGTTCCTTTCTAGTCCCATACCTTTGAAAAACTCCCCATGAGTCCCTCTTAATATCCTATTCCCATTGTGTCATTCTTATTTTTCTCCAAAACTTCTTCCTAACCAACAGGCAAGCTTGTTGTGCACAACTGGAACTCACCAGTTAGCACAGAGTGGCTCAGACACGAGCGAGGTTGCCAGCAAGCAGTGTAAGCTCACACATCAGCAAGCTCTGGACAAGCCCAAGCTTGTCAATGTGCTCCGCGCAAACTCAACTGCGATGCCAACTCACACCCCAACAAGCTCAACCACTACGCAACCTTCATTCAGCTGAGCTCATCAATGAGCTCACGCACAAGTGAGCTCAAGCAAGCCAAGGCTTGCCGGGACAGAATGGTTGGCTAAATATGTAATTTTAAAAATTTTGATAAGAATTATTTTGGATTTAAAAGTTTTTTTAATTCAGGGATTTATAGGGGCTTTTGAAAAGTGGAGGATGCTTGTGACGATGCATGATGCAAAGAAGGAATACTCCCACAAGACGAAGCATATGAACACGATTCTAATCCAAAATGTCATACCTACAACCAAGAGTTTCTTGCGAGCGGAGGTGAATGAGCATGACGTATATGTGGTAGATAGAAGATTTCAAGGCTTTAAATTTGAAAATTTAAAATTTATTCATTTTATTCATTCTTTTATAGTTATTCTAGTTTTATGTACTATTTTGCCCTTTTTCCATTCTCCACAATCGCATCCTTAAACTTTAGTGCCTTTAATATCTATTACTCATAATTAGGAGATAAAAACTTACCTCCCAATAACTATTGCATCTTGCGGAAAAATTAATAGGATTTTTCACCTTGTTGCCATCTATACTCTTTTAATCTATCCCACCATACAATAGTAGCATCTTTCAATCTACAAGGAATCAATCTCACATTTTTCTCCTTGAGGATCTCCATGTATTCAAAGAAATTATAAATAAAAAAAATCCTTTATATCAACATTATGAATCAAATTCAAAGGTTACAGACCAACGCTCCAAAGCCACAAGCCCCAAGAAGAAAGCCCATGGTGGTTGGGAGAAAACTGAATCAGCTTCACAAGAATCATGATTCTTTGGTTCATGGTTTAGATGAAGAAACTTAAGAATTTGAAGCTGAAGTCAGGCCAGCAGCAAGGAATCTAGTCCAGCGAACCGAATCTCATAAGATGAAGGTTGGCCTTCGTACTTTCAATGCCATTGACATTGAAGAATTTCTTCGTTAGATCTATGAAGTGGGAAGTTTCTTTGATATCACGCACATAGAGCAAGAACATAAAATGGAAATGGTGGCCAAGTCACGTGGTGATCTGGTGGCACGGTGCCTATCATATCAAGAGCAATTGAGGTCAAAAGGACAGCCCCTTATTCGACATTCGAATCAAATGGAAGCACTACTAAAAGGTCGTTTCCTACCTTTTGATTATGAGCACGCCCTTTTCCAACAATTTCAGAATTACCTCCAAAGCACCCATACCATCTCCACTTACACAGAATAATTTTTGCAACTGCAAGCTAGATGCAATTTGAATCAGACAGAACATGAACAAGTTGCGCTCTACGTGAATGGGCAGAATTACCACATTCAAGATCAAATGGCAATGCAGAGCACGTCATTAATCAATCAACCGCAGAACTTGGCAGATACGGCTGAAAGGATATTAAAGACAAGGAGAGTCCCTCGAACACAATACCAGCCATCCTGATCCAATAACAAAGCAACTTCAAGTCGGGCAGAGAGCAAAATTGAAGACTCGCATGGTACAAGGCTAGAATTGAAGAGATCAGATTTAAAGGGTAAAAAAAGGCAACCAACAAAAGGATTTCCATGGTGCAAGTGCAATGAGTTGGGTCACAAATCCAGCGATTGTCCTCGACGGGAATTTACAAATGTAACGTGAGTATAAGGAAGATGATGAGCAGGCAATAATTGAAGGGGAAAAAGATTTAGAAGTGGCTAAAAAAGATGGCGAGGAGGTTGTGTGTTCCTACAAGGCTCTTGAAACGCAATGCAAGAAGATCTTTGAAGGCACATGTTCAATGGCTAACAAAATGTGCAAGATTGTTATTGATAGTTGTAGTTGTGAGAAGTTGGTGTCACAAAGCTTCGTGGATCATCTCAAGCTCAAAACACAGCCACACCGACTTCATATGGCATTGGTGGGATCATGGAAAAGCCAAATGTGAAGATCACTCAACAATCTCAACAATGCCAAATTCCTTTGTCTTTGGGGAAAACTCACAAGGCTGAGGTTCTTTGCAATGCTGTGGAGATGGACGCTAGTCACGTATTACTAAGCAAGCCGTGGCAATATGACATTGATGGAATGCATAAAGGTTAGGATAACACCTATTCCTGCCATTAGGATAACAAGCAAATAGTTGTTCCAACTTAACAAGAACAAGCGATGCCCAAAGATAGGGAGAAGGTTATGTTGTCCGTGTCTCTTAACGAAAGATGAATTCAAGTAGGACTTAAAAGAAGACAATCTTGTTTAATTTCCTTCTAGTGCAGGTTCAAGTGCAGCTGTGTTCCCTCTTGTGGACAATTAGAGCGCGTTCATTTCGGTGTAAGTGGGAGGAAGTCCAGAAGTGGGAAAGTGTCACTTCCCTGAAGTGGTGGAAAATGATAGAAGTGATATGACTTCCTCCACTTCCTATGTTCATTTTGCCGGAAGTGTCTCTTCCATGAAGTGCTCATTTTCTCACTTATAGTGTTCATTTCGGTGTAAGTAGTGTCACTTCTGAAGGGTCTTTAGAAGCGGGGAAAATGATTTTATAAAAAACTCACATCACTTACTTTGGTGTAAAAAATACCGAAGTGAGTTTTAACTAAAACTCACTTCCGTCTAAGTGGGGGAAGTGGGGACTTCCCCACTTCAGAGGAAAAAGACATGAGAAATGGAGGAAGTCAGTCCAATTCCCCCCACTTCTCCCCACTTCAGCCCAAATGAACATGCCCTTATTCCAAAATACTCCAAGAAGTGCAGCAAGCCTAAAAGAGGCAAAATCAAGCCTAAATTGAGTCAGATTATTCCAAGGAAAGAGATCAAATGATGGCCTATTTGCACAAAGAGAGGCAGCAGCCATTGGAGCTCATGGCAAGCTGAATCAAAAGTGCTATCATCCATTTGAAGTGTTGAAGAAGTTCAACGACAATGCATATTTGACAGATCTTCTGACAGACATAGGGATTTGTAAGACATTCAACGATGTAGATATTTCATCTATCACCCCGAGGTCACCTTGTATGATCACTCGAGGTTGAGTTCTTCTCAAGTAAAAAAGAATGATGTAGGACACCAACCCACTAAGTCCATCAAGAAGCCCACAAAATCAACCCATTACTAAGTCAAGCCAAGGAACAAGTGTCGAAGTTCTCCACTTTTGCATAATCAAATATGAGTTAATTTCTTATTTTGATTATCTAGAACCATTAAATGCTGCATAAGGTTTCCAAAAAAAGAGTTATTGTTAATTTTCATTTTCAAAAGTATTACTAGTGGTCAATTTCCAACTATTCTAGAATCTAGCACTAGCAGTAATTATGATCACACCTAACTAGAAAGCATTTCTTTTAAGATACCTCAAACAAGATTTTGTCAGTGTGGGATCTGTCTCCTAAATAAATGCTTTCTAGCTCCAAAAAATCGTCAAACGGTTAACACTTACCAAACATTATATAAGTAACTATAAACTACAAAAGTCAAAAAATTCAAACAAAGCATAAAGAGCTTGATAGCTACCACCAAATAATGAACCATGCTGCATTTTGTACCCAATTGATTTCCATTTTCAACCTCCCAACTTCATGTTCAACAGCACAAATGGACACCTCAATATAAATGTGTAAAAATCGCAATCAAATGACCACATCCACAAAAGTGCCCTTCCAAGCCACATTTGATAACAGCTCATGAACCTTTACAAAATTCAGGAAACCATTCATATGTCCTAGCTAGGATATCAGAAATTGAAGTGAGAAACTATCCTTCCCTTAACTAAAATAAAAAGAAAACATCAGAGAGATAGAGAGGGATGATACATAATTCTAAAAAATGTGAGGACTGTGCTGAAAGCTAAATCAGTGCTGCAACAGGTGAGAAACAACAGAGAGAGGATCAACCATTCCTAGAAACTTTAAAAAAAAAGAAAGAATTAAGATAGAACACCCCATTACCCTCAACAAACTTGAGCCTGACATCTAAACTGCTGTCATAACAACTATCTGAAAGAGAGCCTTTGCCTAATAGTATAGAACAAATTCCTAAACAGATATTTCATGTCATTGCCTTATGTAAAAATCGAAAAGGAAAATTCATTGCTTCAATGGATCGACATCAATTGTAGAATCAAATCACAATTACTATGCAGACAGTATAACAGCACTGTTAACTTTTAACGTTCTGAGTATTATTTAAGGCAACATTTACCTTCTGATGTTGGCGATTTGACTCTTCACAGACCCAGCTCATTTCCAACTCAAAGGCTTTGTCCTTTGCCTCATCATGTACTCCATATATACTGCATGACAAATGAGAAGTTGAAAAGTGATAAATAAAATACTCAATTAAGTATGTATGGGGAAATTTTGAGGAATGAGTAGTGTTCAAGGATGACATAACAATAAATGTAGGGATACAAGCCAAGATGGAATTTATATTCTCAAGGAAATAAACAATACATCAATAGCAACATAAGTGATACCATCTATGAAGGATGTGGTCAAAGCACAAAATTGTTCACAAAATTAAGTATTGTGAAGAGGGAGGGGGTTGGTGGGTGGAGAATTCACTGAAACACAATTTAGGTCATCCTTTCCATGTCAGAAAAATGATCTCCTGACCTCAAAGCATATTCAGGCATGATATCCTCTTAAATAGGATATCCTAGGCCAACTAGGCAACTCTATAATATTCCAAGAAAGGTTCCAAAGGTTAGAAAATATGAAAAGAAACCACGAAGCATCTTTAAAAGTGCCATTTCAGTCAATGGCACGCGGGGCAAAAAAATTATGTAGTCATCATCTTCTAATTAAACACAGGCTCAATTTGCTTGCTTAAGTATGAATATCAAGATATATACAGCTTGAGTGGTAATTATTGACTATATAAAATGCTCACCTCAAACAAACCTTTACTACTGGGATTCAAATGAAATTACACAAAAATATATAAACAAATAAATTAACATTCTACATAAACGACAAACTAAAAATTCTAGTGCATGATCAATCTAAATGAGCTTAAAAAATATCTTCTGGGAAATAAGGTCATACTATCTTTAAAAAATGGCTTACATTTTGGCAACTTCAATCACACCTTGCCTGCAAGTTAGTTCAGACAGTTTAAGCTTCTCAATTTCCCTGCACAGCACAATTAAGAGAGGTGAAGGCCTTTGCAGATGGGAACTTGTTGACATCAAGCCAGAATTGCACAACCAGAACTTCAAGAAGATCAAGACAAATCCATTTGATGCATGCATATGTTTTTGTTTGTAATTTACAAGGATGGTAAAAACATAAAAGGTAAACTACTGCACTTTATAAAATATATTCCTTTTAGACATTGTCAGCGATACGTGAACAAATGCATACATGACTATGCTTGTAACATTAGGATCCTCGGCCAAGATAAGCTGCAGAAAATAACTATGATCTGATGTAGAAAGAACTTGGAAACAAATCTAAAACAAAAGGAACAATTGAAATCTACCAACTTACGTTTTTGCTGCTTGCCTTCCCTTTCCAATTGCAGCCCCAAAATACCTCTGTCAAAATTTTTAGAAATAGATAGCAATTGAAAAGTCAAAAAAAGCTCTAAAAACATAACAATTACTATCTAAATTCCTGGACCTTCTGCATGGGCATAGGTGTGCACGCACAAAAACACACACACACACACACACACACACACACACACATGTACAAGAACAACTGAAAATTGATGATACAATTATCCAGGTTTCAAAGGCATGCATCAGGTGAAAATTGACTAAATAGAGATGAAGCATTGTCATTTACGTTATCTAGTAGCTAGAATTCATAATTAAATAACTCACATATGAAACCCCTGATGGTTCAACCATGTACAGTTCAGGTCCATTTCGATCATAACCTCCAAGAATAACCCCACAACCAAAGGGTCTGCAAAAAGCATTATTAGCTTAGCCCTTTTTTTTAATCAAACTTAGGCAAGAGGTACATCCAACATATTTTATCTTAAGGATTTAAACTCAAACTAAAATGAACAGGCCAACCTCAGCCACCAATAAAGTGTGCAAAGATGGACATAGCTGGCAACACGTTCTGCGAGCTCTTTCACAGGGATGGGCTCGCCATAAACCCTGTACATATTCCATTGAAATGAATGAAATAAGTCTTTTTTTTTTTACTTTTTTCCTTTTATGTTGCATACTAATCACAATAATATTACTAGATTAAGCTCTTAGAGGCAGCTATAGTATAAGTAAAAACGCTAACTTTTCATAGCTAGTAGCTTCCGACTTTGCTCGTGTAACAATTTGCCTGCCATCTGCTGCTAAACCAGCAATAGCCTGGATACAGCAAATAAAAGCCATAAAGCAGAAGTTAAATTTTAGGACCAAAATAAGAAAGGGGAACATCAACTTCAGAAAACAAAAATTAAATAAAACACAGAGAACTAGCTACTTTAAATTACATATGTTTCTTCTTTTGAAAGAGCAAAAACCTTACTTAGTCTACAGTACAATTTGTAAAACCATAATATTCATGATGTTAAAATCATCAAAAGAGACTAAGAAAAATAAGAATCCAATATGCTTATCGAGCTATCCAGTCAAATAGAAAGAGCAGATTTTGACACTATATATGTTTGTAAGGCAGACAATGTCCCAGACTGGTCTAAAAATCTAACGCTTGGGCTTAAGCATCATGAAACTGTTCCATTTGGGGCCTTTAAAGGTATAAGCCCTTATAGCGGAGGCATATATATTTCAAACAAAAAACTTAAATAGCTTGTCAATTTGTATTTAAGAGGTCTAATCTATACAGTTGAATGGTTATTTTTCTCCACTTGATCCAAAACTGAGACATTGTATTCAGAAAAACATAAGATAGACATGATTCATTGCATTTATATCCAGTTTTGATGCAGCAGTCTATCAGCTCTAAATCATAGCAATCAACAATCCAAAGTTAAACATTGTTTCAACCATAAGCATCAGAACAGAAAAGCACCAACCAGCTTTAGCCCTACTCTTCAGAATTTCCAAATTACTAAAAACATCTAGAAAGCATTCAGTCCAAATAAATTCAAATAAACAGCTGCTAACTGGACCAGGGATATAGACTCATTCAAACACTCAGCAGTACCCTCCAGGCTAGGGATAATGGAAGAAAACCGATTATTTACCGCTTATCTTTATTCTAATTCCTTAGCATTAATTCTTCTTCAACTACAAACACTCAGCAGTACCGTCCAACTCCTATGTCAGAAAAGAAACTTTGGACTCAAACTTTGATGCTTGCCTAGCAAATTTTTTGACCAGAAAACTATTTGGTGGCAATAAGGGAAAACCCTGTCTCCTGTCAGATATCCTCCTTAGTGTCGACCTAGAGTGGCATTGAGATAATTGCCCTCTAGCCCGTAGTAAGATGAACATATCTACTAAAAAAAAGCAACTCTATGCGTAAAAATTCAACAATGATTCACTCAATAAACAAAGTCACTTCCCATAAGACTACTCACTAAACTGTAGAAAATTCACAATTCAAAATGAAAATCTGCTCATCAACCTTACAACGCCAAACAGCAGCAATCACAAGAAGTTACCATTCCAGAATGCCGATGAACAGCATGGATCCTTCGATTCGACCCTGACAGCATCATCTTCGATGATATCAGCTTCTCCACACCCTAAAAAAATAAATGCAAGAATCACCATCATTTTCCGATCCCAACGATAACGCTAACAAATATTAAAACAAATACCACAATCAAAATCAAAGAATCACTAGATAATCACCATAACAATTCCATCTTTGCATTTGATCCCAATCACGGTCCTGCCAAAACCCCCCAAAACAAAGATCAAACAACACCTAATCAACATTAAGAAAAATAGAATCCAAAAAGAAAACCCAAGATCTCGGATCCGAAAACCACTGAAACAGCCAGCAGAAAGACAGTGGTGGGTGGAAAAAGAATCCTCATACCCGCTGTTGTCGACGGCCTTGGCGGCGTACTCGATCTGGAAAACCCGGCCATCGGGGGAGAAGGTGGTGACGGAGAGATCGTAGCCCGTTCCGATACTGCTCATTGCTGCCCTCTTCGTGCTAGAAACGAGAGTGAGCGAGAGAGATCCACGAAGAAAGGTTTGGGTTTTGGGGTGTTTTATCACAGCAAACGATAAAAAGGGTTTCTTGGGCTTCAAGAATATTGGGAAAAGAGAAAAAGAAAAATTAAAAAACAAATTCAAGCCGGTCTAATCGAGTTGGGCCAAACCGGACCTCGGTCGGTTTATTTACTATTTAACTAGAAAACCAAGGTAGTCAGAATCGGCCCAGATATTGACCCGGCCAATAATAAAATTTTTAAAATATATATCATAGCAATTAATAATGAGCAAATATAATATTAAAACTATAATTATAAATTTAAGTTTGATATATATATATATATATATATATATATATATATAATATTAAAAATAATAAATTATGATTCTTGAACCCGACCAAGTTGAGGGGTCAGTGATTGATGGATTCAACTGACTCAATATTGAACCTGAGTCAATAATAAAATATTAAAAAAATATACATTATAATAATTAATTATAAGTAAATATAATATTAAAACCATAATTATTTCCAAAATGACTCTTCTGTGCCTTCCTCTTGTAGTGGTTGTGATCAGTTCATGTGAAATGAAAATTAATCTTTGAATCTTTGTTGAAGTAACAATTTTTTTATTGAGGCCAAGCTTAGTTACAAAATAAAAAAATATGATATAATAAAAATTATGTAAAAAATACAAGTGATTTGTTACAAAAATTGTGATATATTTTATTTTTACCGAATTAATATTTGGTTTAATAAAATAAAAAATTATTATATAAAAATTTTACGTAGTTTAAAATGAGAAAAAACCATACTTTACAATGAGAAAATATTTCACTTTGAGTTGAATATTTTTTTATGTCATAACGCTCAGATTAGATAGTAATTTTATATTCTAAATTAACTATCCAAATAGTTAATATGGAATAATTCTCATAAAATATTAAATTATATCATATTGTATTAATTATATCATAATTTTGGCATTTTCAAACAAATCCGGAATGTTTGCATGTAATTTCTTTTTGAATGTTT
The DNA here is from genome assembly GCA_902712375.1 of Dioscorea dumetorum. NCBI lineage: Eukaryota > Viridiplantae > Streptophyta > Magnoliopsida > Dioscoreales > Dioscoreaceae > Dioscorea > Dioscorea dumetorum. Next base: position 135,935 of record CACTHL010000478.1, read on the forward strand.
GTAAACATTATTGAGAACAAGTGTTGGTTTCATTTTATATGTTCTCGATGTGTAAACAAATTTGTAAATTCAACTTTGTAATTGTTTGTGAATTAGTAATGAATTTTTTATTATTTTTAAATTTGAATTGAATTGTAAAACCCATCTTTTAATCTCAGCCGTTAGATTAGTTTTTTTTAATTCTTTATTAGTTTAAAATTTAAAAGTTAGATTAGCGCTAACATCCGGATTCTCCAATAATGGCGACGGCGAGGAAGAGAGGATCTCACGTCAATTTTTTGATTCCCTACTTTGAGATAAGCACCATCTTTCTCCGATCTAGGGTTTTGATTGTCTATTATTTGATCGAAGGGTAGAAGACTGATTTTCGGATAAATCTATATGCTTTTGTGTTTGGTGTTAGGGTTCAAACTATTCAACTAAATCTTTCGGATTATTATCAATTTTCTTATAGATATTTCCTTGTTGGTTGCTTTGGAAATTTCAGGTTTAATTTTCCCTAGTTAAATGCTGATAAGATGCTTTTAGGGCTTTTCCACAATAGTTCTTCACTGTCCACAAATGGTTGAGAGGCAGTGTGATTACAAAGCTCATTTTCTAATCAACCATTCCGTATCATTTTGAATTAATCTAAGTGGTTATGATGCTAATCAACTCGGATTTCATTCCATGTACGCATTCTTCTAGTTGAGCATTTCATTTAGTTGATTGTTTTTTTTTTGTCAAGAAGAACGAAACCTTTAATGGGCCCGCTAAACAAAGACAGAGGGGTGCACACGCCTCGACTGCGGCTTGTGGGGCCCACACACACGTGGGCGCTGGGACCACCCACAGTTCGTGCTCACAGTTCTCAGACATGCACCCTCACCCCAAGGATTCAAACTCTCACCACTTGCGAGGCGTCCTCATGGGGGACCCAAGTGCCAATTGACCCAAAGGCCGTTGACTTAGCTGATTGTTGAAGTGGAGTGCTTTTAATGCCAACAGAAATATCTTTCAGTGAGTTGAGTTAATAGATGATCAGGAACCCCATTTGATTGCTTTATAGCGTATTAAATTTTTTTTTTCTTTTCCATTGTGTCTGCATTAGTGTAGTTTGTGAAATTTAAGGCTATGTCAGGTGTAGTGTTTCCTTCTCATGAGGACATGCAATGATAGGCCTTATTATTATTAGTATTATTATTTTTGTTATTTATTTTCTGCAGCATTATAAAGCTGCTCCGTGCTTTTATATAAAAAAATAAAAGCTAAATACATTGTGTCCCCCGGGGTTTACTTGCATAGTTAGTGTTTAGAGCCTTGATCAGGATTAACCAATGGTTAATATTTGTATTTAAGGTTTAGAATCTAAGTCAAGCATTGTGTTCATGTTATAGGGTCTTTCCCCGAATCCTGATTTTTGCATTCGAGTGGGTCCTATAGCTTGGGGATATACTTTCATGTAAAACCCACTTTTTAATAGCTGTCAGATTATCTTTTTAAGATATTTTTTTTCAAATTTTAAACCACCCAACCTTATCGCTTGTAAAGCCATCTTTTAATCTCAGCCCTTAAATTAGATTTTTAATTCTTTATTTTATTTGAAACTTTAAAGCTTCCGAACCTTATCCCCTATGACCATTAGATCGTGGGAGAAGTCATCGGAACTCACGAGAGAATTTCACCCGAGACCTAGCCCGCATCCTTCTTCCTTAGTTTCGTGAAGTGCCGGTGATGACGAAGATAAAGAGAGGATTCACGTCAATTTTTTTTGTTCTCTGCTTTTTGAAGTAAGCATCCGCTTATTCGGATTTAGAGTTTTGATTGTGTATTGTTTGATCTCCATAAATAACCGTTTTTTTATTTTATTCGTTCATTTTGATTTCCAAGTATAGAAATGCATAGCATGTTTTGTCTTTCCAGCATGATTGGAGATTTTTCCAGAAAAGTAAACCTAGATTTTATTTCAACAAAAATTTCAGATTTTATATAATTGTGATTGTAAAAATATGACCCTATTGGTGTATTCTCTGCAAAACCTGAAAATTGACGGTCATAATACATAACTTTAGAAGTTGAATTGAGCAAAGTGATCAATAAGAAAGTTATAGGGTTCGATATCAACTAAGTAGCTGCAAATTTTTAGATTTTATAGATCTGTAATTTATGAGATACAATCATATTAGTGCAGCTACGTCAAAAAGTAATCTGTGCAGAACATGGACTTTGATTAATATTTTTGATGGTGTTAAAGGTTGAATTAGGCAAGATGCCAAATACGAAAGTTGTTCATGATTGAATTAAATATCTACTCCTAAAAGATCATATTATTTGAGGATGTATTCAGAGAGATATGCATGTTAAAAGTGTAGTATATGATTTTACTGATTTCCAGAAATAGATGGGCATTCAAATTGATGCTATAAATTCAATAATATTCTAATCAATGCGAATTTTGGATATGTCATAGCCTTCTCTGTCTAATTTTCGTTAAAGAAAGAATTCTGTGATTTGGAGGATGTTAGACAAAGTTATGCATATTTTAGTCCCTATTGGTCATGTTGAAATAGTTCATATCTCTATTAGACTTGATAATTTATATTATACCCTTGAAAGAATCCAAATTTAGAAAATAAGATCTTGACCTTTTTTGCATTTATACCCTTCTGAAAACTTATTTTGCATTACCCTTGCTCATTAGACACATGTGTCTCTACACACACACACATATATATATATAGTTGTGGGTTTGATTTTAGTATACTTGTGGGGTAAGTAATACATTGTGCATTTAGGTGCTATTAGCATAGTTAGTGTTTAGAGCCTCGATCATGTTTAACCAGTGGTCAATATTTGGTTGTAAGTTTGGAATTTAAGACAAGTGTGATGTTTATGTTTAGGGTTTTTTTCGAATCCTAATTTTGAGTGTCTGCGGGGATCCTATAGCTTGGGGATATTGTTCCAGGTAAGTAAACCACGTATAAACCCGTATATATATATATATATATATATATATATATATATATATATATATATTTTTGAGTTCCGAAATTAATTCATGATATTATATTTAATTGTTTTGGGTTTAAGATATTATGCATATTAATATTTTCAAACTTATTGCTCATATATGCATATATTTATTTATTTAATGATTTATCTAATTGTTATTTATTTAATTGATTTGGAATGGTTTTGAGTTATGCTCATTAGAAAATGAGATCACCAAATTTCATTATTTTGTGTTGACACTGATTTTGAACCTGACATATTTTGACATAGCAAATTATAGTCCCCAACTAACTATGCAACAACCCTGTCATTAGGGTTAAACACTGACCGTGTCGACATGAATTCTGATTCTGATAAGAAACTATAGTTTCGCACCGTTCCGTCGGTGAAGAATAACAGCTTATGATATTCTGGCTCGGGTCATCGAGGGTAAACAAATGAACTCTGATATTCTGGCTCAGGTCACCGAGGGTAAACAAATGACCTCTGATATTTTGTTTTTGGCATTAGTTATTTGGGGGACATATATGTGTGTTTATATGGAAAATTTATGTATGTCTGAAATATTCTTATGCCTGGGTTTTATTTTTGATATTTACTATATAACGTTACTTTTAAGTATGTTTCTAAAATATTATGAAGTTTGGGTTTTAGATTTTGATGATTTTTGTACAACATCGCATATGAGCATGTTTTTGAAACTATTGAATTTTTGTGATCCCTATATTACTATTGGCTTTTAGTGGTTGCTTACTGGACTGTTTAGCTCATAAATAGTTACTCTATCTTTTTCAGATCAAAGGTAGGTGTGTGGTGACTAGCTTAGCGGGGACCGTTGAGTGATCACCAGGTGGCTAGCAGGAGTTTAGTTTTTTGTTTAATAAGTCTATTGTATGTTAAGATCTTTAGTATTCTGTGAATCTTGGCTGTAAATCTGATTATTTTTCGTTTCTCTAATTCTTTAGTTTTGATTGGAATTATTATATTGTTATGATTTATATCTGAGAGACATGTATTGAGGCCTTGTGTGCCCACTTGGTCTCGCCTCGTGGGTATACGGCCGTTTGTTGACACATCAAGTCCGGTGAGCCGGGTTCGGGGCATGACATTTCAGGTAAGTAAATCACGTATATACCGTATATTATATATATATATTTCATATTTCCGAAATTAATTTACATAATTGTTTAATTATTTTGGGTATTATTGTAAATAAAATTTTATGATATTATAATTATATGTTTTAGGTTTTGAGTTACTATGCATATTATTATTTTCAAACTTATTGATTATTTATTTTATTTATTTATTTATTTTTTATTTAATTGATTTGAATATTTTAATTAATTATGTATTTATTCAGTTATTAAATAATTATATTTTAATTATTGTTGTCATATATTAGCTTTATTATATTTTGAAATAATTTGAATTATGCTCATTAGAAAATGGGATTACCGAATTTCATTATTTTTGTGTTGAGAATGATTTTGAACCCGACATATTTTGACATAGCAACTTGTAGTCCCCAATAAACTTTGCAATAACCATGTTATTGGGGGTAAACACTGACCATGTCGACATGAACTTCTGATTCTGATAAAAAATTATAGTTTCGCACCGTTCCGTCTGTGGAGAATAACGGTCTATGATAATCTGGCTCGGGTCGCCGAGGGTAAATAAATGAACTCTGACAATATGACTCGGGTCACCGAGTTTAAATAAATGATAGATATAATTATTTGGGCATTTGTTATTTGGGGGACATATATAATTATTCAAGTGAAAATTATGTTTGTCTGAAATGTTCTGATGTCTGGGTTTTATTTTTTGGTTTTATTGCGTAACGTTGCTTTTAAATACATTTTGAAATCACTGAGTTTTTGTGATCCCTATATTTTGTTGTTTTTAGTTGTTGCTTACTGGGCTATTAAGCTCATAAATAGTTGTTCTATCCTTTTCAGATCAGGAGTAGGTGTTCGTGATTAGCTTAACGGGGACTTTGAGTGAACACTAGGTGACTAGCAGGAGATTAGTTGTAATTTGTTTAAGACCTTGAGTTTTGCACTTTTAGTCTTCTTTGGGATCTTAATTGTAAATCTGATTATTTTATTTCTTGAATTCTTTAGTTTTATCTGAAATTAGTGTGTGGTTATGTTTTACACTCGAGAGACAGGTATTGAGGCCTTGTGTGCCCACTTGGTCTCGGCCTCGTGGATATACGGCCGTTTGTCGACGCATTGAGTCCGGTGAACCGAGTTCAGAGCGTGACATGAATGGATTCGATATATGGCATGAGATAAAAGTTCAAAATTATTATTATATCTAATTCTTATTTTGTATATCAAATTTTACTTTGTATCAAAATAGTCATCAAACTCCAATTTAATTTAAATAGTGATCATTTAATAAAATTCGATGAGGAATTGTCACATGAATACGGATTTTACACACCACATAAATGCCATGTCATCATATTTTACGCCATGTAAACTATTGACATGTAAAACTAGTGTCCATGTGGCAATGTCGGCATGCACATCAATAATTTCTCGTCGGATTTCCTTGGGTGATCTCTAATTGAAACCAAATTATGGTTGGGTAACAACTTTGATACAAATTAAAATTTAATACGTAAAATGAAATTTTAGTATAATTCGGTTAGTTACAATAATATTTACACATTTTTTTTGTAATTCCCTATATATTATTTTAAAAATTTTTTATTTGTACGTAATGCTATACATCATTTTTCTCCCTTTATTAATTATATATATATATATATATATATATATATATATATATATGAAATTTTAAGATGGTGCACTTTATTTAAACACTGAATGCACCCGTATAAATTAAGAGGCTATTCATTAGTATATATGAAGACTTGTTAATTAATGATTAATATGAAGTTCTTCATGTATTATTTATTTATTATTATTTTTTTTAAATTTCAGCATTAAGTTGTTAATGGATGACGAGGATGATTAAAAATCTAACAGTGTGTGCTATGTTAAAATCATTAATTAATACTTGTAATTAAGTTTAACAAGCTTAGAGTGAGCTTTATGCCAAAAAAGCCTATAGTTTAATTGGTGAACTCATCGTTGTCTATATAAACCTATTTACTCTTATCTCATCATTATTTAATATGGGACTATGTTTGCCCCACTCACATGTTATAACAGGCTATTCAAAGATAAACTCAAAAGACAAATAAAAAAAAAGGGTGGTGAACACCTTTATACGGAATTGGATAAATTTATATAATATTTTTTTTTTTTTGTTAGATGTGTGGTTTGTTTGGTTTGTTTGGTTATTGTTGATTAAGAGGCCTAATTATGTGACCAAATAAGGATTAGATCATAATATTATCTCAATAAATGTAGGGTAATTTTGTAAAATGGGTAGAAACCCAGAGTTATCGCTAACTATTAATGGGTATCTTAGTATAGAAGTTTTTAAGAATACTCTACTTTCACGTGATTCACAGGGTTTGACAAACAATGAATATCTCACAATCAAAAGATATAGTACTACTTGTAGTGTCAGTCTTATAATCTCTATTTGATTGTGCTTCTTCCTATACCTATGAGTTCCATTGAACCCGACAATGAGATATTGGGAAAATCTTTTTATCTTTTCAACATTAATAGGTTGATTGTTTCGCTTTTGCATTTTCCAAAAACAAAAAAAAACAAAAATTTGGAGCATATATTGAAGAAATAATATCTAAAACTTTTAAGAAACTAAGAAAACTTCCCAAGAAAAGAAAAGAAAAAAATCAATATCAAAAAGTGATGCATTAATGATCTTGAACCCTAAATAAACATACCATCCATCCATAAACTTATTAGATATGAGTTCCAAACCTTAATAACAGTAATTAATTAAATAATCAAAGAGATAGCAAACATTAGGTATGAGTTAAAATCTTGATACTAATTAATGCCTTCAGCTGTCATCACCCATTAATTGGCAATGTCTCCATGTTTTGATCAGCTCCCTGATGAGTTGTAAGTGGGCCAAAATTTATTTGTCTCAAAGTAATTTTACAGTAGATTTCTTTAAGAAATTCAATTCCCTTTCTTCTTTCTTTGACAATTCTTTTGAAAACTCTGTTACTAAAATGATATGAGAAATTTGGAAGAAAAAGTAGAGAATTTAAACCTTAATTAATTATTAAACAAGAGAAGAACAAATAAATTAGAAAAATGAGGATAATGACGATGAAAAATGTTTGATTCATCACATACAGATCTAGTCCCGGATATAATATTTAAAAGTTTAATACAAAAGTTCTTAATTAAGATCTCAAAAATGGTAAATGAAAAACTTAACTTAATTATAGATAGAGAAATTATTAAAAACAAAAACATATTCGTTGGCCAACACATGCCGTGATGGGATATGTCTAAGACCTACCTACCCGGATAATTGTGGAAATCATTTGGCATGCATTTTATGAATGTTTTATAAGCCTGGTCAAATATTTTGTCCCAAGTCTTTGCTGGTAGGTCCTAATAAATGAAAGGAGCCATATTATATATATATATATATATATATTATTAATTGTTAATTATGATTTAATAGTGATGGAGCCCTTGCAATGGAGAGAATGGGATCTAACAGCTGAGTAACAAAGAGAACTAGAGATGTGGGCATTGATAACAAAGGTATCTAAACAGCCGTTAGATAATAATGTAACGGTTGATAAAGAGACATGCTTAGAATTGATTTATAAAGACGTATATAGTTGATAATATATATATATATATATAGGCATATAAATAAATTTTTTAATGGGATGTAACTGGGACTGTGTACCCCCACACTTATTATTATTATTTAGTTTATCTTTTAATTATCTCTTGAGATTCTTCCTTATCCTCTTAACTTGATTATTATTATAATCTAGTTACCCTTTTAATTTGAAAAAAAATATTTTCTTATCTCTTTAATAATTATTCTATAAATTATTGATCACTGCTACCATGAAATTTTAGCAGCTAGACATGAGAAACTCCATCAAGAACTTATTAATTTATCGGCGTGTGTGAGGTAAGTAACCCTAGATTTTATTTAATCTGCAAAATTAACCCAATTAGTATAATTCTGTAAAATGTTCCCTTTTGAATTAACTATCTATTCCGAAAATATCATGTTATTTGAGGATATATTCAAAGATATATGCATGTTAAAAGAGTCGTGTCCGATTTTACTGGTTTGCAGAAATAGATGAGCATTCAAATGGATGCTATAAATTTAATATTATTCTAATTAATGTGAATTTTGGATATGTCTTAGCCTCATCTGTCTAGTATTCTTAGAAGAAAGAATTTTGTGATTTGGAAGATGATAGACAAAGTTATGCTGGTTTTAGTTTCGTTGGTCATATTGAAATAGTTCATATCCCAATTAGGTTTAATAATTGATATTATACTTTTGAAAGAATCCGAATTTAGAAAATAACAGTTTGACCCTTTTTGCATTTATACCTTTCTGAAATCGTCTTTTACAATACCCTTGCTCATTAGCCCTTAACCTTAGTAGCTTTATTAGGGTTTCGAAATCTTTCTTGCATACCCCTGAAATGTTGTAAATTTATATTTTGATGATTTCATAGGTTTTCTTTCCCAAATTTAAGACCCACTCAAAAGCCTTGAATTGGTGTCAGAATTGGATTTCTTGTATTAGTCAAGTAAACCACATATAAATTCTGGTATAAGTATATATTTTTCAACACTTGCTAAATTACTATTTTGACTATTTATTGTATTATTTTTAATAATTATGTTTTTGAATAATTTTATTCATTAAACTCTGGGTTATTATATTCTTTTAAATTATTAAGTATTTACTAAATTTTTGGCCATTTATTTATTCATTCAGGTTTTTCGTATATCAAAATACTTTTAGTGGTTGCCTATTGGGGCTCTCGAGCTCATTAAGTTTGTTATGTTTTTTTAGAGTTACTTGGTGGATAGCTTAGCGGTCTCGTTGAGCAAATCGTAGTCTAGTTTAGCAAGTTATTAAGTTCTCATTCTTCGTGGACTTAGAATTTTATATTGAATAAATATTATTTCAAACATTTGATATAGAACTTTTGTAATTCGTATTTTATAGCTTCAGGCCTTACATACCTACTTGGTCTCGGCCTTGTAGGTTTGCGGCCATTTGTCGACGTTCCGGGCTCGGGGCGTGACAGGGACGGAGCAAGGTAAACCCAAACCACTCTGCTCTACTCCCCTCACTAAAAATTCATGGCCGGCCCTATTCAGATAGATTGGATGAGAAACCACAGATGCGCTCCAGTTTTAATATCTATATCTACAAATAACTTAATTACTAATTGCAAAGTATATATAGGAAACAAGTACATTTAATGTTTCAGAACTTTTTTAAATGAATATGTAAAATGATTTAAAAAAATTTATAGAATAGAACAAATAAAAAGAACCGGAGGGAATATTTTTCATTTCTTCTTTGAAGATTGTATTTTACATTTTCTAAAAAAAAAAAAATTGGAAAGTGTAGAAATACCATAGACGGAGAACAAATTAAAAAATTATTTAATTTCTCATAAATTTTTTAAATGGATATATAGAAAAACCAAAGAAAACTTCTAAATGAAATAAATAAATAAAAAAGGAGGGAATATAGAGTATATAATAAAATTAATCCTATTTTTTTACAATAGAGAAGTTGGCATTTCTGTCCTTTGGTTTCTCTAGAGTATGTTTTTAATCTTACTTGCGGATTGTCCATAATTCTTTCAAATATACAGGAATTTACATTAATTTTAATAATTAGAAATTTAAATAGATTCTACTCATATTATTAATTATGCAAAATATTTAGTTTAAATTTCTCTTAGTTTAAATTTAAGTAGAGAGGTTTTCATTGTTTAATCATTGGTTTGAGCAAACCCCCTCTTAGTTGATGATGTACACAATAAAAAATATTTATTACAAAGTCATTTCTTGTCATTTCTTTTGTATCTTTTCTAGCATTAAATTTTATTGTGGCCCTACAACAACAACAACAACAACACCAACACCAACAAATGCAATATTTCTCATATGTCTTTTACATTATTTATTTTATTTTATTTTTTTGGTGGTGCACATCATGTTGCACGGACGATGTCAAATGGTACCTCAAACAACTAAAGGGCTTGTAGTCCAGCGGTACCTCGGGTCCTCTCGTGGGAGGAGACGCGAGTTTAATCCCCCCGAACCGTGCTCCCCCGTTTCAAGAGGGTGAGGATGTTATAGCCAATCCCCCCGCCACGCGTACGCCCCTAAAAATTAGTGCTTGTCGTCCTATCAAAAAAAAAAAAAAAAAAAAAAAGGGTACCCCCAAACATAGGCCACAAATCTTGTCTTTCTCACATAAGCCACACAATGTATATAAAAAGCTTTTGTGGTTCAAGAAGCAAGTCAGTTGCTAAGTTTGAACATTTGGCTCATGCCTTAGCATTTTTTCTTTTAACATATTTTAAATATAAAGACGTCAATGTTGGTCATTGTCTAACATTTGAAGGTCGGCGTTTTGAATTGACGTGATAACAAATGATAACCAATCATGTGTTTGCATGAACATAAAATTAAAACAAATGATGATGTCAATATTACATGTAAAACATTTAGCACTCCTAATTAAACGCATTATATATATATATATATATATATTTTTTTTATTAACCATAAGAAAAAAGAAAAATCATCATTGAGCAAAAGTTGAAGTATATTTTGAACACTTCTTCAATAGTACCACATGTTACATGCTTTTTGTACGCTCCACTTTTAATCGTAAAATATATAAATTTAATAAATGCAACGTTAATTAACTGCACTATATTATTTATTTTGATATTTGGAAAATAAATAAATAAAATTTTCACTTACAAACTCAACAAGAAAAACATGCGGAGGTTGACAAAATATTTCATTGTTCATATCTTCCTAAGTTCAGAATGGTCTTAATTAGTAAGTAATTAACTTCTACATATATAATATGCAATTTATTCATTTGATTATCTTTCTTAAACCTCAGCTTGTAACTCTATAAATACACACCCTTAATATTTCTTGTTGTATATCCTCCAACATTGCAAATAGTTTGATATATCTCTTCAATGGCAGCCACCTATTCTTTAGCCACTGCCTCAGGCATCCTCGCCGGAGTTCTTCCGGTTGCCGTCATTTTTCTCGTGACTGCCGTCTTCTTCTTTCTTATCTACCATTCACAAAACCCTAATGAGGATGAAAAAGATGGTGGTGGTGGTGGTGGTCATGACCATCGTTTACCACCTGGTCCCGCAGCCTTACCAATTGTCGGAAGCCTTCCGATGATGCTTTGGAGGAAACCGCATTTCCGGTGGGTCCTTCGAAAAGCCGAAGGCAAGGATATAATTTGCATTCGCCTAGGAAATGTTCATGTTATCGTTGTCAACTCACCGGAGCTTGCCCGTGAGTTTTTAAAAAAGAACGATGCTGTCTTCGCCTCCCGGCCAATAACAATGGCTACCGAATACTCCAGTAGGGGTTTCCTCTCCGTCGTCGTTACTCCATGGGGTGATCAGTGGAAGAAGATGCGCCGAGTGATCGCCAAGGAAGTGATGAACCAAAAAAGGCTCCGAAGCATGGAGAAATTGCGCGGCGAAGAGGCCGATAACCTTGTTCGGTATATTCAACATCAAAGTCAAGCCAGTGAAGTTATCGATGTTCGAAAAGCTCTTAGGTAATTAATATTGTTGAAAAAAATTAATAAAATTTTTGATATCTTCTTCTATATATAAATTATAACAAACTATGTATTTATATCAAAAATGTGATTAGTAGTTTTAGTATATTTCAAGAGTTAATAGTTGATATTATTATACTAGTAAAGATGTTATGTTGAGTACATAAAATCACTAGTCTTGTGTGTTGAGTGCAGTAGAGTATATGTATTATAATTTAATATGATCTCTAGTTATGGCTTCATTTTTCACATATGAGCAACAATTATGGGATTAATTTTATTTTATTTCTCAAGGTATTATAGTGGAAACATCATAAGGAGGATGATGTTTGGGTGCCGGCATTTTGGAATGGGAGCGAAAGACGGCGGGCCGGGGCCGGGCCGGGAAGAGATCGAGCATATAGAAGCCGCATTCACAGCCCTCTCATTGATCTATGGCTTTTGTGCATCAGACTTCATGCCAAGTTTGAGAATTTTGGATATTGATGGTCATGAGAAGATCATGAAGAAGGCAATGAAGGTGATCAACAAGTATCATGATCCTATCATCGAAGAAAGAATGCGGCGATGGAAGAGAGATGGCGATGTCGATGATGAGCCGGAGGACATCCTCGATGCGTTCATTTCTCTCAAAGATGATCAAGGGAAGCCTCTCTTAAGCCTGGAAGAGATTAAGGCTCAAGCTGCTGTGAGTTTTTAATTAACATTATGCTTCAAATTAAAATTTATAAATCAAAAACCTAGTTAGCACTAATTACGCATTTGATAAAAAGAGCACTTGCTATATATATATATAAGTAAAAACTCTAACCCTAAATTAAGCATTTGGCAAAGGAGCTCATCCTAAAATAAGGTCACGTAACAGTGCATGGCTGTGCATGCAGGAGCTCATCCTTGCAACAGTGGACAACCCCTCAAACACAGTGGAATGGGCAATGGCAGAGATGCTCAACCAGCCGGACATTCTCCAAAAGGCCATCGACGAGCTTGACCGTGTCGTCGGCCCTGACCGGCTCGTCGAAGAGTCTGACTTCCCCAACCTACCCTACCTAAAGGCATGTGCCCGTGAAGCCCTTCGTGTCCACCCCATTGCCCCCTTCAACCTCCCCCACGTCTCCTCCACCGACACCACCGTCGCCGGCTTCTTCATCCCCAAGGGCAGCCAAGTCCTCCTAAGCCGTGTTGGACTTGGCCGGAACCCTAAAGTTTGGGAAGATGCTATGAGGTTCAACCCTGACCGGCACCTTAACGAGAAGAATGTGGAGCTGGCTGAGCCAGATCTCCGGTTCATATCATTCTCCGCCGGCCGGAGAGGGTGCATGGGGGCACCGTTAGGGACGATGATGACATACATGCTGTTGGCTAGGATTTTGCATGCGTTCACATGGACCTTGCCTGCTGGTGAAGTGCCGGTGAACCTCTCCGAGGATGAAGGCAGTCTCTTCTTGCGCAAACCTTTGCATGCACTTGCTAAGCCAAGGGTGTCCTTTTAAGTTAGTTTATATATATATATATATATACTCTGTAGGTTAATTTAAGGATGTATGGAGAACAGATTTGAAGAAGAGAATGAAGGTATTAGATGTTCAGAGATTAAAAAGGAAGGAGTCAAGTAAACAGAGTGTTATTGCTGAAGAAAAGCAAAAGGCATACATGATAACTAAGAGACATTGAATATAAATAAGACCAAAAATACACATGTGCTAAAGCCACCCATTACCTACATTTACTCCTATAAACCAGCAACTAACCAACAGAATTGAAACAGTCCTTGCGACTTTTATTCTCCATGTGATTAGACCAAGTCATCTTTGAATTATTCTCTAACACCCTTCCTTAATTCAAAGCTTGTGACGCCTAACTTCATCCTGTAGTAGTTGTGTTTCTGTGATGACAGAGCCTTTGTAAAAATATCAGCATCCATGTCCTCTGTGTTGCAATACTTCAGGATAATTGTCTTATCTGCAATTAAACTCCTTATGAAATGAAAACGAATGTCGATGTGTTTAGTCCTTCCATGCATCACTGGATTTTTAGTTAATGCAATGGTTGACATATTATCACAGAAGATCGTTGTTGCAGTCTTTTGTTCTTGATCAACATTAGATAACAACCTTCGTAACCATACTCCTTGACAAGCTGCTGAGGTTGCAGCTACATACTCAGCTTCAGTTGAGGATAATGCAGTGATCTCCTGCTTTTTAGAGCTCCAAGTAATTGCTGATCCCCCTAAGTAAAACACATAGCCGAGAGGTGCTTTTTCGATCTTCAACGGCTCCCGCCCGTCCACCGTCGGTGAAGCCATACAATTGGAAATCATCAACTTGTGTATAATATAAGCCATAATCTATGGTGCCTGATATATATTTGAGCACCCTCTTTGCTACTCCAAGGTGATGTTTTGAAGGATGATTCATGAATCTGGAGATGACACCAACTGCAAATGAGATGTCAGGTCGTGTGTGTGTCAAGTAGATCAATCCTCCAACTAACTTTCTATATAACCTTGCATCTGTATCTCCTGTGCCATCATCTTGTTGAAGCTTTTCACCAGTGTTCATAGGAGTTGTTGTGGCCTTACAGTGAAGCAGATTGAACTTCTTCAATAAATTCTTGGCATAGTTCTTCTGAGAAACAAACACTCCACCCTTCTCTTGCTTGATCTCTAGACCAAGAAAATAGTGGAGTAGTCCAAGATCTGACATTTCAAAAGTCTTCATCATGTTGCTCCTGAAATCATCAGCCATAACCTGTGAAGAACTCAAATAGATTATATCATCAACATATATGCAAACCAGCAATAGATCGCTGCTTCCTTGCTTCTTCTTGTATAAGGTAGGTTCACATTCACATCTGTCAAAGCCTTGTGTGATAAAGTGATGATCAATTTTGCTGTACCAGGCCCTGGGAGCCTGTTTCAACCCATACAAAGCTTTGTGCAATTTGTATACCTTATCTTCATGTCCTGCAACAAGAGAGCCTTCTGGCTGCTGAACATACACCTCCTCCTGAAGCTCACCATTCAGAAACGCTGATTTTATATCAAGCTGATATACTGGCCACTCCCTTTGTGCGGCTAAAGCAAGAAGCATCTTCACTGTCTCAAATCTGGCCACTGGAGAGAAGGTTTCATCAAAGTCTTCTCCATGTCTTTGAGTGAAACCTCTTGCAACCAGCCGTGCTTTATGCCTTTGTATTTCTCCATCTGCACCAAATTTAGTCTTATAAATCCATTTAAGGCTCACAGGTTGCTTAACATCTGGAAGATCAACTAGATCCCAGGTTCTGTTCTTTTGAATGGATGTGAGCTCCTCTTGCATAGCACTTCTCCATTCTTCTTTCTTTGCAGCTTCTTCATATGATGTTGGATCACTGACATTTAATGCAAAGGCACAGCTTTCATAGATTTCCCTCAATGACCTTACTTTTCTAGGTCTTGTTTAATTTGTAGGATCTAAGTTTGCTTCTGGAGCTATTGGAGTTGGCATATTGCTTCTATTGTTTGGGCTGCTATTGTTGTGATTTGATTGATTTGCATCTTCAATGTCCCAATTGGAGGATTGTATCCTTGTGATGTATCTTCATTTAGTGGAAGAGAGATCTTTGGTTGCACTTCTTCAATGTTGTCATGCCATGCCCACCTAGCATGTTCATTGAAGACTACATCTCTACTAATAGTAACTTTAGTGGTGACAGGATTATATAGTTTATAAGCTTTAGACTCATAACTATACCCTATGAAGATACATTTTTGAGATTTATCATCTAACTTCTGAAGCTTTTGAGAGGGAATTAGTTGATAAGCAATGCACCCAAATATGCGTAGATGACTTACAGTGGGTTGTCTCCCTGTCCATGCTTCAATTGGTGTTTTATGCATCACTGCTTTGGTTGGAGACAGGTTCAGCAAATACACAGATGTTGCCACAGCCTCTGCCCAGAATTTGTTTGGAAGTTCTCCTTCTTTCAATAAGCTTCTTGCCATCTCTACAACTGTGCGATTCTTTCTTTCCACCACTCCATTCTGCCGAGGGGTGTAGGGTGTAGTGAGTTGCCTTTGAATTCCATTAACCTTGCAAAAATCTCTGAATTCATTTGATAGGAATTCTCCCCCTCTGTCTGTGCCCAAACATTTGATTTGATGCTCACTTTGCTTCTCCACTAATGCTTTGAAATTTTTGAAGATTTCAAATGTTTGAGATTTGCATTTGAGGAAATACACCCAATTCATCCTGCTGAAATCATCAGTAAACAAGAGGAAGTATTGATTACCTCCTAGTGACAGTGTTTGCATTGGTCCACACAGGTCTGCATGGATAAGTTGCAGAGGCTTTGAAGCTCTCCATGCTCCTCTAGTGTGGAAGGATCTCCTTGCTTGTTTGCCATAAATACAACTTTCACAGAGATCTATTTCTGTGATGCTGGGTAGGCCATGCACCATCTGTTTTTGACTCAAAGTTTTTAAGCCATTAACATGCAGATGACCATATCTTAGATGCCATAGCGTGGAAGCTTTTGGTTCATTCACCACCAGGCTGAGACTCTTCATGTTGTCAACTTCCAAGGGAAACATTCTGTTCTTTGTCATTGGTATAGTTGCAAGAGCTTGACTAGAGTGTTGATCTTTAATGGTGCAAGCTTCATTATTAAATGTGATGGTGTAGCCTCCTGCTAGCAGCTGCCCCACACTCAAAAGATTGTGAGCCAAAGAAGGAACATATTGAACATTGTGTAACAGCTTCACTGTGCCATCTGGGGCCTTGAATTCAACAGTCCCCTTGCCTTCAACTCTTGCTTCCTTATTGTCACCAAGCCTCACAATCATCTTCTGATCTTCATCCAAGTCTCGAAAAAGCTCCTTCTTGCTGGTCATATGATTGGAGCAACCACTGTCCACCAACCACACATGACAAGGAACTAGATTAGTATTATGTTGAACCATGAACAATTGACCAACCTCTTGTTCTTGCTCTTCAACAACATTGGCTGCCTTTTCTTTGAAGTAGCACTCTGCCTTTACATGACCAAACCTCTTGCACAAGTGACATTGTATGTTGCTCTTATAGCTTTTGTAGTCATGGTGATGTTGCCTTGGTTCAGTGATTCTGCCTCGACCTCTACCTCGACCTTTGCCTCGGAATGCACTTCTTCCTCGACCGGCGTTGGATGCTTTATCTCCTCGGCCAGCTCCTGAGGTCCCTACCTGAAATGCTTGCTCTTCAATCTTTTCAACAGATCTGTTCAGTCTGGCTTCGTGTGCTTGTAGCGAGCCACTGAGCTCATCTAAAGTGAGGCGAGACAGATCCTTGGACTCCTCTATAGCTGCGACCACATGATCAAACCGAACAGTGAGACTTCTTAGAACCTTTGACACAATAGTCTGCTCTGAAATTGGATCACCATAGACCCTCATTTGGTTGATCACACCCATGACTCTTGAGATAAAGTCTTGAACTGCTTCACTGCTTTTCATTTGAAAGGTCTCAAACTCCTGCCGTAGTGTTTGAAGTTTGATTGCAATAACCTTGGATGATCCTTGAAATTCAATTTGAAGGATCGTCCAAGCTTGGTTGGCGGTTGTAGCAGCAGCAATTCTGGAAAAAATCGTTTCATGCACAGCTTGTTGGATTAGAAAAAGAGCCTTGGCATCTCGTTTTCTATTTTCCTTCACTCGAGCTTCTTCATCTTCAAGAGAGTATCCAGCTTCAACTAATTCCCATAGATCCTGAGATATGAAGAGTGTACGCATTTTGATTGCCCAGTATTCATAACCATCTCCTTTAAATATAGGTAGAGAAGGCTGAGAAACACTTGCTGCAGTCCCATTAATTGCATAAGCTCTGATACCACTGTAGGTTAATTTAAGGATGTATGGAGAACAGATTTGAAGAAGAGAATGAAGGTATTAGATGTTCAGAGATTAAAAAGGAAGGAGTCAAGTAAACAGAGTGTTATTGCTGAAGAAAAGCAAAAGGCATACATGATAACTAAGAGACATTGAATATAAATAAGACCAAAAATACACATGTGCTAAAGCCACCCATTACCTACATTTACTCCTATAAACCAGCAACTAACCAACAGAATTGAAACAGTCCTTGCAATGTTTTTATGTATTTTATATTTGTGTTTTTTGTTTATGGAAAAATGTAAAACTTGTGTTTGAGAGGTATCAAATTTGAATCCCTCCAAAAGCACAAGGCATAGAGTCTTTTGCGGGAAATTGGTGTGAAAAACAGTATCTTTCCCTTTTAGGGTTCTATGGCAGGAGGTCTGGAAGTCACTTTTTATATACTATAGGAGGTCGTTCAGTTATTTTAACCAATGCAACTCTATGTCGGTATGTCCCTTGACATTAGAATAAAAAAAAAACAATTAGCAACACTGAGGAATAGTCAAGCATGAAACAAGAGTGTTATCAAGTATAAACTTCCCCTAAAAGTTGTTATTAAGGCACTACAGAAAGGTTGCACAAGATGAATGCATAATCAAATATTCATTAGCTTGATCATGGAATAATTCTCTTAAACCAATATTCATTAGCTTGATCACTATGGACATTTTTTTTTAAAGAACAAAACTAATTATCACATGATATTTAAAAAAAAAAATAAAGTATTAATATATATAAAAGTTACAGAAAAAAATTGTACAAAATATTTGTACATTATAGAGATGGTCAAGTCTTTGTTAATTATTTGTTCATCTTAGTCTTTGTTAATTACTTGTTCATCCAAGTCGATCTTTGTTAATTATTAGCTTATTATCTGGAGATCATCAAGCATTATTAATATACATTGCTTCAGTAGGTCCACATATCACAAGCTCTATGTGTTATTTTTTGTCAATTGGATCACATCACAATCAGTGAAGTAAACTATGGAGGTCAATTGATTATTTGTAACTGGCTTTTTGGTTCATGAGTTTTTAAAATTTTATTTTGTTCCTTATGCAAAATTTATAATCCTAAAGTATATAGATTTAATAAATTTGACATTTAGGTGTGCTCAATGATATGATTTATTTTGATTTATATTTCACGTTGCAAGATATTCACTGTAAAACAATAATTTAAAAAATTATATGAATGTTGCAACCCTTAGTTTAGTACTCCACATTGTCTAATAAATAGTTCTACCTTATCAGATCGATCTTTCGGGATTGTGGATATTTGGTGCTTGTATTGAGAGGGGTGGTGTGGGACTGGGTGAGGGGCTGATCAACAAATAGTTCTGACCCTGGAAAAGCCCAAAAAATTTCTCTTGAAAAAGAGAAAATTAAAATTGAGGTAACTAGGCATAAATTTAAATAAAATGTGACTCATAAGATCAACAAGTATGCAAAAGCATATGTAAACCATGTAATAATAACATAAACAAAGATAAATCCAAATATAAAATCTCAATAATTGCTCATCACAAGCCTTTCTTAATTTGTTTGTTTTATTATATCTAAACTCCGATATGATATTAATTAATTTATAGACAATGTTTCAAAAAAACAAAAAACAAAATATCTTCAGACAATTAAGTTTTGTTTATACTAAATATAGTATTAATAACTTAAAATTTGTAATTAAAATAATAAATAAATATCTATGAGACATTTTATTTAACAGACCTTTGGAATAAATTAAGCAATGTATAACCTCACCTAGTTACTCTATAAATACAAGTCCTCATTTATTATGCTAATACATGCATTGCACCCATATTCAGACATCAAATGGCAGCCACATTTTCTTTAGTCACTGCCGCCGGAGTTCCCACCGGGGTTCTCCCAATGGCAGTGCTAGTAACTGCCATCTTCTTGTTCTTTATACTCTTCTATTCACAAAACCCTAATAAGCATGGAAAAGATGGTGGTGGTAGCGGTTGTGATGGTGATTTACCACCTGGTCCGGCAGGCTTACCAATCGTCGGGTGCCTTCCGATGATGCTTTGGAGAAAACCATATTTTCGATGGGTCCTCCGAATAGTCGAAGGCAAGGATATTACCTGCATCCGCCTAGGTAAGGTCCATGTTATCGTGGTAAACTCACCGGAGATCGCCAGAGAGTTTTTGAAGAAGAACGATGCCATCTTCGCCTCCCGGCCGATAACAATGGCTTCAGAATTCTCCGGTAGGGGTTTCCTCTCCGTCGTCTTCACTCCATGGGGTCATCAATGGAAGAAGATGCGTCGAGTGATGGTCTCACAGGTGATCAACCATCCACGATTCCAAAGAATGGCTAAAATGCGCAGCGAGGAAGCTGATAACTTTGTAAGGTATATCCGGCATCAAAGTGAAGACAGAGAAGAGATCAATCTCCGAAAAACTCTTAGGTATTGTTGAGATATATATATTCGTACCACGTCCTTTACATTAACAAGAAGGATGATAACTTTTTCTCTAATTAAGTGAGAAGCTGATCGAGGATGGCCTCCCTCTCATAGAAGTGGTTTGTTCACTTTATCAAAGATATATATATATATATATATATATATATATATATATATATCATGAAAATCTATCTTAGATTGAATAGAGTATTGAAATTTTAGGATGATTTAATACTAATATTTTATTATTTTTTTTCTCCACTCATTATTTATTTCTATTTTCTCTCAAGGTATTATGGTGGAAGCATAGTAAGAAGGATGTTGTTTGGCTGTCGACATTTTGGAAAGGGAGCAAAAGATGGCATGGCTGGGCCGGGACCGGAAGAGGTGGAGTATGTAGAGGCTGCATTCACTATGCTCTCATTGATTTATTCCTTTTGTGCATCAGATTTCATGCCATGTTTGAGAATTTTGGATATTGATGGCCATGAGAGAAGCATCAAGAAGGCGATGAAGGTGATCGGTAAGTATCATGATCCTATCATCGAAGAAAGAATGCGACGATGGACGAGCGACGTCAATGGTGTCAGCGATGAGCCGGAGGAGGACATCCTCGATGTGTTCATTTCTCTCAAAGATGATCAAGGGGAGCCTCTCTTGACAATGGAAGAAATAAAAGCTCAATTTACTGTGAGTCTTCATTTTCATTCTAGTTTTTTTTTTTTTTTGGTACATAAAATTGGACATGCCATATGAAGGGTCTACACAAGTGTGAATTGAATATCTCAACACACCTTTGTCTTTATCAATCAGTTGGCTACTGTATGTTATTTTTAATTAAAGATTTAATACTCTATTTAGTCTTTCTGTTTCTTCAATATGTTATTTTAGTCCTTTTATTATAATTTGTCATCTGGAATTCCATATATTATTACATCTAAAAAATATTGGTCCCTCCGCTAGATGGTCATTTGTTTCTCCATCTAAGGTGTTAGTGCGGTATTAATAATTTTTAAAAATATTAAATATAATTTTTGAATATTCTCTCCATTGTTCTAAACTTAACGTTTTAGTTTATTTACTTTAAGCTATAACTTTTTAGTCCCTCCACTATATTAATTGAGCCATGCCAGTCCCTAGAAATCCTAAAACTTAAACGCTAAACTTTCTGAAAAGGGATTGATAAAGCCCAATTAAAAACATAGAAGAACTAAAAATTACAATGTAACATAGAAGGACTAATATATAAAAAAATAAATTTAAAAAAATAGTGGAATTATTTGGAGAATTATATCAAAATATTAATATAAAAATCGGCATAAATTAATGTCATGTCAATACTTCAATACTTTGGATAAAAAAATAGACAGACCATATGCAAAGGGACAGATATTTTTCACATGTGAAAATCTAGGACTAAACTACAAATTGACTGTAATAGAGAGAGTAATTTTAATTGAAACACTAAATTTTATCAAAGCTCTCTAAATGGTTAGAGAAAATTTTTTTGAAAGATAAAAAATTGAACTTTTGCAAAATAAAATTAACTGATCTCTTTAAATCTATTAACCAAAACTATGAACCTCAAAGATAATAAATTCTTATAATTGCGTACTCTAATTCAGCATTTGATACAAGCGTTGCAAAAGCAAAACAAGCAAAACCCAAAAACTAACTAAACTCTGGCAAAGCGCATCTACAAACAAAGCTGCATGTAAACCGCTTACTCTAATCCCAAACTCAAACACTACAATATTAAACCCTAACCTTAAATTAAACATTGGGCAAAGGAGTATATATATATATATAAAATCAAAACCTTAACCTGAATTAAACATTAGATAAAGTATATATACACACATATAGTGAATTAAAACTCTAACAGCTGGAAGATTAAAATAAGCTCATGTAACTTTTGCATGTTAGAAATATTCCTCCAAATTCTTTAGTTGAATAAAATTATAGTTCGAATATATTTATCCATTTTAAATTTGAATAGAACCAATAAATTTAAATCTAAACATATATGGTTTTTAACTCTATATAATGAACATTTATATAAATTTTGTGAGCTTGTTTGCCCTCTTGAATATACTATAGTAGTGTATGATCAATGAAGTTATTAAATATCTCCATCTTCTTACAGGAGCTCATTTTGACAGTAATGGACAACCCCTCAAATGTAGTGGAATGGGCAATGGCTGAGATGCTCAGCCAGCCGGACATTCTCCGAAAGGCCATCAACGAGCTTGACTGTGTCGTCGGCCCTGACCGGCTCGTCGAAGAGTCTGACTTCCCCAACCTCCCCTACTTGAAGGCATGTGCTCGTGAAGCTCTTCGTCTCCATCCTGTTAATGCCTTCAATGTTCCTCATGTTTCTAACACCGCCACCACCATCGCCGGCTTCTTCATCCCCAAGGGAAGCCAGGTTTTCCTAAGCCGTGTCGGACTTGGCCGAAATCCTGATGTTTGGGAAGATCCAATGACATTCAATCCTGATAGACACCTTAAGGAGAAAAATGTAGAGTTGGCCGAGCCGGAGCTCCGGTTCATATCGTTCACTGTAGGACGAAGAGGGTGCATCGGTGGGCCACTAGGGGCCTCCATAACGTACATGTCGTTGGCTAGGATTTTACATGCGTTCACATGGAGCTTGCCCGCCGGTGAGGAGCGGATCAACCTCTATGAGGAGGGGAATACTCTCTTTCTATATAAACCTTTGCATGCAATTGCTAAGCCAAGATTGGCTTTCTTAGAGCATTTTTAATTAGGTTGTTTTCGGAGCAATGGTGTTAAAGATATATGTACTTTCTATTGATGTGTTTTGTTGGAGGCATATATAGTATCAGACTTTAGTATAATGAATAATTCTTTGGCTCTGTCATGATGCTCTAAAGTTTTGAAGTATTTTTATTTTTACGCAATGCCAGTCTTCTTTTCTTCGTTCATTATTTGTCCGCAACTTTATATTGTGTTGTGGGGATGCATGTAATTAATTTGAGTTTATGATTGTATTGGCATCACACCATGCTGAATATATAGGAGCAGCAAATATTCCTCATAAAATTGTTATTCCTCCATAAGATAGCCGCCTAATTCAAGTGATTGACACAGTGGTGTATGTCTAATGAGAACATAATATACACAATTTTTATATGATAGTTGTGTTGTGGAAGAGAGAAGTTAGAAGTGTGTAGTGAGAGATATATTAAGATTAAATACTGCACTGCTATATCACAATCTATTCCTCATGAGTTTTTAATGATCCAGTAATCATCACCATCCTCAGTGCCATAACCTAATAAAATGACACCATGGTCTAGGTTTGTCCCACAATTTCCTTTGTATATACCATGTGTTAAGAATAAAGGAAAAAGCGATAATGCTCTATCTGACCGATAAAACATTACAATGGGCCGCCATCTAACAATAATGTAATGAAGCATAATAAAAATTATTTAAGAATCAATTAATGAAAGGAAAAGGATTTTGGTTTTTGAAATAAATGTGGATAAACCACATATTTATTGAAAAAAGAAAAACAGAGGGAAATTGAAAAGTCTTTTCACCAGAAGTGAGAAGAAAGAAGTACAAGTAAAAAGAAAAACATAAGAAAAGGAAGATAAAGATACTAGGAAAAGGACTCTTCTATTACATTAAAATACTGAAATATAATACCAATTTTAATTTATATTTTCTTGCTGACGTACGAAAATTCTAAATATTGTATTTTCACAGTGCAAAATATATCATGAGTAGGGGACAAAAAGATATATGAATATACTTATAAAATCGAGTGTATAATTTTGATGGTACTATTTTGTTTAACTCTTTATTAATTTTTGAGTAAATAAAAACCAAAAAATAAAAATTATATGCAAAGCTTACCGATTCATAATATGTGTAGTCTTCAGAACTAGCATCGATCGCAGCACAAATTATATTGGTTGGTAGGCAACAGCTTTCTTCAAGCTGTCCTCACTATTCCTGGGAACACTTTCATAATCATCAATGGATACAACTGTTCTTCTTAACTGCAAATTCATGCATGACAACAACTTTAAAGACATATAAGAAAGTTACTAAGGAAATGGTGAAAAACAATGAAAAATATGGAATATGATAACACCTTATTCTTGTCGCATGGAGAATAAGAACCTCTGTAGGGGTAGTCCTCGTCGGTGTCAATGCCACCATTATTGATAATGAACTCAAAAAGCCTTGTTCTCACAATGATATTAAATTTCCTGTGACAATTTGGTTCAACCCTTCTATGACTGCAATTGCAGAGCATGCCCCACAAGTAGCTACTCACAAGCCAAAATTGCAAAATAATTACATAAAAAATCGAAGAAATAGTTAACAAGAAAATTATGGGCCATCTATAAATGATAAGAGATGAGCATGCATACATGCTTATACGAGGAAGTGCAGATTAATTATATGGATTCTAAATTATTTGATTTATTTTTATAACGTTACTATTAGATTTTAATGTTACTTTTACAATGTCTTAGTTTGGTAACATGAATTCTCAAATAGATTTGTTTTTTTTTTTTTAATACAAATGATTAAGAGAAATTGAATTGCTTGAATTCATATCAAGTTTTTAAATTCAGAGTATGCTCTTCGGTGAGAGTATGTTCGTACCGATTAGGGAAATCGTATTAGTAACTAATACTTTATTACCACTCTTCTACTCTCACTATCAACGGTTTCACTGATCTGTATTAAATCCGTGAGAGTATGTTCATACCGTAAAACATACCATTACTAATTCCGTCGCTAATAGATTTGTACTAATGAATGTCTTCTCCATTTCATACTTATCAACAGTCATACTTCCCTGAGTCAAATTAATGAATTTCCTCTCAAACTGAACCATCTTGTCTTTGGTGAAGTACTTGAAAAAGAGGGCTTCTCTCAATTTCTCTCAAGATTCAAACTCTTGCCCCTGACGAACGCGAAGCTCTCCTTGGTGCCAGTGGTTCGCTGGACCCTTGAGCATGTACATACCAAACATGAGCTTTTCTTCTTCTGTGCACTTTATTACTGCAAACGCCTTCTCCATTTCCTCTACCCAAACTCCCACCTCATCAAGATTAGTAGTGCTCTCAAACGGTGGTGGACCGGATCTCTTGAGTTCCATCACGGTTTTCTCCTTTGGGATTGTAACCGGAGGAGAAGGAGGTGGTGGGGGTGGTGCTGGTGCTTGCTGTTGCCTCTTTACACGTACTAACCCTACCACTTCCCTCATCAAATCTAGTAAAACTTCTTGGTTACCCACTGTATTTGTCCCCTCTTCAACAGGAACTTCTATGGCCTCTCCAGCGGGAACTTCCCCGGTAGCAGATGCCTGTCCCAACAATTCGACAACACTAATGCTAACAGCTCTATGAGGCGGCATTCTGCAAGGTAAACCTAATTAGAGTCAGACAACAAAATGACTGTTAAATTAACTAGCCTATAAGAATTTCATACTAAACTAGAGTTAAATCACCTTAACACTCTAAATTAGAAGGTTTTGTTCAGAATACTATGATCAAAATTAACTGAGAGCTCTGATACCTCTTAGATTTGTCACGCTTTGAAACCAGCTCACAGGACTCGATGCGTCGACAAACGACCATATACTCACAAAGCCGAGACCAAGTGGGCACACAAGGCCTCAATATCTGTCTCACAAACTTAATGCATAATAGGGCACTAACTTCACACAAAACCAAAGAATTTAATGAATAAATTAACCAGGTTTACAATTATGGTTCAAGGAAAGCTACAAGTGCAAGATTCAAGGTCTTAAACAAATAACAATTTCATAGTTCACAATGGAAGAATTATTCTCATGCTAACCACCTGGTATTCACTCAACGGTCCCTATTAAGCTATCCACTACACACTTATTCCTGATCTAAAAAGGATAGAACTATTTATGAGCTTAATAGCCCAATAAGCAACCACTAAAAACAAAAGTATAGAGATCACAAAACTCAATAATATAAAAAACATACTTAAGTGTAACATTGTGCAATAAATATAAAAAATAAAAGCCAGACTTCAGAATATTTCAGACAAACATAATGTTTCAAATGAACGCGTATATATGTCGCCCAAATAACTGATGCCGGAAACAAAACAACAGAATTCATATATTTAAACTCGGTGGCCCGAGTCGGATTGTCAGAGTTCATTTATTTATCCTCGGTGACCCGAGCCAGATTATCAGAAGCTGTTATTCTCCACCGACAGAATGGTGCGAAACTATAGTTTCTTATCAGAATCAGAGATCCATGTCAGCATGATTAGTGTCTAACCTAATGACCAGGGCTGGTCTTAGAGAAAATGGGGCCATCGGCAAAATCATAAAAATAAATTAATTATTTTTATTAAATAATTAATTGCATAATAAAAAAATAAATTACTATCAACAATTATGATAAATAATATATTAACCGGGAAAAAAAATCTGGAGATATCTTTCTAGTCTTTTATTTAATTACCTGTAATGCATAAAAGAAAGTAGAAAATCAATTAAAGTTCATTTTTCTTTCCTTTTGAGATGCAAAATTATCAATTAAATTTTGATATTCTAGTTGTGATACCAAAGTTTTTTCAATAGAAATAATGGTTAATCTATTTAATCTTTCTGGTGACATAGTTGATCGTAAAAATGAGTTTATTAACTTCAATTTTGAAAAACTTTTTTCTGCTGAAGCAATAATAATAGGTATAGTTAATGATATTCTATAAGCAATCCAAGCATTTGGAAATGAGTTTGTTTTTTTTAATATAATGGTAACATTTATTTGATTCAAGTCCATCTATTAACTTAAATAGTAACGTTAGAATCAAGCCCCAATATTAACTTTATTAATCCATTTAATAGATTATAGAGCCATGAGCCATCATAAATATTATAAAACCAAATGTATTATAAAATTTATAGTTTAAAAAAATAAATTTAAAAAAAAATGGTCATAGTTCCAATATTAGCTTCATTAATCCGTTAATAGGTTACAACGCGACCAAATTTATTAGATCTTGATATATCATGAATTAATTAAGATAAATTTTATAGTTTAAAAAAAAAATGTAAATTTCAAGATCATAACTATGTGGATAGATATTAGATAATAATAAAGAAAATTTTTAAATATAATTAAAAAAAATTGTGGGGCTCTCATAACAAATTTATTGGATATTAATCATAAATTAAATTTTATAATTTAAAAACAGTTAAAATTTCATGAGATGAGATAATAATAATTTTAAATATACTTTTTTTACAAAACAAATCTAGGAGCCCTAGGCATAGGCTTTGGTCGCCTATGCCTAGGGCCGGGCCGGGCCTTGGTTGCCTATGTTTAGGGCCGGGCTTATGCTAAGCTATCCACAACACAATTACTCCTGATCTGAAACGATAGAACAACTATATATGAGCTTAATAGCCCAGTAAGCAACCACTAAAAACAGAAGTATAGGGTTAACAAAAACTCAATAATTTCAAAAAACATACTTAAGCGTAACGTTGTACAATAAATATCAGAAGTAAAACCCAGACTTCAGAATATTTTAGACAAGCATAATTTTTCAAATGAACAAGTATATATGTACCCCAAATAACTGATGCTAGAAACAAAACAATAGAATTCATATATTTAAATTCGGTGACTCGAGTCAGATTGTGAGAGTTCATTTATTTATCCTCGTTGACCCGAGTCAAATTATTAGAGACCGTTATTCTCCACTTACAGAACAGTGCGAAACTATAGTTTCTTATCAGAATCAAATATTCATGTTGACATAGTCAGTGTTTAACCCCCAATGACAGGGTTATTGCAAAGTTAACTTGGGAACTACAAGTTACTATATCAAAATATGTCGGGTACAAAATCATTGTCAGTGATCCCATTTTTTTTTTCTAAAGAACATAACTCCAATTATTCAAAATAAGATAATGCTAATATATATGTGACAATAAAAATTGAAGTATAGGTAATCAATAACATAATACATAATTAATTAAAGTATTAGAATCAATTAAATAAACAAATAGATAGAAAAAATCTACAAGTTTTGAAAATAATGACATGTACAGTTACTTAAAACCCAAAACATTTAAATATAATATCATGAATGGTTTTAACAGTAAAACCCAAAGTAATTAAATAATTATGTAAATCATTTCCGGTAATAAAAAATTATATATATATATATATATATATATACACGGGTTTATATGTGATTTACTTAGAAAAAATATCCCCAAGCTATAATACCCTCTCGGACACAAAAATCAGGATTTGGGCAAACACCCCATAACATGAACATAATACTTGACTTAGATTCCAAAGCTTAAATACAAATATTAACAACTGGTTAATCCTGATCAAGGCTCTAAATACTAACTATGCAAGCAAACACTGGGATGTACGATGAATTGATATCTTATCCTAACAACAAGCACCCTAAAACCAAACCCACAATTATATATATATATATATATATATATATATATATATATATATATAATGACGGATAGAGCAACAACTCAAAGAAAATAAAAGTATGGAGCAGTTTTATAATGCTGAGGTAATGAAAAACAATAAGGCCTAAAATTGTATTTCTTCCGAATTGCAGTAACAAACCATGGATATTGATACAGATAAACAATGAAGCATTATGCATCATTAATCAGACATGATTGAAACATAAAACTTAGAAATCTAATTGCTTTTGAAGTGCCCCGCAGAATATTATGGTTAACATGGGTGACAATGAAATTTACTAAGATAGGAGATTAATGATGCATGTAAGGAGACGTTCTGATGCACAGAGTTGTTCTCTCCCTGTTAGACTTTGTTCATTATCATTGAGAATCAAGGTTGGAACTTGAAAACTCACATTAACAAAATCAAACAAAAATCTCCAAAGAAACACAAAAAGATATGAACAATAGCGATCGGAATCAAACCCTAACAGACCAAAACACAAAAGCATAACAGATTTATCCAAAAACTAGTCTTCTACCTCTCCGATCATACAATAAACAATCAAAACCCTAGACCCGAGAAAGAGGATGCTTACCTGAAAATAGTAGTGAACAAAAATTAATAGTGAGATCTCCTTTCCTCCTTCTCGCCACCGGCACTTCACGAAACTAAGAAGAGAAAGGTGAGGCTAGCTCTTGGATTTAAATCAAGATCAAAGGATGGGCTGTTCAGGAGGCTTCCTCTCCAAGATTTGGTTGTTATGGGGGATAAGGTATAGAGATAAGTGATAAAACCTATAAGTTTTAAAAATTTTAAATTTAAAAATAAAAATCAAATCCAATGGCTGAGATTAAGTTGTGGGTTTTACAGTGTGTATGGGATGAGAGTTGGTGATGAAGAGATGGTTATCCAAAATTTCTTTACAGGACAACACAACATTATATATAAAGTTAAAGAAACTTAAAATATTAAATAATAAAAAGGATATTAATGTGTATGATATGGATGTTTCATGTATGGGCAGATTTTTTGCTGAATTTAATTATATAATATTACTATGAAATATGTGGTATATGTTTTGTTTCATGAATTGATGAAGCTTGGCACATACAAAAATTTTGTTTTATAAATCTTATTTTAATTTGGTTATCATAAATAAATTGTGATGTTTTTTCTTAGCTCTCTTTATTGGAATCTGAAGAATTATTTATTTGGTAATAATAGATATATATTTAATTATATATTGTGATTCACATAATGAATTTGCGGAAAGTTGTACAAAAAATTTGTTGTTTTTTGATTAAAATGATGATGAGGTGAGATGGCCTGATTATCCTTTGATTCGTAGTGCAATGATATCATCAAAGATATATGCCCATTTGGAATTGTGGCATGATGTGTTTTTCCTTTGTTTTTTTTGCCAATTGAGCCACATCTAGAAAGAAAGCGTGATATTGAATATATGGACTTGTTTTTCTTTAATACTTCTTATCCATATGAAATTATTGGTGACATGTAAAATAATGAAAATTTGTACTAAATTGAGTTTATGTCATTCCTTTTTCTTTTACTTATCTTGCCATTAGATTATTAAAAGTTTGTAGATTTGAAGTTTCAGTCGGACATGACAAATAAATAGTCTCGGTAAGAAAATCTTCTTAATTAATTATATATGTAGATTGTAATTTTCACATTATATTATTTTACAACTAGAAATCAAACACCAATATTAAGATTTTTTATTTCAATAAACATAATATATTTTAAATTTTGGTTGGTATTTAAAGCTATTGGTTATTTCTGATCTGTTTCCTACAATGTCTCTATATAATCTCCTTGCTTTTTTTTCATTTAATAAATAATATTATCAAATTCTCACTTACAGTCTTGGTTTGTTTGATAGCTAGAATTGTTAAAAACGAAATACTCCATATCAACTCTTAAGATAACATTTATGGGTGAAAAAGTGGTTATGATGTTATTTTATTGTATTAAACTAAATTAAGAAAATAACTTGGAATATGAATAATTGACTTAACAGGGTTACTTTATGATAATTAAAAATGTTTTTCATTTTGGATACTTTGATAAAATGGACCTCATGGAAAAGACTATCTTGTTCATTCCATTATCTCCAAAATATTCTACAAATTAAAGTTACAATGAGATATATGTAAACATACAACATAATTAATAAAACCTATATTAAATACCATTTTCAATATAAATGATCTCCTATGCATGCCAAATTGTAAGAGGAAAAAATGAATGAATGTATTGATAATAATGACTACAGATATATAGAGAAGAAGAAAGAATATACGTATATATATACGTATAATACATGTAACCCTAACATATAATACACGTATGTACAAGAAATCCTAACACACCCCTTCAAACTCACGGTGGGTCATACACCGAGAGTTTGCCTATTAGAAACTGGAAACGAGAAATAGTATGAGATTTAGTGAAAAAATCAGCAAGCTGGTGGGCGGAGGTAACATAAGGAAGACGAATGGTGCCGGCAAGATAGTGATGACGGACAAAATGAAGAGCAACCTCAAGATGTTTGGTGCGTTCATGAAACACTGGATTAGCTGCAATTTTGATGGCACTCTGGTTGTCACAGTAGATAGGAGTGGGAGCAGATATAGAGACACCAAAGTCCATCAAAATTTGACGCAACCAAAGAACCTCCTTGGCAGTGGAAGACATAGCACCATACTCAGCCTCGGCAGTGGAAAGAGCAACGGTGGATTGTTTCTTGCTTTTCCAAGAGATAAGAGAATCACCAAGGAAAATGCAGAAACCAGTGGTAGAGCGACGATCAGTAGAATCACCTGCCCAATCAGCATCACAATATGCACGGAGCTCAAAGGAGGATGTGGCCGAGAAAAACAGAGATCGAGTGAGAGTACCACGAAGATATCGTAGAACTCGAAGAAGAGCAGTGTAATGAGTAGAGCGAGGAGTACCCACAAACTGACTAAGAACTCGAACAGCATAAGCAATGTCGGGTCGAGTGATAGTCAAATAAACAAGAGCTCCAACCAGTGCGCGATAACGAGTGGGATCAACTAAAAGTTCTCCATCAGTAGAGGAGAGACGATGATGCAGCTCAATAGGAGTAGAAGCAGTGCCGAGATCAGAGATGCCAGCTCGTCGAAAAATATCAGAAATGTATTTCTGCTGAGATACCAAATAGCCACGTCGTGAATAAGCAATCTCAAGACCCAGAAAATAACGGAGAGGGCCAAGATCTTTCATTTGAAACTCGGTATGTAACCTCTGTTTCAAAGAAAGAATAGTATCAGCATCATCACCAGAAATAACCATATCATCAACATAGAGAAGAAGAATGGTGAGACCACGAGAAGTCTGTCTAGTGAAAAGGGCATAGTCATGAGAGCTCTCTGTAAATCCAAGTGCAAGAATCACACTACGAAAACGCTCAAACCAGGCGCGAGGAGCCTGTTTGAGTCCATAAATAGCCCGACGTAGACGACAGACATGCTGAGAATGATGTGAGAAACCCGGAGGAGGAGTCATATAAACCTCCTCAGAAATATCCCCATGTAAGAAAGCATTGGTCACATCTAACTGATAGAGTGGCCACTGACGTGCTGCAGCAATAGCAATAAGAATACGAACGGTAGTCAACTTGGCCACAGGAGCGAAGGTCTCCTCATAGTCAATGCCATACTCCTGAGTGAAACCGCGAGCAACAAGGCGCGCCTTATAGCGCTCAATAGTGCCATCAGCTCGGGTCTTAACCCGATAAATCCACCGACAACTAATAGGAGTAACACCAGAAGGTAAGGGAACAAGATCCCAGGTATGCATGCGCTCAAGAGCCCCAAGTTCCTCTGTCATAGCTTGCTGCCAATGGGAGTGCTGAACAGCCTCACGATATGACTGTGGCTCATAATGAGTATGAATAGCAGCAAGAAAGGTCTGAAAAGGGGGGGTGTAAGTAGAAGAGAGAGATAGAGCATACCGAGCTGGAGGATGACGAACACGATCTGGGTAACGACGGGGGATAGCAGGAGCATCCTCAGGAGAGGCAGGAGCTGGCGAAAGAGCGGGAGAATCACCTAAAGTATCAGAGGAGGTAGTGATGGGGGGAGGTGGGGAAGTGCCAATGATATCAGGCGAAGCGGTGTGAGGAGTCGGGGAGGCGGAAGGAAGATAAGAGGCAGGCAAAATAATGGAGGGTAGAGGGGTAGGAGAAGAGGAAGACTTAAGGATAGAACATTCTTGAGAAGGAGAAGAATAGAAAGGTGTGTCTTCAAGAAAGGTAACATTACGAGAGATACGAAGACGACGAGAAATAGGATCATAGCAACGATAGCCCTTATGTTCAGAGCTGTAGCCAAGAAAAATGCACATGGCAGAACGGGGAGAGAATTTAGTTCGCTCAATTGAAGGTAGAAGAACGAAGCAGACACAACCAAATATGCGAAGATGACCATAAGAAGGCGGGGAAGAGAAAAGACGCTCATAAGGTGTAAAACCAGAAAGTGCAGAAGATGGTGTTCTATTGATCAGATAGATAGAAGTGAGAACAGCTTCAGCCCAAAAAGGTTGGGGAACAGACGAAGTAAGGAGAAGAGCACGAGTAGTGTCAAGAATATGGCGATGCTTGCGCTCAGCGACACCATTCTGAGCGGGTGTATAAGGACAAGACTGCTGGGAAAGAGTGCCGTGAGAGGAAAGTAAGGTACGAAAAGATGTTGAGAGGTACTCTTTAGCGCCGTCAGTCCGAAGAATTTTAATCCGATGACCGAACTGAGTATGTATCATTTGTGTAAATTGAGAGTAAATGCCAAATACTTCAGATCGAGAGCGCATAAGATATAGCCAGGTGTAACGAGAAAAATCATCAATGAAGCTTATGTAGTAAGAGAATCCAGAGAGAGAAGAAGAAGGAGCAGGTCCCCAAATATCAGAATGAACTAAGTCAAAGGTAGAAACAGATAATGAGGTACTAGAGGGAAAAGGTAGCGCTGTTTGTTTAGCAAATTTACAACCCGTACAATCAGATAAAGAGTCTGAGGATACTGAGCCAAGATGGCCTGAACTAGTTAAGAGTTTTAGACGATCTTTAGATACATGACCTAAGCGAGAATGCCAGCGATCTAAAGAACAAACAGCAGCAGAAATAACAGAATTACAAGTAGAGGGAGAAGAAAATACAGGAAGATGAAGAAAGTCTAGGTGATAAAGCCCGCCAACTCTACGCCCGGTCCCAATCCTCTGGCCTGTAAGATGGTCCTGCACAGAACAGTCAGATGAGGAGAAGGTAATAGTTAATCCATGATCAGTGAGCTGACTGACAGAAATGAGGTTTAAAGCTAAAGTAGGAACATGGTGTACTGTGGGAATAGTGAAGGAAGAGGACTGAAGGTGCCCCAACTGCGTGACAGGAAGAAGACTTCCATCAGCAGTTCGAACACTAGAAAATGGTGGAGTGCTAGAAAGGTTAACTAGGGTGGTAGCATCCGCAGTCATATGATGAGTGGCACCAGAGTCTAAAATCCAGGAGGAAGAAGACATACCAGAAGCAGCAGACATGACAGAAGAGCTGGACTGCATAGCACGCTGCATAGCATGAATTTGCTCGGTAAGTTGAGCAACCTGAGAAGCAAGAAGACCAGAAGAATCAGGAGTCACTGCCTCAACAGTAGCAACATGAGGTGAGGAAGTGACGCTAGAGGATCGCTGAGGAGGACGAGGATGTGAATGCTGCGGTGGTCGGTTCTGAAGCTTCGGACAGTTAGTCTTCACATGTCCTTGCCGTTTGCAATAACGGCAGAAGGATGATGATCCAGGAGAAGAAGATAACCGAGGGTAGCGCGAAGATGTGATAGCAAG
Source organism: Dioscorea dumetorum (assembly GCA_902712375.1). Taxonomy (NCBI): domain Eukaryota; kingdom Viridiplantae; phylum Streptophyta; class Magnoliopsida; order Dioscoreales; family Dioscoreaceae; genus Dioscorea; species Dioscorea dumetorum. The sequence continues at coordinate 170,367 of CACTHL010000478.1, forward strand.
AACTGTATCAGTAGGACGCAAGCTAGAAGACGAAAGGGCATGTAACCGAGTCTCTTCAGCTATAACACTTCGCACAACATCGTCGAAGGATGGAATAGGGTCGCGATTGAGTAATTGGCTGCGGACAGCCTCATAATCGGGACGAAGACGCATCAGGAACTCAAAGGTACGTTGTGTCTGGCGGGACTGAAGGCGAGCCTTACAGCACTTGCATGTCAGACAAGTGGAAGGCTCCAAAGAGTCAAGCTGTCTCCACAAAGATCGCAGTTCAGTAACATAGTCTCGAACAGAACGCTCCTTTTGTTGCACATAACTGAGATCCTGTAAAATAGCATATTGACGAGCGGAACTGGACTGCTCAAACATATGACGTAAATGATCCCACATAGCAAAGGCAGTCGGAAGATGTCCAATCTCCATGCGAATATCAACTTCACATGACTGACAGATGAGAGTCATGGCTCGATGATCAGCTGTGAACCATGAGGAAGAGGAACTGTCAGTCTTGTCAGGGGGAGAGGAGGTGCCGTCGACATGGTCGAGTAACTCCATTCCAAGTAAAATGATACGTACAGTTGTGTACCATTCTTTATAATTGGAGCCATTTAATTTGACATCAACCGGGGTGAGGAAATTAGGAGAAGTAGAAGAGGCCATTTTGAACAGTGCCGAGGTTTTTTTTTTTTTTTTTTTTTTTTTTTTTTTTTTTTTTTTTATATATATATATATATATATATATATATATATATATATATAATTAGATTATATATGTAAAGATATGCTTGTCTGGAGTGAGGATTCCAGACAGCATAAAACACATGCTACTCTTGGGAAGAGCAGCCGTGAAAGTGGGCACGAATCCCAAAGATCGCCGGAGAGAGGAAGGTGCGACCGGAGCCGGGCACTGGGCGATGATCTTTGGCAAGCGAAGGGCGGCAGCGGGCGGCAAATGGGACGGCGGCGGGCAGAATGGCTGGCAGCTGGGGCGGCGGGGGCGGCTAGGCGGCACTGGTGGCGGTAGGTGATGGCGGCTAAGGGCGGCAAGGCGGGCTAGCGGCGGCGGCGGCGGCGGCTAGGCGGCGGCGGCGGCGGGCAGCGGCTGCAGCAGAGGAGATGGCGATGGCGGCGGCGGGCGGTGGCTGGGAGGTGGCTCGGCTCGGGGCGGCGGCTGGGGAGCGGCGGGCGGCGGCTGGGAGCTTGGAGGGCTTGGCTCGGCTGGGGGCTGGTGGTGGGAGAGGCGATGGACGGTGGAGCTGGTGGGAGGTGGCTCGGCTCGGGGCTTGGCTCGGAGAGGCGGGCGGCGGCTGTGGAGCTTGGAGGGCTGGGTCTCGGACTGGGAGAGGCGATGGGCGGCGGTGGGGCGCGGGGCTTGGCTCTGAGAGACTGGCGGAGAGATGAGGCGGCGGAAGCTGGGAAGGTGAGGAAGAGGGCGGCCGGAGATGGGAGGAGGCTGGGAAGCGGCGATGGGGAGCTGGGCGGCCGGGGAGGCTGGGGAGAGGCTGCCGGAGAGCTGAACGGAAGCTGCCGGAGTGGCTGCCGGTATGATTACCGGAGTAACCTAACTATCTGATACCATGTAAGAGGAAAAAATGAATGAATGTATTGATAATAATGACTACAGATATATAGAGAAGAAGAAAGAATATACGTATATATATACGTATAATACATGTAACCCTAACATATAATACACGTATGTACAAGAAATCCTAACACAAATAAATAAAGAAAATAATATGAAAATATGTTGATTCGCAAAATAAAGCTTAGGGACAACCCAATATGCATCATGTGGAAATAAATATTACCAAATTAAACCTTCCTCTTTCAAAAGTAAGTAAATAAATAAAAATAAAAAAAGGACTCTCTGAGATGATGAAAGGGAACTATTTTATGTGTCGTTATGTTATCAGCTTTCTTTTGTCTATTTTGATGCAAATCTCAACGTTTTCATAATTGATCACTTACCATATGTTAAAGTTATCATAATTGATCACTTGACATGTCATTGGAAAATGAGAGAAAGAGAGAGGAATGGAAGAAGATGAGTTGTGGTGAAGCCATTGGAGGATTAATTATCTTGTAAGGGATGAGAGTTGGTGATGAAGAGATGGTTATCCAAAATTTCTTTATAGGAGGACATCACTACATTATATATAAAGTTAAAGAAACTTAAAATATTAAATAATAGAAAGGATATTAATGTATATGATATACGGATGTTATCATGGATGGGCAGATTTTTTGCTGAATTTAATTATATGATATTACTATGAAATATGTGGTATATGTTTCGTTTTATGAATTAATGAAGTCTGGCAAATTCCAAAATTTTGTTTTATAAATTTTATTTTAATTTGGTTATCATAAATAAATTGTGACGTTTTTTCTTAGCTCTCTTTTATAAGAATCTGAAGAATTATTTATTTGATAATAATAGATATATAATTATATATTGTGATTCACATAAGGAATTTGTGGAAAGTTGTACAAATTTTTTTTTATTAAAACGATAATAAGATGAGATGCTCTAATTGTCCTTTGATTCGTAGTGCAATTGTTGCGCCCCTAGCCGGAGCGTCGACAAACGGCCGCAAACCTATAAAGCAAAGACCAAGTAGGTATGCAAATCCTAAGAATCTGTCTCACAATGAAAAAACATCTAATAAAAATATAGATTTTTACATTAAAATAAGCTATAAAAATATATGAATTACAAAAACTCTATATCCAATGTTTGGAGTAATATTTAATTAATATAAAGTTCCAAGTCCACAAAGAAAGAGAACTTAATAATTTGCTAAACTAGACTGCGACTTGCTCAAAGAGGCCTCTAAACTGCCCACCAAGTAACTTTGAAAAAAAAAATAACAAATTTAATGAGCTTAAGAGCCTAGTAAGTGACCACTAAAATCATTTGGGATCAAATAGAAGTGTACAAAAAAAATCATTGATATGATACAATTAGACATTTGCCAAAATGCAATTCGGAACAAAATAAAACGGTTCAATAGAGTTTGACTTTCATATAAATACAGCATAGGTCTCCCATTCACTATGATCAAAATAGAATATCAGAGGTCATTTGTTTACCCTCGGTGACCCGAGCCAGAATATCAGAGTTCATTTGTTTACATTTGGTGACTCGAGGCAGAATATCAAAAGCCGTCTTTCTTCACCAACAGAACGGTGAGAAACTATAGTCTCTTAACAGAGTTACATATTGAGGAGGTCAGTATTTAAGCCCCAATAACGGGGTTAGTACATAGTTAATTGGAGACTACAATTTATAGATCAAAATAGTTGATGTTCGCAAATAACATAATAGCAAGGTTCGGACTGAGTGAAAACATAATAATCCACCAAACAAAAATACTAACATTCGCAAGATCCCATTTTCTGTATAACAAAATAAGCCAATTATTTTCAAATCAACTTTAATAAATAGGCTGTGAAATAAATTTATATAAATCAGAATATATAACTTTTATAGTTTTTCCAAAAAAAAACTGAATGAATAAATAAACAGCCAGAAATTTAGTAACTACTTAATAATTTAAAAGAATATAATAACCAAGAGTTTGATGAATAAAATTATTCAAAAATATAATTATTAAAAGTAATATGAGAAATAATCAAAATAGTAATTTAGAAAGTGTTGAAAAATATAACTTATACCAGGATTTATATGTGGTTTACTTACCTGACTAATACAAGAAATTCAATTCTGACACCAATTCAATGCTTTCGAGAGAGTCTTAAATTTGGGAAAGAAAACCTATTAAATCATCAAAACATAAATTTACAAAATTTTAAGGGTATGTAAGAAATATTTCACAACCCTAATGATGCTACTAAGGTTAAGGCCTAATGAGTAAGGGTATTGTAAAAAAAGATTTCAGAAAGGTATAAATGCAAAAAGGGTCAAGCTATTTTTTTCTAAATTCGGATTTTTTCAAGGGTATAATATCAATTATCAAACCTAATGGAGATATGAACTATTTCAATATGACCAACGAAAACTAAAATCAGCATAACTTTGTTTATCATATTCCAAATCACAAAATTCTTTTTTCTAAGAAAACCAGACAAATGAGGCTATAACATATCCAAAATTCACACTGATTAGAACATTATTAAATTAATAGCATCCATTTGAATGTCCATTTATTTCTAAAAACCAGTAAAGTCAGACATGATCCTTTTAACGTGCATATCACTCAGTGTGTATCCTCAAATAACATAATATTTTCAGAATAGATAGTTAATTCAAAAAGGAACAACTTTCATAGTTTGCACCTTGCCTGATTCAACCTTTAAAACCATGAAAAATATTAATCAATCTTCAAGTTCTGCACAAAATTGACGTTGCTACACTAATATGACTATATCTCATAAAATAAAGATGTATAAAATCTGAAAATTTGCAGGTACTTAGTTGATATCAAACCCTATAATTTTCTTATTTTTCATTTTGCTCGATTCAAGCCGTAAAGTCATGTATTATGCCCGCAAATTTTCAGATTCTGCAGAGGATATTATTTTACAGAGCTACACTAATAGGGTTATATTTTATAAACCACAATTGTATAAAATTTAAACTTTTACAGACTAAATAAAATTTAGGGTTACGTACCTCAGACACGCTGATAAATGAGTTCATAATGGGGTTTGTCATGCCTAGCTGCTAACATCTCACTAACTAAACAAATATGTAATTTAAACTAGAATCTTGTTTTCCTTAAATACCACGATTAGAAATTTCATGGTGAGGTAGCAATAATCAATAATTTATAGAATAATTTTTAAAGAGATAAGAAAGGATGATGATTAAAGATAACTAGATTATAAAAATAATCCTGTTAAGAGGATAAGGAAGAATCTCAAGAGATAATTAAAAGATAAAATAAATAATAATAATAAGTGTGGGGTCCACATCAATGATATCATTAAAGATTTATGTCATTTAGGAATTGAATCATGATGTTTTTTCCCTTTGTTTTTGTGCCAATTGAGCCACATCCAGAAAGAAAGTATGATGATCAACATATTGCCTTCTTGTAAACTATGTGGATAGTCACTTACCTATATACTTATTTCTATTTTAGTCACTCACCTAAAAAAAAAAATACAATTTGGTCACTTATGTTCGCATTTTTTTATTTTTTAAGTCACCCGATTTTACAGTGTTAACGGAGAGCTGAAGAATTATTTATTTGGGAATAATAGATATCTAATTAATTATATATTGTGATTCACATAATATCTTTATTCATATTATTTTCATTTTGGGAAGAGAAAAACCAAAACATGCCTTGAGAAATATTTGACATATAAGAAATAATAAAATATGTATTCATAGGGAAATTAACCAAGAGGGATTGGATGAGCAAATTGTTAATAATAAAATCAAGTCAGTATAATCACTTAAATGGTCCTTCTATAATAATGAGAATGTCCCTTTTGTCCCTCTATTATCTTTTGTTCACAGGAGATCCCACTCAGGCATTTTGGAAAAAGTTGATCCTCCCACTAATGGCCTTTAGTTATCCATTGGGGTAGCTGATTTGGAATTAAATAATACCAAATAATGATTAAAATATTATTAAAAATTATCAAATTATTATTAAAATTTCTACAAATAAAAATTATAAAAATGTTATTAAAAATTAAATTTGTAACATGTTATAAAAGTTTTTAAAATATATAACATAATATAATAATAATTTAATAAATTACAATTTAAAATGAGTAAGTGCATAATTATGATAAATAAATTAGAACCTAAACTCTTTTGTGATACCTAACCCATTGTAGTATAATTTAAGAAATCATTTAATAAAATAAATAAGTATGAATGTAATCATAAAAATTACTACTTTTAAGTTATCATATATTAAATCATTACTTTATGTAAAATTATCATAATGAATTTGTCGAAAGTGGTACAAATATATTTTTTTTTGATAAAAACAATAATGAGATGAGATGCCGTGATTGTCCTTTGATTCATAGTACAACGATATCATTAGAGATATATGTCCATTTCGAATTGCGGCATGATGTCTGTTTCCTTTGTTTTGTGCCAATTGAGCCACATCTAGAAAGAAAGTGTGATGTTGAATCTATTGCCATGTTTTCTTTTGATACTTCTTATAGATATGAAATTATTGGTGGCATGGAAAATAATGAAAATTTGTCCTTAAATGGGTTTGTGTCACTCTTTTCATTTTACTTATTTTGCACTTGGATTATTAAAAGTTTGTAGACTTGAAGTTTCAATCAGACATGACAAATAAATAGTTCGTAAGAAAATTCTTCTGAAACAATTATATATATAGAATGTAATTTTTCACATTATATTATTTTACAACTAGAAATTTAAGAATGAATTTGAGTTTTAAAAATATCGTTTAACTCAGGAAGAAATCAAACACAAATATTAAGATGATTTATTTCAATAAACATAATATATTTTAAAGTTTGGTTGATATTTAAAGCTATTGGTTATTTATGATCTTTTTCCTACAATGGCTCTATATAATCTCCTTGTTTTTTTTTATAATAATATTCTTAGCTAACAACTATAGATTAGAGACCAATAGTGATGTTCTATATGTTACTCTTACCATCAATAGAATAACTCTACTTAAGAATATTTAGTAAATTATTATTAAAATTAAGAATTAGAATTAACACAAGACTCTAGTGATTAAGTCATCCACTGCTTAATTTAGCTTGAATCCAAATATAATTAATATCATCACCAAAACGAACATTTATGCCATTAGTGCACATTTTCAAATTGCAGGGAAAAAATCCATTAACTTCCAAAAACAACACTAAATTAAGATGTTTTCAATCTTGTGCTGGCAATTAGAATTTTAAACTTTGGAGGACATTGTCTAATTTAATAATAATTAATAATAATATGTTTATTCATATTATTTTTATTTTTGGAATAGAAAAAACCAAAACATGTCTCGAGAAATATTTTATACATAAGAAATAAGAAAATATGTATTCATAGGCAAATTAAACAAGAGGGATTAAATGAGCAAATATTTAATAATAAAATCAAGTCGATAAAATCACTTAAATGGTCCTTCTATTATAATGAGAATGTCCCTTTTGTCCCTCTATTATCTTTTATTCATAGGAGGTCCCTCTATTAGGCATTTTGGAAAAAGTTGATCCTCCCACTAATGTCAGTTAGTTCTTCCATTAGGGTAACTGATTTGAAATTAAATAATACCAAATAATTATTAAAATATTATTAAAAATCATCAGATTATTATTAAAAATTTCTAGAAATAAAAATTATCAAAATGTTATTAAAAATAAAATTTGTAACATGGTATAACTTTTTTTAAAATACATAACATAATATAATAATAATTTAATAAATTACAATTTAAAATGAGTAAGTGCATAATTATGATAAATAAATTAGAACCATGGCGGCACCTCCACAAAGTATTTCCTATTAGCAAGGCTAAACATGGAGGATGCCATGTCAAGCATCGTTTGACCTCTCATTGTAGCAAACAATTTTTAATTAATGCCAAATTTTGTCCAGATGGTGTGACAGATGTGCTAAGTTGATGATTTTCAAGATGAAGATCCGTATGCACACTTGACGACTTTTTTTTAGATCTTTAACATGTAATGCGAAAAGAGTGTTTGAGGATGTGGTTCACCTTACACCATTTTCCTTTTTAGTGCAAGGATGGGCTAAGCAGTGGCTAAATTCCTTGCCCCAAGGGTTAATCATTAATTGCTCATAGTTAGCTGAGAAGTTTCTAAAATGCTATTTTCCTTCTACGAAGATCACAAAGCTTAGGAGTAATATATCTTCATACAAACTAATGGAGTCTGAGACATCCTATGATACATAGGACAGGTACAAAGAATTCTTGAGGAAAGGTTCGCAACATGGGAGTTGAGTGGATGCAAATTTAGATTTTCTACAATGGGTTAAATGTCACAACAAAGCAAATGCTAGATGTGGTTGTTGGAGGATCTTTGTGTAGTAAACAACCAAATGAGACGCAAACATTGATTGAAGAGATGACTGCCAATAGGTGTCAATGGAGTTCCTAAAGGAAAAACCTATTAAAGCGGCGGCTATAGATGAAATGGATGTTAAAATTGGATGTTATGCAACTTCCACAACAAGCTTCAGTTATGAGTTGTGGAACATGTGGAGTACAAGTAAACACAAGTTGTCCAACTTTTGATTTAAGCATTGGTTCAGTAGAGCAAATCGATTTTATCAACAATATGTGGAGGAACCACCTAAAGTTTTCATGGAGCAATCAAGGGCAACAATAAGGTGAACAAGGACAATCAAGGCCGAATCAACCTCCGATGGAGCAAATCATGGAGCAAATCTCTAGTCTGTAATGCTCTTCCGTCGGTAATAATAAAATCTAGTCTGTAGTCGCCGATGGGTATATTTCTGTCAGTAATAATTATTCTTTCCGTCCGTAAATAGATGCATATTTGTCAGTAATGATTCTTTTTTCCGTCAGTAAACAATATTGAACTACGATAATTCCGTCGGTAAAAGTAATTTTTCGTCAGTAAAAAGATTATTATATTATCGGTAAAGAATATTCAATAGTAATATTTTTGACAGAAATGATATTTTTCTATCGGTAGAGAATATTAAATTATTAAATTTCCGTCGGGCATGCTAATCGGCTATGAGAAAATACGAATAAATTGGAGCAAAACAGAAAAGTGAAAAAGGATAAATGCACTGCCCAAGCACGGGCATGCTAATCGGCTATGAGAATTACAGAAATTTCGAATTCTCATGGCCTCTACATGGTCTCCCTGCCTAGAGCTTAGCTGTGCCTCACAAAGCATGGTTGTGCCGTGCTAGATCCTATGCAGATTATTGGAGATTCTATATTTGCAAGTATTCCAGTCTCAAGCATGGCCAATAATTTACACGGGCAAAACACTCTTTAAGCTATATGTATTTTTGTGCATCGGACCATGAGCTTCAAAACTATATGTATTTTTGTAAAAAATTTATTTTAAAATAATATATAATTTGACATGTTATATTATAAATATTTTAATCTTATTATAATATTATATAGTTTTGGCAGAACAACATTTTATTAGAGCTTGTCATGGGTATACATGCATACATGTCATGGGCATACTTGCCGTGGGCATACATGTTTTCTTTTTATATATTTTACATGATTTGACACTTTTATTATTAATTTTTAATAAAAAAGTTTCCATATTATTCACTTTACTATTTTACAATATTTTCATCACTTTATATGTTTCAAAATTTTGAAATGCTTTATTAAGTTTGTAATTATTAATATGATTCAAAAGTATAGTTCAGATTTTTTTTAATTTCCTATTTCACATTTTTTTATAAAAATGTTTTTGGGTATTTACAATAATTATAATTAATAAAAGATATAAAATGAAAACCATTCTCAAAAGTATAGTTCATATATTTACTCTCAAAGTTCTGTTTCACATGTGAATAACATGAAATGTATGAGTGAGCTCTTTCAGTGCAGTTTATTAATTATCTTCTTCAACTCTGATATCATTTCAACAACATGGTTAGACAACACTTTGCTTTCACTAGTAGCGTGGTCGCCATCTTCTGTTATTAAAAAATGCTAATAATGATCAAAATCTTATTATACACATCGAGCAACAAATAATACACAACAAATATACAACTAAAATGACAAAAATTAACTTGAATGCATAATATTTAGTTGAACTTTTATATTATTAACTTAATAATACAATTTTATTTTTGGTTTGTTTTGTTTTTTTTTTAAGGGAAGTTGTTATATATTTCTATTATATACATATTAGTGTTTTGATTTTTAAGTGGGTTTAATTTTATTAGATGTTTTTATTTTTGATATGTTAATACTTCATTTATAACATATGCTATATATACTTTTTTAAGCATTATAGATATATTTTTTTGGTGGAATTTTTTTTGATGTAAACATTAAAAAATGATACAAATAATCACTTGTACTATAAAATGCTCCGTTTTATTTGCTTCAATTTTAATTCAAATTTTTTAACAAAATGAGTTATGGTATCAAAATATACATATTACGTGTTGGAAATCTACTTTACCGTACTAAACCAACTACACACTCAGACAAAAACAAGGATGCATACCAACAAATAAAGAAGTCTATTTGATAGCTAACAAAAGGGAATAATTACACTCAATGTAGCCCAAAGTTCTAATTCACTAACGAGAGAGTGCAAATACGTCATCACACATCATCATCATCATCATCATCATCATTTGGTTTATGTTTTTTTATATAAATCTCTGGTCCATGGTCATATGCATCCATTTAACAATTATATGGTTAATAAGAACTCACATGATGGCCATTAGTCAATGTGGAAAAATAATGCAAATAACCTTGCTAATTAATTATATTGTGGTCGTTTTATATTTTTCAAATTTATGAAATATATTTTTTGAATATATAATTAGTGATATGCCTTGAGAATATGTATTGCAAGTGTACGAGTCGTATAAATAATAAAGTATCTGATGGTTGGATAATTGATTCCTCAGAGTGCATTGCTTCTCGTACTACTTAATCTTCTACTATCTGGCCAATACAATTGGTGAAGTTACTAATTTAATTGATGAAAATAATGAAAACCAGACTCAAGATGGAGAGATAAGAATCAGCATGACGATGCCTTGGATACTATCCCCTTAAAATAATGGTGTAATAATTTTTTATATTGGGTATTGATATAATGTTCTTGAACCATGGAGATTCCTAAATTAGTTTATCCATTTGGTCAAAGCAATCAACTCTAATCTCATACAACAATAACAATTGCCCTATGAGTGCGTTAGTGCTATGTGAATCGCTCAATTAGGTTAAACTCTAATCTAGAAAGTTCGACCCCTATCTCTGGCCATGCGCTCAACCTCTACCTTCTATGTGTGACCTCATATGACTGATTTCTTAGTCCTAATTATGCCAATCAGATATGTAATTAGGGTTTTCGCACTAGCAATTACAAGCACAAAACAACATAGGAAATTCACAAGAAAATGCAAAAGTCAATGTAATATAAGGAAATTAAATACAAATATCCTTCAAGTTTATGGTCCGAGGCACCAAATGTCAGTCTAACCCCTCATATTAGGAAAATCAAAGTAAAATCGAATAATAGAGACAAGATTGAAATAATAATAAAACTTCCTCAAGCTTCTCTCAATGGATGAGGATGAAAACTTTGGGATTGGGGGGAAGTATGAGCCACTATTCTTGAGTTCCGGAGGCCAATGAAGTCTACTCATCCTTGGGTGGTTTGCTTCCGTTTTCCATCCAAACGCTTGCGGTCAATAAAACCCTTGCCAAAAAGGCCCCATGAACCCTAGCTTTTAGGTTTTTAATTTCAAGCAAAAGATAGTGCACAGTTGTGCTTAAGATGTGTTTAGCTTTCGCGTTTTTATCTCTTGAATATATATGTGGTGTCTCTAAACTGAGGTCAGAGAATGCACTGTAGTCATAAAGTAGTCTATATCAATTTGTGTGGGACTAGTTATTACTCTTTTTGCGAAAAGTGATAGCATCATTTAAGAACTTTCTCGGTTCGAACTAGCTGCAATATTTTCTTCCAACCTTGTGCAGAACTTGAATATTTTCTTAAGGAAAATCTACCCTCGAGCATCTCCATTTCCCATTCTTTGCCTCCCTAATTATTGCCATTGATTGATTTCTTTACTCTCACTTCTTCATTATAACCCTTGCATCTTAGGATTGAAAATGTCACGCCCCGAACCCGGCTCGCCGGACTCGACGCGTTGACAAACGGCCGTATGCCCACAAGGCCGAGACCAAGTGGACACACAAGGCCTCAATACCTGTCTCTCAAATACAAATCAAAGCAATACTCTAAATTCCAAACAAAACTGAATAAATAGAGAAACAAACGATGATCAGTTTACAACCCAAATTCAAATAATACTAAGGTTTTGACAAATGACAGATTTATTAACCGAACTAATCTTCTGCTAGGCACCTGGTGCTCACTCAACAGTCTCTGCTAAGCTAGCTACCACACACCTACTCTTGATCTGAAAAGGAACAGAACAACAATTTATGAGCTAACTAGCCCAGTAAGCAACCACTAAAAGCCAATAGTAATATAGGGTCATAAAATTCGATGGTTTCAAAGATGTACAATACATATCAACAAAACGAAACCCAGACATCAAAACATTTCAGGCAACCAAAGTTTTCAATGAACAGGTATATATGTCCCCCAAATAACTAATGCCAAAAACAAAACACAGAAGTCATTTATTTACCCTCGGCGACCCGAGCCAGATTATCAGAGTTCATTTATTTACCCTCGGTGACCCGAGCCAGATTATCAGAAGCCGTTATTCTCCACCGACGGAACGGTGCGAAACTATAGTTTCTTATCAGAATCAGAAATACATGTCGACATGGTCAGTGTTTAACCCCCCAATGACAGGGTTGTTGCAAAGTTAGTTGGGGACTATAATTTACTATGTCAAAATATGTCGGTTCTAAAATCACTGTCAACAATAATTATTCAATAATTGAATACCTACATAATTGAATAAAATATTCAAATCAATTGAATAAATAAATAATAAATAAATAAATAAATAAGTGCATAAATAATCAATAAATTTGATATGCTTAACATTTTAACCCAAAACAATTAAATATAATGTCGTGAAAATTTATTTCACAATAAAACCCAAATAATTAAATAATCATGTAAATAATTTCAGAAATCAAAATTTTATATATATACAAATATAAGGTATATACGTGGTTTACTTAACTGGAAAATATCCCCAAGCTATAGGACCCCCCTCGGACACTCAAAATCAAGATTCGAGCGAAGACCCTAAAACATGAACATAATACTTGCCTTAAATTCAAATTTAAATACAAAAATTAACCCCTGGTTAACATGATCAAAACTCTAAACACTAACTATGCTAGTAACACCGGGGTGCACGAAGTAGAATTCTTACCCTAAAACCAAACCAACCACTATATATATATATATATATATATATATATATATATATCACAGCACCACTATACATATGTCACAGCACCACTAGTCTATATATATATCAACAGTGATGAACACCAACACTTAGCACATATCTCAACACTTATTCTACCAGCATGAATTAATGCATTCATAAAAATGAGGCCAAAGCTTCAACATCAGTCAATCAGTCCACGAAAAGACACCAATATAACATTCAGTGCATCATACAATCAAATCTGATTAGATATCCTTCAATGAAATTAAAAGATGATCCATTAAAACATCATGCTTGGCGGCATGATGAGTCTCATCCTGATCTAAACATCAACACACAATTTGGAGGACCATATGCAATGACGTTTACACAAGCAAAGGAGTAATGGTGAGTTACCACTTATATCTGTATATAAATGCTTCAATCCGAATTATGAAATGAATGTGATAAGACACATTCTGAAATTCAGATTCTTTAAATACAGAGTTGAAGGCCAACCAAACGTTTACAAAAGCAAAGTACAAATTGGATAAATACCACCAAAAATAACTTAGAAACTTCAAGATCTTACTGTCAATGTCATACTAAACTATATAAGTTTACAGAACTAAATTAATAAAGAGCCAAATCGATATTGACTAATCATAAACCCTAGATCAAAAAAGAAGATTGCTTACCTCAAGAAATAGGGAGAAAGAATGAAAAATGGCCGTGAGATCCTCTTCTTTTTCTTGTCGCCGGCACTTCACGAACCCAAGAAGGAAGAATGAGGCTAGGTCTCGGGAAAACTGTAAAATCCACTTTTTAATAGCCGTCAGATTATCTTTTTAAGATATCTTTTTCAAATTTTAAACCTCCCAACCTTATCATTTGTAAAGCCATCTTTTAATCTCAGCCCTTAGATTAGATTTTTATTTCTTAATTTCATTTTAAATTTTAAAACCTCATGATCTTATCCCCGTAACCAATAGATCATAAGGAGAAAGCCTCGAAAACCCACGAGAGGATTTTACCAAGGCCAAGCCTCGTTTTTTTGAAGCACCGACGGCGATGAGGAGGAAAGGATCTTACCGTCAAATCTTTGTCCCCTACTTCTTAATGTAAGCACCACTTTCTCGAATCTAGGTCTATTTGATCATAAGTGAGATCTCTTTTCTTTTCCTTTGTTTTCTTGTGTCTCATTGATTTTATGAACCTTAAGTCCAATATGAAGAGCAAGAGGATTGAACGTCATTATATATGCTCAATGAGGGTGACAATTTCTGAATTTGGAGAAAAAGATAAAGTTTATACATTAGGAATGCGTAAGCATCCGCTTATTCGGATTTAGGGTTTTGATTGTGTGTTGTTTGATCTCCATAAATAGCCGTGTTTTTGTTTTATTCGTTTATTTTGATTTCCAAGTATAGAAATGCATAGCATGTTTTGTCTTCCCAACATGATTAGGGATTTTTCCAAGAAAGTAAACATAGATTTTATTTCAGCAAAAATTTCAGATTTTATATAATTGTGGTTGTAAAAATATAACCCTATTAGTGTATTATCTACAAAACCTGAAAATTGACGGCCATAATACATGACATTAGAGATTGAATCGAGCAAAGTGGAAAATACGAAAGTTATAGGGTTCGATGTTAACTAATTACCTGCAAAATTTCAGATTTTATACATCTGTATTTTATGATATACGACCATATTAGTGTAGCTACGTCAAATAGTATTCTGTGCAGACCTTGGAGATTGATTAATATTGTTGATGGTTTTAAAGGTTGAATCAGGCCATGTGCAAAATACAAAAGTTGTTCCTTTTGCGATTAACTATCTACTCCTAAAATATCATGTTATTTGAGGATGTATTTGGAGAGATATGCATGTTAAAATGGTCGTATATGATTTTACTGGTTTACAGAAATAGATGAACATTCAAATGGATGATATAAATTTAATAGTATTCTGATCAATTCAAATTTTGGATATGTCATAGCCTTCTCTGTCTAGTTTTCGTTAAAGAAAGAATTCTGTGATTTGGAGGATGTTAGACAAAGTTATGCATATTTTAGTCCCTATTGGTCATGTTGAAATAGTTCATATCTCCATTAGACTTGATAATTTATATTATACCCTTGAAAGAATCCGAATTTAGAAAATAAGATCTTGACCTTTTTGCATTTATACCCTTCTGAAAACTTCTTTTGCATTACCCTTGCTCATTAGCCACATGTGTCTATATATATACACACACACATATATATATAGTTGTGGGTTTGATTTTAGCATACTTATGGGGTAAGTAATGCATTGTGCATTCTGGTGTTGCTAGCACAGTTAGTATTTAGAGCCTCGATCATGTTTAACTAGTGGTCAATATTTGTTTGTAAGTTTGGACTTTAAGACAAGTGTGATGTTCATGTTTAGGGTTTTTGCCCGAATCTTGATTTTGATGTCTGAGTGGATCCTATAGCTTGGGGATATTGTTCCAGGTAAGTAAACCACATATAAATTCAGTATAAGTATATATTTTTCAATATTTGCTAAATTACTGTTTTGATTATTTCTTATTTTGAGTTATATAAATTTATTTTACAACATGTTCGTTAAGTTATTTGATTTGAAAATAATTGGCTTATTTTGATATACGGAAAATGGGATCATGCGAATCTTAATATTTTTGTTTAGCAGATTATTCTGTTTTCGCTCAGTTTGAACCTTGTTATTCTGTTGTTTGTGAACATCAACTATTTTGATCTATAAATCGTAGTCCCCAATTAACTTTGCAATAACCCTGTCATTGGGGGTTAAACACTGACCGTGTCGACATGAATTCTGATTCTGATAAGAAACTATAGTTTCGCACCGTTCCGTCGGTGGAGAATAACGGCTTCTGATATTCTGACTCGGGTCACCGAGGGTAAACAAATGAACTCTGATATTCTGGCTCGGGTCACCGAGGGTAAACAAATGACCTCTGATATTTTGTTTTTGGCATTAGTTATTTGGGGGACATATATACTTGTTCATCTGAAAATTTTGTTTGCCTGAAATGTTCTATTGTCTGGATATTTATTTTTGATATTTATTATATAACGTTACTTTTAAGTACGTTTCTGAAATATTCTGAAGTCTGGGTTTTGGTTTTGATGATTATTGTACAAGACCATGTGCAAGTACGTTTTTGAAACTATTGAATTTTTTGTGATCCCTATATTACTATTGGCTTTTAGTGGTTGCTTACTGGGCTGTTTAGCTCATAAATAGTTGTTCTATCTTTTTCAGATCAAGGGTAGGTGTGTGGTGACTAGCTTAGCGGGGACCGTTGAGTGATCACCAGGTGGCTAGCAGAAGTTTAGTTTTTTGTTAATAAGTCTGTTTTCTGTTAAGACCTTTAGTATTCTGTGAATCTTGGCTATAAATCCGATTATTTTTCGTTTCTCTAATTCTGTAGTTTTGATCGGAATTAGTATATTATTATGATTTATATTTGAGAGACAGGTATTGAGGCATTGTGTGCCCACTTGGTCTCGGCCTGGTGGGCATACGGCCGTTTGTCAACACGTCGAGTCCGGCAAGGCCGGGTTCGGGGCGTGACAAAAACCTCGCCAATTTTTTTTTTTTTTTCTTCCGAATTTCTCTGTTAGAGGGGATAAGGCTATGAGGTTTTTTAAAAATTTAAAAAGTAAAACTGATTTTTAAAATACAATTTCGATTTTTTTTTTTTAAATTAAAGAGGCGGTTTTACAGAAAATAAAACATCAGTTTCCACTAGTAGGTGGCCCAGTCTTTCTCAATTATTTGCTCACCTAAGTCTGTGTTAATTACTTGTTCATTCAAGTCTTTGTTAATTATTAGCTTATTATCTGGAGATCATCAAGCATTATTGATATACAGTGCTTCAGTAGGTCCACATGGCAATGAGTGTATTTTTTTTTTTTTTTTTTAATTAGAGCACATCACAATCAGTGAAGAATATCTGTGACTGGCTTTTTGGTTCTTGAATTTTCAAAATTTTATTTTGTTACTTATGCATAATTTTTAATCCTAAAATATGCAGATTTAATAAATTTAACATTTAGGTGTGCTAGCTCAGTGATATTATTTATTTTGATTTATATTTGAAGTTGCAAGATATTACTTATAAAACAATAATTTAAAAAATTATATGACCAATCATACTTAACGTTTTAAAAATAAGATGAAAAAGAGGAAAAATTAAAATTGAGGTAACCAAGTATAAATTTAAATGCAATTTGACTTATAAAATCAACAATCATGCAAAAGCATATGTAGACCATGCAATTAATAATCACATCAAGAAAGATATATCCAAAATAAAATCTAAATACTTGCTCATCACAAGCCTTTCTTTGTTTGTTCTATTATATCTAAACTCCGATTGATATTAATGATATTAATTAATTTCTCAATAATCAATACACACACACACACACAAAGTAGTTTTATAAACAATGTTTCAACAAAAAAAAAAACTTCAAACAATTAAGTTTTGTTTACATTAAATATAGTATTAATAACTTAAAATTTGTAATTAAAATAATAAATAAATATCTATGAGACATTTTATTTAACAGACCTTTGGAATAAATTAAGCAATGTATAACCTCACCTAGTTACTCTATAAATACAAGTCCTCATTTCTTATGCTAATACATGCATTGCACCCATATTCAGACATCAAATGGCAGCCACATTTTCTTTAGTCACTACCGCCGGAGTTCCCACCGGGGTTCTCCCAATGGCAGTGCTAGTAACTGCCATCTTCTTGTTCTTTATACTCTTCTATTCACAAAACCCTAATAAGCATGGAAAAGATGGTGGTGGTAGTGGTTGTGATGGTGATGGTGATTTACCACCTGGTCCGGCAGGCTTACCAATCGTCGGGTGCCTTCTGATGATGCTTTGGAGAAAACCATATTTCCGATGGGTCCTCCGAATAGCTGAAGGCAAGGATATTACCTGCATCCGCCTAGGTAAGGTCCATGTTATCGTGGTAAACTCACCGGAGATCGCCAGAGAGTTTTTGAAGAAGAACGATGCCATCTTCGCCTCCCGGCCGATAACAATGGCTTCAGAATTCTCCGGTAGGGGTTTCCTCTCCGTCGTCTTCACTCCATGGGGTCATCAATGGAAGAAGATGCGTCGAGTGATGGTCTCACAGGTGATCAACCATCCACGATTCCAAAGAATGGCTAACATGCGCAGCGAGGAAGCTGATAACTTTGTAAAGTATATCCGGCATCAAAGTGAAGCCAGAGAAGAGATCAATCTCCAAAAAACTCTTAGGTATTGTTGAGATATATATATTCGTACCACGTCCTTTACATTAACAAGAAGGATGATAACTTTTTCTCTAATTAAGTGAGAAGCGGATCGAGGATGGCCTCCCTCTCATAGAAGTGGTTTGTTCACTTTATCAAATGTATATATATATATATCATGAAAATCTATCTTAGATTGAATAGAGTATTGAAATTTTAGGATGATTTAATACTAATATTTTATTATTTTTTTCTCCACTCATTATTTATTTTTATTTTCTCTGAAGGTATTATGGTGGAAGCATAGTAAGAAGGATGTTGTTTGGCTGTCGACATTTTGGAAAGGGAGCAAAAGATGGCATGCCTGGGCCGGGACCAGAAGAGGTGGAGTATGTAGAGGCTGCATTCACTATGCTCTCGTTGATTTATGCCTTTTGTGCTTCAGATTTCATGCCATGTCTGAGAATTTTGGATATTGATGGCCATGAGAGAAGCCTCAAGAAGGTAATGAAGGTGATTGGTAAGTATCATGATCCTATCATCGAAGAAAGAATGCGACGATGGAGGAGCGACGTCAATGGTGTCAGCGATGAGCCGGAGGAGAACATCCTCGATGTGTTCATTTCTCTCAAAGATGATCAAGGGAAGCCACTCTTAACTATGGAAGAAATAAAAGCTCAATTTACTGTGAGTCTCTATTTTCATACTAATTTTTTTTTTTTTTTACATAAAAATGGGCATGCTAGATCAAAGATCTGCACTAGTGTAAATTGAATATCTCAACACACCTTTGTTTGTGCCTATCAACCAACAGATCATTAGTCACTATCCTTTATTTTTAATTAAAAGTTTAATACTCTATTTAGTCTCTCTGTTGAAGTCAACTTTTTTAGTTATTTAATTATAATTTATTATCTAGAAGTACTGTATTTTTACATCTGAGAAATGTTTGTCCCCCTCCTAAACTACCATATGTTTTTAAAATATTAAATGTAACTCTCTGAATACTCTTTCCACTATTCTAAACTTACCGTTTTAGTTTATCTACTTTAAGTTGTAAGATTTTAGTTCCTCTACTATTTTAATTAAGTTATTTCAGTAGTTAGAACCCCGATACCTAAGCTATAAACTTTCAAGAAGAGGAACTAAAAAATTATAATGTAACATAGAGGGACTTAAAAAGTAAGTTTAAAAAAGTATAAGGATTATTGGAAGACTTACACCAAAATAATAATATAAAAATTGGCACAAATTAATATCAAGTTAAAACCTTGGATAGAAAAATAAACAACCATTTTGCGAAGAGTAGAAACACAAGAACTTCAGGCAAATGAATTATAATAGAATGACTAAAAGGACAAATAGATTATAATAGATGAACTAACATTAATTGAAACACTAAATTTGATCATAGCTGTCTAAATAATTAGAAAAAAAAAATTCAAAAAAATAAAAAATTTAACTTTTGTAAAATAAAATTAACAAACCTCTTTAAATCTATTAACCAAAACTATGAGCTTCAAAAATTATAAATGCTTATAATAAAGTACTCTAATTCAGCATTTGATACGAGTGTTGCAAAAGCAAAACCAGAAAAACCCTAAAACTAACTGAACTCAGGCAGAGCTCATCTACAAAGAAAGTTTAAAACATGTAAAACACTGACTCTAATCCCAAACTCAAACACTACAATATTAAACCCTAACCTTAAATTAAACATTTCGCAATGGAGTACTTATATCTATATATATATATATTTAATCAAAACCCTAATAACTTGAATTAAACATTAGATAAAGTATGCATCTATATATGCACACATATAGAGAATTGAAACTCTACAGCTGGAACATTAAAATAAGCTCATGTAACTTTTGCATGCTATAAATATTCCCCAAAATTCTTTAGTTGAATAAAATTATAGTTCGAGTATAGTTATCCATTTTAAATTTAAATAGAACCAATAAATTTAAATCTAAACATGTATGGTTTTTAAATCTATATAATGAACATTTATATAAATTTTGGGAGCTTTGTTTGTCCCTCTTGAATATACTATAGTAGTGTATGATCAGTGAAGTTATTAAATCTCTCCATCTTCTTACAGGAGCTCATTTTGACAGTAATGGACAACCCCTCAAATATAGTGGAATGGGCAATGGCGGAGATGCTCAACCAACCGGACATTCTCCGAAAGGCCATTGACGAGCTTGACCGTGTCGTCGGCCCTGACCGGCTCGTCGAAGAGTCTGACTTCCCCAACCTCCCCTACTTGAAGGCATGTGCTCGTGAAGCTCTTCGTCTCCATCCCGTTAATGCCTTCAATGTTCCTCATGTTTCTAACAACGATACCACTGTTGCCGGCTTCTTCATCCCCAAGGGAAGCCAGGTGTTCCTAAGCCGTGTCGGACTTGGCCGGAATCCTGATGTTTGGGAAGATCCAATGACATTCAATCCTGATAGACACCTTAGTGAGAATAATGTAGAGTTGGCCGAGCCGGAGCTCCGGTTCATATCATTCACCGCAGGACGACGAGGGTGCATCGGCGGGCCACTTGGGGCCGCCATAACGTACATGCCCTTGGCTAGGATTTTGCATGCGTTTACATGGAGCTTGACGGCCGGTGAAGAGAGGATCAACCTCTCTGAGCAGGAACATAGTCTCTTTCTGCATAAACCTTTGCATGCAATTGCTAAGCCAAGATTGGCTTTCTTAGAGCATTTTTAATTAAGTTGTTTTCCTAGTAATATTGGCGTTATATATATATATATATATATATATATATATATATATCTGTGTGTACATGTGTGTGCATGTGTGTATGCAGACATGAAGTTTAATTAAATGGACTCCTTGACTTAGTCAGGAGGTACGTAGTTCTATTTATCTGCAGTGAGATTGAATAATGGTTAATTAGTAATGAAGTACGTGGTGAATGTTAAGCCTATATTTATATATATAATGGGTACATCGTTTTATGCATTAATTTTCAAGTTCTCTTATGTTTTTGATTGGCTGAAATAAGATCCTTTTTCCTGTGTTTTAATTGTCTTAACTAATATATATGTTCGTGAAAACACACCCAACAATAATATTAAACATTTTAGTATAATTATTCTTTAGCTCTGTCTTGATGCTTTAAATTTTTGAAGTATTTTTATTTTTACGCAATGCTAATTGTCACGCCCCGAACCCGGCTCACCGGACTCGATGCGTCGACAAACGGCCGTATACCCACCAGGGCCAAGACCAAGTAAGCACACAAGGCCTCAATACCTGTCTTTCAGATATAAATCATAACAATATAATAATTCCAATCAAAACTAAAGAATTAGAGAAACAAAAAATAATCGGATTTACAGCCAAGATTCAAAGAATACTAAAAGTCTTAACAGACAACATACTTATTAAATAGAAAACTAAACTCCTGCTAGCCACCTGGTGATCACTCAACGGTCCCCGCTAAGCTAATCACCACACACCTACCCTTGATCTGAAAAAGATAGAGCAACTATTTATGAGCTAAACAGCCCAGTAAGCAACCACTAAAAACCAATAGTAATATTGGGATCACAAATATTCAATGATTTCCAAAAAACGTACTTAAACGTGATGTTGTACAATAATTATCAAAATCAAAACCCAGACTTCAGAATATTTCAGAAACGTACTTAAAAGTAACGTTATATAGTAAATATCAAAAATAAATATCCAGCCAATAGAACATTTCAGGCAAACAAAATTTTCAGATAAACAAGTATATATGTCCCCCAAAACTAATGCCAAAAACAAAATATCAGAGGTCATTTGTTTACCCTCGGTGACCCGAGCCAGAATATCAGAGTTCATTTGTTTACCCTCGGCGACCCGAGCCAGAATATCAGAAGCCGTTATTCTCCACCGACGGAAGGGTTCGAAACTATAGTTTCTTATCATAATCAGAATTCATGTCGACACGGTCAGTGTTTAACCCCCAATGACAGGGTTGTTGCAAAGTTAGTTGGGGACTACGATTTGCTATGTCAAAATAGTTGATGCTCACAAACAACATAATAGCAAGGTTCAAATTGAGTGACAACAGAATAATCCGCTAAACAAAAATATTATCATTCGCATAATCCCATATTCCGTATATCAAAATAAGCCAATTATTTTCAAATCAAATAACTTAACAAACAGGTTGTAAAATAAATTTATATAACTCAAAATATATAATATACATAGTTTATGAAAAACTTGAATGAATAAATTATGCAAAAATATAATTATTAAAATAATACAAGAAATAATCAAAATAGTAATTTAGCAAATGTTGAAAAATATATACTTATACAAAATTTATATGTGGTTTACTTACATGACTAAGACGAAATCCAATTCTGACACTAATTCAAGGCTTTTGGTCGAGTCGTAAATTTGGGACAATAACTTATTAAATCACCCAAAAGATATAAAATTTCAGGGTATACACGAAACATTTCAAAACCCTAATGATGCTACTAAGCTTAAGGGCTAATTAGCAAGGGTATTGTAAAAGAAGATTTAAAGATATAAATCCAAAAAGGGTCAAGATATTATTTTCTAAACTCGGATTCTTGACCATTTAGGACCAAAACATGCATAACTTTGTCTATCATCCTCCAAATCACAAAATTCTTTCTTCTACGGAAACTAGATAGATGAGGCTATGATATAACCAAAATTCACACTGATTAGAATACCATTGAATTCATAGCATCAATTTGAATGTCCATCTATTTCTTGAAATCAGTAAAATCATATAGTACACTTTTAACATGCATATCTCTCCGAATACATCCTCAAATAACATCATATTTTAGGAGTAGATAATTAATTCAATCAGAAACAACTTTCGTATTTCGCATCTTGCCGGATTCAACCTTTAACACCATCAAAAATATTAATCAAACTCCATGTTCTGCACAGATTACTTTTTGATGTAGCTGCACTAATATGATTGTATCTCATAAATTACAAGTCTATAAAATCTGAAAATTTGCAGTTACTTAGTTGAAATCAAACCCTATAACTTTCTTATTGATCACTTTGCTCGATTCAACTTCTATAGTTATCTATTGCGATAGTCAATTTTCAGGTTTTGCAGGGAATACACCAATAGGGATATATTTTTACAACCACAATTATATAAAATCTGAAATTTTTGCTGAAATAGATCTAGGTTTACTTTCCTGGAAAAATCCCTAATCATGTTGGGAAGACAAAACATGCTATGCATTTTTATACTTGGAAATCAAAATAAACGAATAAAATAAAAACACGACTATTTATGGAGATCAAACAACACACAATCAAAACCCTAAATCCGAATAAGCGGATGCTTACCTCAAAAAGCAGATAACAAAAAAATTGACATGAATCCTCTCTTCCTCTTCGTCATCACTGGCACTTCACGAAACTAAGTTAGAAGGACGCGGGCTAGGTCTCGGGTGAAATTCTCTCGTGAGTTTCGAGGCCTTCTCCTCACGATCTAATGGTTATAAGGGATAAGGTTCGGAAGGTTTAAAGTTTAAAACAAAATAAAAATTAAAAAAATATAATCTAAGGGCTGAGATTAAAAGATGGCTTTACAAACGATAAGGTCGGGATGTTTAAAATTTGAAAAAGAATATCTTAAAAAGATAATCTGACGGCTATTAAAAGATGGGTTTTACACTAATCTTCTTTTTTTCTTTCATTATTTGTCTGCAACTTCATATTGTGTTGTGCGGATGCATGTAATTGATTTGAATTAATGATTGTATCCTCATCACACCATGCTGCATAGGAACATCAATGTTCCTCATAAAATTGTTATTCCTCCTTAACATAGCCGCCTTCTTCATGGGATTGACACAATGGTGTGTGTCTAATGATTACATAATATCATATGCGGATCTACATAGGTTTTTGTGAGGTCAGATGACCACACAAAATTTTTTAAAGCTTTTTAATATATAATATATTTATATATTAATAAAAAAAACTAGGTTTTATCTTTCCTCATTCTTTTCCCATCTCTGCTGAGCTACATAGGTTTTTGTGGGAGTAAATTTTTTAGTAGGCTACCAAACTTTGGTCAATTATCAAAAAGGTGTCCCAACTTCAATCTGAATCAAAACGGTTACCCATTTTTAATTTTCTTTCACCGGGAGGCTATCCGAGGGATTCCGGCAACTCAGTTGTGACGTGGCGGCCAAGAGTAGATTGCCATGTCAGCGCTGACGGAGGATTTCCGGCCTCCACGTCACCACTGAGTTGCCGGAATCCCTCGGGTAGCCTCCCGGTGAAAGAAAATTAAAGATGAGTAACCGTTTTGATTCAAATTGAAGTTGTGACACTTTTTTGATAATTGACCAAAGTTTGGTGGCCTATCAAAAATTTTACCCGTTTTTGTGGGGTTAGATGATCTGACAAAAAGTTTTAAAGCTTTTTAATATATATAATATATCTATATATTTATAAACATGTTTGTATGTAGTACTGATGATAATATTGTATTAATTGACCCACATCATAAATTTTCTGGCTCCACCACTGCATAATATACACAAATTTTTATATGATAATGGCATTAATTTTGCTTTTTTTTTTTACATAAATATCTCTTTTGATACTACTTTACATATTTTGTGCTTTAATCAACAGGCAACACACATTTTGGAAAAGATGAAAGAAAATACGTATGGATGAATCGGAGCGAAAAAAAAGTGAAAAAAGCATCATTTCAAAGAAATGCACTGCCTAAGCACGGGCATGCTGATTGGCTGCGCAAATTACAAGAATTTTGAATTCTCAGCTCACGGTCTTTACATGGTCTCCCTGTCTAGAGTACGGTCATGTCGTGCCAGAGGCTATGCAAATTACTAGAGATTTTATATTGACAAATATTCCATTCCAAGCATGGCCTATAATTTGCATGGACAAAAGACTCTTTAGACTTTATCGTGCATTAGCCTTTTGTTGGAATTAAAAGCCCGAAGTTAGGTTTCGCGAGGAACTTTTTGGCGAGCATTTCATTGATAGCTAGGGTTTGGATAGGGAAAAGAAGAAAGCCATTTAAGAATGAAGAGAAACCAATACTTCGACCTCAGGAGTTGAAAATTGATAGCTTGGCTTCTCAGATCATGGAGTCTCTGGCAATCATTATCCATTGAGAAATGCATGAGGGAGTTTTACTATGTTTTCAATCTTGTCTATATTGCCCGAAGAGGTTAAACCTTCATTTGGTGCCTCGGAATAGGAATTTGAAGATGGTGTATTTTTTTTTAAAAAAATATTGTTTTAAAATAATATATAATTTGACACGTTATATTATAAATATTTTAATAATATTAGAATATTATATAGTTTTGACAGGAAGACATTTTATAATAACTTCGTTATATGGCATAAATCCAAAACAATTCCCGCTCAATCTTCACCGTCCAATCCTCCAAACAAACAATTATAAAACAAAATAATATGCACTATTTTTCTAGCAATGTTTATTTCTCTCTTTGCTCGGTTTATATTTAAGGGAAAATTACTGTTCACCCCTCGGGAATTTCAAAACTGGCCAAAAACCCCCTCCTATTTTTGCACACCCCGGACAGCCCCTCCGTTATAGTTTGGTTCCCTTCTACCCCCCGTCCGTCACATGAAATGGGTCCGTGTTACGAAAATCCATTTTTGCCCCTGCAAATGGTGGGAAAAAAACCCGCCCGATCACATCATGTCATGTCTGGCTTTTATGCATACATATGTGAGTTTTTTCCCCCTTTATGGTTTCTTGTTCGCTTAGAGAGTTTAGAAGGCGAATTACATAATTTTGTTCTTGTTCTCCTTTTCCTTCTGCTAAGTCGATAATATGGACAGTTTTTGTGCCATTGCTAGATACAACGGGGAGGGACGAGTGCTGACATTCACCGCGTCAACTGAATGGGCGTCAGTGTTAGGTGAGATTTGTGAGCGCTGGGGTCTCGATGTTTGTCGCGCGAGGGTGAAGTTCATCACACCCGATGGACATAATACGGTTTGCCCAATAGATAACGAGGTGGACTTCCAGCGCATGTGTCATGTGTTCTCCATCCTCAAAGGCGGTGTAGTCGATATGGTTGTCGAGACGGATGACGTGCCACGGCAGCCTTCTGAAAACGAGTTATTGTCGTGGTAATGCGTTGCTCTAAAACAATTATGCAGTTGTATGTCAGTTAGTGTTTAACACTACCATTATCTGTATTAAAGAATGAATTATCCGTTTAAATTGGGAGTCTCCGATTAATTTTATCATGTTTCTGCGTAAACTATCATACACCGTTTGCATTATTACATCTATGTTTAACTATGCCTGTTAACGTGTAACTATTAACTTAGGCGTTTAAATAAGTGGACTTTATGCTTAAATTCTGATCGTTTGCGTTTGAACTGAAGTGCTGGCAGGAATTCGGAATGCGGGAGCGCTTCGTCCCACCACATGGCGACCCGGATGGTGTCGCATGCCTGCCATCGTCGTCAGATCGACATGAAGTGTTGTCGTTGGACGTCGGACAACGTTTTGATGGCGTTGAACATTTCCGAGATACACTTCGCAATTTTGCTATCAGTCGGAATTTTGATTTCAAATTCGTGAAGAACAAAAAATACCGGGTCACTGTGGAATGCGCGGCCGGTGGATGTCAATGGCGCGTTCACGCATCAAAGGAATATAATAGAACTACCTTCAGAATCAAGACAACGGACCCGACGCACACCTGCGGTGGTGGAATTGGGTCGGGGTCACACCCGAAAGCGTCCAAAAAATGGGTCGGCCGCACGAGTGATTCGAAGTCGAAGGACCGGCCCTTGTACAAGGCCATCGACATTCGAAGGACATGTTGCGGGAGCATGGTGTCCACATTCCATACAAGCGAGCTTGGGTGGGAAAAGAGCATGCCCGGGTGATCCTCGACGGCGGCGACATCTCCGGCTACGATCTGTTGCTTTGGTATGTCCATAAGGTGGCCGAGACAAACCCCGGCGGCGTCGCGTTTGTGGAAAGAGACGGTGAGCGTTTTAAACGTGCGTTCTTCTCTTTCAGCGCATGCATTTTGGGGTTCAAGCGGGCATGCAGGCCGCTTTGTTTGTGGATGGTACTCACCTCTTCGGAAAGTATCGGGGTACTCTCTTGGGTGCCACAGGGAAGGATGGGAACAATGGCTTCTTCCACGTCGCCTTCGCTATTGTCGACAACGAGACCGACGCCAATTGGACGTGGTTCATTTCCAAGTTAGGTGATGCTTTATACGACGAAGGAGACTACCAAGAGACAATTACATTCGTTTCGGATAGGTCAAAGGGCCTTGTGAACGCTGTTGCGAGAGTTTTCCCTTCATCCCCGCACGCGTCTTGCCTTCGGCACTTGGAGGCCAATTTTATGAAAGCCAATGGCAGACTTGGGAAGGCATTGAGGGAGGAGTGCTGGGTCCATATGCTTTCGTATCGCGTGGGCAACGACGGCTAAAGAATTCGATGACACCGTCAATGAACTGCGGGCCGTATCGCCCGAAGCGTTTCGGTGGTTGATTGACAAATCCGACATGTCACACCGGTCGAATTATCTCGTTCAAAGGTGACCGATGGGGCGAGATGTATTCGAATGTAGCCGAGTCGTTCAATGCGTGGATCAAAGAAGCTCGACACCTACCGGTGACGAAAATGGTCGACGCTATAAGGTACTCGAAGGTTAAATACATGTAACGCTTAAGCTTACCCGTTACACTTTAATGTTCGTTATCGGTGTTTAACATGCACCGTCCGCAGTTTGATATCGTCGTCGGTGTTTAACATTCACATTAACCCTTTAGTCCGGTAGATTCTGTGTAAGATAACAAATGTTAATATCATTGTCTCGGTTTAAATAGCGTCGTATATGTTTTTCTTCTTCGATCTTTAGTTTATTACTGTTCTGTTTACTCCGATGTAGTGGTGTTTAAATATTCATATATTCGCGTAAATTTCTTTAAGATTTCCGATATTCGTTGTGCGAGTACAAGCTAATGCGCATGTTATGCACTCGCCGTGAGCAAGCGAACAAATGGGATACTTTCTTATGCCCGGACATACGTTCAAAGGTTGAGACGCTTGTGCGGGATAGCCGAAGTCTTCACGTTGCTCGTTGTCTCGCCGATCGTTACGAAGTGATTGACCAAAGGCAAGTAACTCGTAGACCTTGCTAGTAGAACTTGCTCATGTCGCAGATGGCAAGTTTATGGCATCCCGTGCAAACACGCTTGCGCTGCGATATTGGTGACGGACAGCAATGTTCATCGTTTTATTAGCGATCACTTCACCGTCGACACTTACAAGTTGGCGTATAAGGAAGCTATATTTCCCATACCCGACAATGAGAGGCCCACGGACAACAATCGAGATCCGCTTTTGCGGCCGCCTGTGACGAGAAGGCAACCCGGTCGTCCTAGACGAAGGAGGATCGAGTCGCAAGCGTTTGATGTCCGCGAGTTACATTGCGGCCGCCGCCACGCGTCCGGTCACAATCGTAGAACTTGCAATGAAAGTGTCGCCGATTAGGCTTCGTAAAAGGATAATCTTTAAGGAGCACACATTTATTTCGTTATGACGCCCTGATATTTAAACATAGAATAAACGAATTTCGTTGTACGCACTGAAGTTTTAATTGAATAAACCTAATGTTAAATGGTGACACATTTAAAGAGTCACACACAAATAGAAGCGTACGCATTGGATGTTAAACGGGAAATATCAGTAATAAACGGTAACCAATAACGCTAAACAGGCACATCGCTTGTTGTCATTCTTTTGTATTTGAACTTCCGGAAGGAATGTCAGATAGTGACGCATAAACAGAGACGTCATATTTAAACAGATACGGCGGCGAGTTTTACACATCTTCGGCGGAATGTTTAACGGAGACGTTGTATGGTAACACAAATTGAAGCGTACGCAGTGAATGTTAAACGGGAAATATCGGTAATAAACGGTGACCAATAACGCTAAACAGGCACATCGCTTGTTGTCATTCTTTTGTATTTGAACTTCCGGAAGGAATGTCAGATAGTGACGCATAAACAGAGACGTCATATTTAAACAGATACGGCGGCGAGTTTTACACATCTTCGGCGGATTGATGTTTAACGGAGACGTTGTATGGTAACACAAATTGAAGCGTACGCAGTGATTGTTAAACGGGAAATATCGGTAATAAACGGTAACCAATAATGCTAAACAGGCACATCGCTTGTTGTCATTCTTTTGTATTTGAACTTCCGGAAGGAATGTCAGATAGTGACGCATAAACAGAGACGTCATATTTAAACAGATACGGCGGTGAGTTTTACACATCTTCGGCGGATTGGTGTTTAACGGAGACGTTGTATGGTAACACAAATTGAAGCGTACGCAGTGATTGTTAAACGGGAAATATCGGTAATAAACGGTAACCAATAACGCTAAACATGCACATCGCTTGTTGTCATTATTTTGTATTTGAACTTCCGGAAGGAATGTAATATAGTGACGCATAAACAGAGACGTCATATTTAAACAGATACGGCGGCGAGTTTTACACATCTTCGGCGGATTGGTGTTTAACGGAGACGTTGAATGGTAACACAAATTGAAGCGTACGCAGTGAATGTTAAACGGGAAATATCGGTAATAAACGGTAACCAATAACGCTAAACAGGCACATCGCTTGTTGTCATTCTTTTGTATTTGAACTTCCGGAAGGAATGTAATATAGTGACGCATAAACAGAGACGTCATATTTAAACAGATACGGCGGCGAGTTTTACACATCTTCGGCGGATTGGTGTTTAACGGAGACGTTGTATGGTAACACAAATTGAAGCGTACGCAGTGATTGTTAAACGGGAAATATCGGTAATAAACGGTAACCAATAACGCTAAACATGCACATCGCTTGTTGTCATTATTTTGTATTTGAACTTCCGGAATGTAAGATAGTCCGAATTAATGACACGGGAATTTGATACGGCGGTGAAATCCCAAGTACGAATGCTAATTCATTACCATCTATTTCCCAATTACATTTGAATTCAAAATCCACACGTAAGCATCAATGCACGGAGTACGTTAGGCGAACTTGCGACCCCTAAACTTCTATTTAAACAATAAACGGAAATCAAAGGCACATTCACATATTACACACAGAGAAAGAAGTATGTACAAGTCCCTCCTCAACGAGCTCGCCAGAGAACCCGTAGGCCGTCGCCGGAGTACTCAACCGTTAGGGAGGGCCCCGACCACATCCCCGCCTTCTTGGGCACGGTGTCGGTTGATGGGACCACTTACTACAGCCCTTACCCCGCGAAAACATCGAAGGACGCCCAGAACACTGCGGCCGAGGTGGCGTACAATGACCTCCGTATTCCATACCCTGGGAGGATGAATACGCGTCCCGCTGCTACCGCCGATCGAGTATGTGGAGGTAAGTCATACCGTAAGACTTCGCGTCCATGTTACGGGAAATTTATTTATTTTCTAAATTGTTAAAAGCCTTCATTGCGGGGCCTCGCACCGCAACGCCTTCGGATGCGGCGCCTTCACTCACCGCGAGCACTCCAACAGCGAAGAGTTGGAGTGCTTTCTCGGAGGACATGCTCGTCGAGCTTGCGGAGAAGGAAGTCGTCCTCTCCAAAAAACTCGACCGACTAAGAACCCGCACGGCCCAAGTGAAGAAGCTCATCCGGGGACCGAAGGGGATATGATAATGTTTTTTCAGTTTTTAGATGTATAAATTAGTATGCCTACGCTGGTTGTAATAGAACTCCGTTTCATCTAAAAATTTTGTCAAGAAAAGAAATTTGTTCCCCGTTACGTTTTGATCTTTACACCGATACGTGTATATTTCAACATCGGCACTACATTATAAACGTCGACGCCTGTAAAAGGGTGGGCCACAATATTTGAAAAGCGAGAGTGTTTGTAAATAGCGAGAATAGTTTTCACACAGAGTCCTCGATGTGTGAGGAAGACAATTCAAACATAAACATCGAATGTTAAGTGAAGACGCACGCTAATAAGCGGTGTCATGCAATATTCAACGGGGAGAACCCTCGTTCTCGTTCGTCGATAGTTAACCGCAGATATCGATAGTTAAACGGTAAAGTGTAAGGGTAAGTGATGACGGTTATATTTAAACAATGATGGCGAGTTTCATAGATTAAATACCTCATTGATGTTTACAAAATAGGTTCAAAACCAGAAAATTTGCATTGGAAAATGCTTGAAACGTCGCATGCATAAATGGAGTTGAATTTAGGCTAGTTACGGTATAACGTAATCAACTAAACTATGCAATGTGAATTTATTATTAATTACTCCAATTTAATGTTGAAATGGGAGTCAGTAAAGCGTGAACGTAACCGATGCCATTTACTATATTCCATTTATTTCACCGAAAACCAATGCCTTTTTTTTACAAATAGTTATGATTGTATGTAAGCATCAAGCAGAAACAACATACAGACGCAGATATTATCCACATCCCACAACAATGTTTAAGTCACGTCTAGCGAGACTTTTGCCGAGATGACACGCCGGCCCTCGCCGGAGTACACCACTCTCCGTGAAGGCCCCGACACCAACCCCGTCTTCCCGGCCACGGTGACGGTCGACGGGACCCCTTTCTCCGGGTTCTTCATCGCGGAAAGCGCCGAGGAGGCGCAGAACATTGCCGCCGAGGTGGCGTTCAAGCCTGTGCCCTTCGGGCAGCGTGGAGATTACCAAGGCCCCGGTTGCCGACGATGACGTATCCGACGCGAGTAATGCATACCGTAAGACTTGTCGGTTGAGTGTAAAAAACAAAAAAGAGCCACCTTCCATACGTAAACCTTCAACTCTTCATTGCGGGGCCTTCACGAGCCGTCGGGGATTACACCAGTGGTGAAGAGTTGGATTGGGTTTTCGAACACCCGGTCCGTGCACTAAACGCAAAACTTGAAGGAATAAAAGATCGAAAGGCACGTGTGGAAAAGCTGCTCCAAGATTTGAATGACAACAAAAGGGGGGAGTGAGATTATGTTCGAGTTAATGTCGTTTGTAAATTGCGCCATCTAAATGGAGTTCTCTATATTTAAAACGGTAAATGCCCGAATCCAAACGTAGTCATTAATATTTAAACAGATTAATCTATATTTAAACATACAAACCTAAACGGTCATTTTTATTACTCACGGCGTGAGTCATTAGCCAATATTAATTACTTTCACCATTAATTATGAAAACTAAAATCGGTCGCACATCTATTTGAAATTCATGTAATTTCCGTTGCGAGAAGCGTAAGTTGCGGATATTTGTGAAGCAATTATTGTCACATCGAATCGAATAGCAAACGGAGACTCCTATAATTATAAGGGAACTCTAAAGAGTGAACATCACGAACTATAATTGAACAGAGCCAACGAAGTTTAAACGGAGAGCAAATCATTTTGCGAGTGCCTTTATATTTGAAAGTTAACACCGATTGCTAACCGGATACTATTACCTTTAGCGCACAACTAATATGTTTATGTTAGGATGATGAATTACATGATAATGAATTACGCAAACTTATTTTATTGTCGATGACCGATATGTCACAATAACGACATGAAATTTTTTTTTACCGCAACGTTAAACGTTAACAATAGCGACAAGTTAAACGACGGATTCGAAAGTTAAACGTTATTCTTAATGTGAATGTTAAGTCTTAAAGTTAAACAGATACGTAAACGGGGGATATACATTCGAGTAATGCATGCATTCGACGAAGTGTTGTGAGATACCATTGGGAAAGTGTGCATTGGTTAACCCGCCGGTGGACGTTATCGTTATCTCGTTACGATTAAATTCGCTGTTTTGGAATTCAAACGTCGAATAGTTATTGGCATCGGACTCGAGAAATAGTGCAAACGTCCGTTGAATACATTTGTATTTAAAGAAGAATCGGAAACAAGAAACGCACCCGAGATATTACTCGCAGATCTAGCAGTATGTATGTGCCAATTCTCAACGCGTCTTGCCGTAAGACGCACCGCTCCACGCCGGCGTACTCCACAACCAGGGAAGGCTCCCCGGGCGCCTCCGCTTTCGTGGCAACGGTCACGGTGGATGGGACCACGTTTTCCGGCCCGCAGTAACCGAGAGAACAAGAAGGCGGCCCGTAACGTTGCCGCCCGGTGGCGTTCTACGAGCTATGTCCCGCGCAGCTCGAGACGAGCGGTGCGTCCCCCCGCCGATGTCTATGCGTCTTTAAAAATATTTATCTAAATCGTTCATATCTTCTTTGCGGGGGCGATGACCTATCCCCGGGAGCGGTTCCTCGAAGATTTGGTCGGGGATTTGACGGAAAAGCAGCATCTCTCTCCGCAGTAACTCGAGCGAGTGGTATCCCATAAGAGGGATGTGGAGAGGCTGCTCCGGTACGCGAAAATGTATAAAACGGAATGACGGTTTTTGACCCGCTTAGTGTAGTTTTCATCCATCAAATAAGAACTTTTTGCTTAGTGTGATATTTTAACTTCGTTCTTACTCTCTCGAAATGTTAACCGTTGCGGACGCATGTTAAACGACCACGCATGAATTTTAAATGGAGAACAATGTTCCTTAAGCAAATTCTAACCATTCGTGCGCATGACAACAACGTTTAAATGGTAATATTCAACGGGAACGGTGATATTAAACCGAAGAACGGCGAATGATAAACACAGATTGCCTTCTTGGCCCGATAATTATAAATTTTAAACGGTTACAACAACACGTAATTGGTGACACACTGAAAAAAATAAAAATTCCGTACTTGAGGACCCATTGCGCGGTTCATGAAGACAATTAAAAAGTTACATATAATAGGGACTCTCACCTTTAAAAACAAACAAGCGCAAGTAGAATAGGGCCTCACCCGTCGAAGAATAGCCTCCATATTAAACAGGGACTGTAACATTAAACATGTAACGACAAAAGCTAAACGAGAGAATACCTTGTTTAATTGATAGCTCGCATTTTAAACGAAGACAACAACACGTAATGGGTGACATACATTGAGAAAAGAATTCCCCGCTTACGGACCCATAGCGCAGCTTGATGGAGACATTTAAAAAGTTATGTATAATAGGGTCGCTCACCTTTAAAAGCAGACAACGGAAGTAGATTACGGTCTCTTTCATTTAACAACAGCCTCCATGTTTTAAACAGGGACATAGGGAGTTAAACGTTTACCACTAATATCTAAACAAGGAGTATGTGATCAACCCGGTCCCCCGGTGTTAAACGGTAACGGTGTATATTGCACGGAGATCCGTATTGTTAAAGTGTAACACAATGTTTTAATAGTGACAGCGTCATTTTTTTACAGAAGTACTTAATTTTATAAAGCAGCGACGACCCTCAATCGGTACCATGGAATTTTAAGCAAAAATTGATTGAATATGAAAGAATAACGAACATTATTAGATGTACATTGAAATTTCGCCATGTCGTTGGCAAAGAATGAATTGAATCAATTGAAATGAATTTCGACAAAACTGTTTTACTTCCCCACACTGGACCCTACCCGCGTTGCTTGATGCCGGATGCTCGTCCTTCCTTAAGTATGTGGGCGGCGTACTTCAATCGCAGATAGGGGACGTCCGTGTGCGCTATCCGCAGCTTCTCACCGCGGAGCAATTGCTCGATAAACCGCATCACGTAGACGGCGCGATCGACGGTGCCTTTCTTTTGACGCGGTGTGTCGTCATCGTGAACAAGCGGGTACCGTGCCGTCGCCGTCGTGCCGTACTCCATTTCGAGACAGTGTCGAATAGTTCCCGCTGTCGCATTATACAAACCGATGTTAGAATAGAAAGCATCTATGTCACTCGATAATCGAAATCTATATCGCAGAGAGCTTACCATTGCTACCGCGTCTCGTTGTACTCTTCACTTGGGCATGAGGTGTAATGCCCGTACTCTTTCTTGTTATTGTCGAGCACCACGACATGGAAGTGGCCATTCAAGATTATGGGAAGGATGATGATGTCAACGTCATTGACGACCTTGGTGGCATCTCCGATCATAGCCAAAGTCGTCTCATGTGCGTCTTCCACCTTCGACATAAACAACGCCAGTGGTCGAGTGATGGAGGCGCGCTTCTTATGAGGATATGGCTTTCTGTTAAGTGTGTCTTGTACGATGCACACGAAGGCGTCCAACACATCATCTCGTCACCATCTCTTTCCCGTCGATCGAACGAATAGGTTGGCCCGGGTGGTGCCGACATAATCATTCCTCCGGCACGACGGCTAGCGGTTAAACGGCAACACATGCGATTGATTAATAACACGTAGACGTTAAGTGGAAACAACACATACGTAAATGATAATGGATAGGGGTAAACAGTAATATCGTTAGTTAAACGATATATTACTATGTCATATGGTAACGACCGTAATTAAACGGAAACGCAACAACGTAAATGGGATGATCTCTATATAAACATTTACATCTACACTATCATACTTACTCGTCCATGGGGAAGTTGAGGAAAATCTTGATCGGCTCCTTCTCGAATACGTCGAGGCGCGATTGACCGGCGTATTTTTCTTCGCCGGAACGAAGTCTTTCCGCACTTCTTCATACCGCCGGTTGGCGAAGGTGACCGATTTCTTTTTTTTCTCGGCGACGTTCCCTTCGCCCCCGGCAACGCCTTTATTGAGATCATCCGTAGATGCTTCTTTGTTGCGGGATCGCGCCCACACTCGGATGTGGCAATGTGGGTCGGCCGTTCCTCCGTGGGAAGGAGCTCCTCCACAATAGAGGCAACGGTCTTCTCAACCGCGGCCAAGGCAGTCTCATCAAGGGGAAGCACACCCTCGGGTGGTTCTTCATCTTCAAAATTAGTGGCCACCACCCCGGATGCGCCGTTGTCGGCCGCCGCCGCCGGCTCCACCGCGACGGGGATTTCGGAGTCTTCCGCAGACGCGGCATTGCCAACGGGGTCTACAATCTCCGCCACCGGGGCGGTGAAGTCATCAACCGCAACGGTCTCAACAACCGCATCGCCCGCCGGTGGTGCCGCCATTATTTCATCCTCGGCCGGTGGTGGACACACGGGCGGTATACTTTTCGTCGCCTTTTGTGCAAGCCTCTTCATACGTGGCCTCGTCATACGTGGCCGTCTTGGAATGGCCTTCACGACGAAGTCGTCGTCCTCAATTTCCAACGGCTCATCCGTCCGGGCGAAGTCACGTATTTGTCCCGACGGTGCAGCCCTTTCAAACGAATCAAACCTTGCCTCCAATACCTCAACCCGAGCGACAATCTGGGGAAAGCGTTCATCATCACCTGGCATGCATGCATAAAGGATGTAGTCACGTCGTCGGCCGATGACGTCGGTTGGGCTACCGCGGTCGGGGGACTCGGGGATCCGGGTGACTCCCGTTGTCGCGGCCGGTGCGGGCGTTGCCAATTGGCGGGGTAGGTGAGGGCCTATCCGACGCCGAGGGTTGCGTGTTGGGCCTGGAAGGGGGGGAACCACGTCGGCGCGAACGGGCGGAAGGGGCCGGCATCTCCGCTTGCGGTCGTGCAAGTGGTTCCCGCGCAACATCATCCATCCGCCAATTGGCCCCAACAAAAGTCTCCTCCACAGCATTCGCCGGGACCGGCTCGAGAAACTAACATATATAAAGAAAACAATCTCGGACAAATCATTCAATTTGATCCAAAACAAACATATTTAAACATTTGACATATATACGTAAACGCTATGGCACACATTTAAACGGAGTATAACAAGGTTAAGCGAAGACACCAAGCGTTAAACACAAACTACATTTCCTACACGGATAAGCCTATCGTTATACATTAACCGCTCTTTGTGAACACATTAACACCGATTTATTACCTCTTTTCCTTCGAGAGCCGACCAACTGGTTTCTATCGTCGCGTGCTTCCGGTAAGTACTTTCGCGCAGCAGCACAAAGACCCTTGGGGTCTTGCCGAAACGGGATTTCTTGCCGGTTCCGGTCACCTCGTAAAACCGGATGGTCGGCGCGATCGAGCAACCCTTAATGTACCCCGTGTTTACCTTCCCCCTCGCATCCGGCTTGCACTCGAGCGGCAGCTTGTGGAACGTCCTCCATAAGCCATTTGTGCGTCGCCTGCGCCCATGCGTCTTGCCCCATGCCGGGTAGATCGTCGACATAATCAACGATCCAAGTGGGCACCGAGCATGAGGTATTCGGGAAGAGGATTGTCCCCATGAGGTACGCCATCAAGAGTTTCACAAAATCCTCCTCTCCCCCCTCTCGTCCAACAAGACGCTCAAGAGTGCGCCTAATGGCGTCCCCCGTGTCTGTCGAAGCTTTTCGAAAAATATCTCCCTTCGAAAGCCGACGGTGTCTTCTTCTTCTTAAACAGGACCGCGTCTCCGTCGCAGCGCAGACCCATAACGAGAGCCACATCCTCAGGCCTGAAGCTGAGCAGGCTCGCCCCGATCCTGAATTTATTGGTGCGGCCATCGTACCTCTGCAGAAGCGAATCGAGAAGGGCCCTCTCTTGGAATACAGCTTCCACCTCAATGAATGCCACAAACGGTGTCCTTTGGATGATCTCCCAATGTCGAGAGGTCATGTGGACTTTCAATTCGGCCAAGGTCTCCACCACCGGTGTCAAGTAGCATCTCCCGTTGACTAGGTTTACCGCCATAATCACAACACTCGCAAAAATGACAACACTTGTTAAACGAGATACATCAAACGCTACACGTAGACAAATGTTTTACACGAAAAGCTCAACACTTAAACGAGAGAGATGCACCGTTAAACGGAGACAAACTCTTTTAAACACGAACTCATTTCATCACACGGAAATCTCTTTTACAAACCGCAACCATATCAAATGGAAGGGGAAACGCACATTGTAAGCATTACACAAACAACAACAACCGATATCTCTTTCAATGATCGTGTGCACAACCGAAAACCCTAAACCCTAAAACCCTAACCCTAAACCAAAACCCAAGACCCTAAACCCTAGAAACCCCAAATGAGAAATTCCCCCCGCACACTAGAACCACGCAAAACAAAACCGACGAATATCTCTGTGTAACAGAGTACTTCATATAAAAGCCTTGCTTTAGACACAGCTTCTGCCATACCTTGAGCTGCAAACTGATGGAAGTGCAGGATACTTGCGCACGGTGGACTGAAGTTACAGAGGATGTCGAAGCCGAGAGAGCTTCGGAGAGGGAAAAGCTGAAGAAAGTTAAGCAAAGAAGAAAAACGAACACTGCTCTCTGCCTCTCTTGGGATTCCCATTACGAAAAACCCTCCACTTCCTCTCTAACCGGCTTAATGATTGCACCACGATTTCCCATGCAAGGTAGGGGCAATTCCGTCAGTGAATTTGAAAAGTAACTCCGTTAACCACCGTTTCATACTTTGGGGGTTTGAAAATCATTGTCTTTAAAAGGAAGGGGTTTTTATGGATTTGGAAATTAACGGGGTGTTTTTGGCCATTTCCCAAACTATGGGGGTGTTTTTCGCCATTACCAGTATATTTAATTATGGGTACAGATTTATAATCCTAACTCTATGTAATAGAGTGATGATGTATGAGGTGAATGATCAATTTTCGGTTCATATGCAGTCTCGAGACTATACTGTGTTTATCATATTTGTTCAAAAAAAATTAAAGCTATGAAAATTTAAATATTCCACAAAAATTATATTTAATGAAATAAGTTCACATCTTGCAAACACCAACTGCTACACCTGATTTCATAGGGCAATAATTGAAAAGTTTGCTTTATATATCCGGCCACGTTTTCATTACCATCACCACAAATTATAATTTTTATATAATTATTGTTTACAAGAATTTGTTATTGTCACATGCTTTTCATTCATTTGTAGTCCAAAATATAAAGAACTCATTTCCAAATGAAAAAAAAAAAAAAACAAGTACTCAAAATATCTACCAAACATTATGATTAATTTAAAGACAAACATCAAATTACTTATGCATCCATGCATGCCTTTTTAATTAAAAAAAAATACAATTAAATGTCTCTTCATCAAATTGGAATTGCTTTTCAAGCCAACCATCATCTCACAAGAAATTCTAAAAAAAAAAAAGCAAATATAATAATACATCAGTTATTGTAGTTTAATAACATGAGTTACCAAATAAACACTCATGATTTATCGATTGTTTAAAATAATATATCAATGATAAATTTTTTTTATTTGCAATATTGATATCGAAAGGCTTCGATCTTCCGCCTCTCGACTTATAGCCACACACATTTTCTCTAAATTAGATAGCATTTGGCTTGTCAGTGACATTTTGATGTTGTGTTTATTGATTTTTATTTTTTTTCCCCCACATTTAAATTATGTCCATTGACTCCATTGTATCAATTATTTTCTTTCATTTATTAGCATATGAAATCTTTATTTACTCCCATTTTGCTTCAATTAATTTAGCTTGTGTTTTATACCAAATCTAATTAACAAAATAATTAAGTAAGGAAGGAAATAAAATAAAAACCACTTTGGTTTATTTGTCACATATCAACTTCTACTGCTCAAAATTGATGGCATTATGACTAATGATTTAGTTTACCATGTAATTCCAAAGTATTCATTATATAAACTCACAATTGTTTCACTTTATAAGGGATGATATTATAAAATATTATCATATGAATTATATTTATTTTTAGGAGATTTAATTGCATATTTTTAGAGTATATTTATGTTGCAATTTTTTTTAATTATATTTCACTAATATAATTAGACAATACAATCATCAATCATCAATAGAATACTTTTTATTATTATTTGATTGAATTTGATAGTGAAAGATGTTTTAATTAAAAGCCTCACTTTCCATGACTTATTTGGCTTAACTTAGTTTGTGAATTATTGATTTAAAAATGAGTTGAATATGTCTTCTTTCAATCTAATTTCAAAATAATATTTAATTCAATTTGTTTTTTCCCCATTACTTGAATAATTCAACTATGAAAAATAATTCAGAGAGGGATTGAAAGCTACAATTCTTGGACATGTGAGGTGTTTAATAATAATAATAATAATAATAATAATAATAATAATAATAATAATAATAATAATAATAATAAAGAAAAGATCTCACATGTACCTAAATAACAAAAGTTATTTGGTAGCCAACAAAAGAAAAGGATTACACTCAATGAAGGCCAAAGTTCTCATTCATTAACAAGAGAGTGCAAAAAAAAAAATAATAATAATAATAATAAATAATAAATAAATATATATATATAAAGTTTGCAATCAATTAAGAAGCTTTATGGAATTTGTCTTTGGTTTTGGTTTTATTTATATAATCTCTGGTCCTTGATCATATGCATAAATTTATTAATAATTATTTTATTAATATTTAATAAAAAAAACTCCACATGATAACCATTGGCATTTTAGATGTGTGAAAACAATGAAAATGACTTTACTAATTAATAATGTTTTGGTCATTTATATTTTTTCAATATTTTGAAATTGGTTTTATTAAATTTATAATTTCCATTTTTATTTTAGCAATTATATTTTTTATTTTTAATTCACAGTAATATTTATTAAGCC
This sequence comes from Dioscorea dumetorum, assembly GCA_902712375.1. NCBI lineage: Eukaryota > Viridiplantae > Streptophyta > Magnoliopsida > Dioscoreales > Dioscoreaceae > Dioscorea > Dioscorea dumetorum. The sequence goes on from CACTHL010000478.1 coordinate 211,347, forward strand.
ATAAAAAAAATAAAATTTATACTTCAAATATTTACTTCATGAAAAAAAAATTTATGAATGAAAATGTTCAAAAATTAATTTTAATGGAATCTAAAGACAATGATGTATGACCTAAATTCATTTCACTTTCACTCTTTTTGCCCTTTTTAATTAAGTGACTTGTTTTAACTTTTAAACCAAGTAATTAGATTAATCATTAACCTTAATCCTCCTCCCACTAATGCTTTCCTTTTATCTAAGTCTTATTTTAATCTCTTTTAATTCATACCGTTTTAATCATGGAATAATTCTCTTACACTAATGTCCATTAGCTTAATTCATCACTTTTAAACACCTTTTTTGACTATTAAAATTTATCATAAGATATATATTTCTTTTAAGAAAAAATCAAGCATTAATATAAAGTTAGAGAATTGTTTTTTTTAATTATTTCTCCATATATAGATGGTCAAGTCTTTGTTAATTGTTTTATGTTTCTTTTTCTTCAAGCATTAAATTCCATTAATTAATGAAAAGAAATTCATTGGTTGAAAATTTTCATAGTTTGGAAATTAGAAGTTGATTAATATAATTTAACTAATTATTATTTAAAGGGAAGTGCACCTAAATTTGAACCTATTTACAAGTTTTAACTATTTCTATTAATCTCAAAAAATTTTTAATTATATATTATGTCTTATTCAAACAAAATCATTTTAATATTTAATTAAAATGTTTATTTGTTTTAATTTTTTTTATTGGATTTACTTTTTTTTTAAGTCAAAACTCTTGACTGACTTATTAATTAAGTCAAATAATAAAATTGAGAAATTTCCTTGGAATTTCTAAAATTTTATTAAGATTTAATTAAATTAAAGTTTAATATAAATTGGTAATTTATTTATAATTTCATGAGTCTATCTTCTCTCTGTTGAACGGGCGGAGTTTTATCTCTCCCAAAGCTCAAAGGCGGCACCTTTGAGAGCCTCCAAAAATTTTCTCCCAAATTCCAAACCCTAATCGCGTTCACAACGTGCAATTTGAATTTCTTTTCCTTCTTTTTAAGCCCCAATTCGGGTTTTGCTTCGTTGATTGCTTCCTGGAAACCCTCTTCGCTCCAACCAAGTCATCCGCAGGTTGTACTGATTCTCGGGTTTACTTTTCTTGCTTTTCTAGGGTTCCTGGTTGGATTTCCGTGCGAAATCCGCTTGATTGATTGGTTTTTGCAAGGAAGCGTTTCTTTGCGCTCTCGGTTTTTTTCGGAAAGCGGATAGAATCATAAAGGTGAGGCCTTTGTTCTTTTTTTTTCCACTGGAGCGGCTTTTCATACGGAATTAGGGTTTCGTTGGTTCCCGGTGGATTGGGGTTTTCGCTGAAGGATCGAAGGACTGTGGAAAAGGTGTCATCCTTGTGACTTTGGAGAGGACTTGGACTGGGACTTTTGGTTCTAATTCTTTCCTTTTCCTGTTGGGAAATCGTTGTTCGAGTTGATTTGGGTGTTTTAATCCTCTGAGGATTGACGAAGGATCGGAATTTGTGCTTGTTTTTTGGCGGGTCTGACTCCGCTTGTGGAGCAGATTTGATTTCACTCTGAAAAAAAAAATTAGATCTTTTAGTTTTCCAGTGAGAAATCTCTCAACTTGAGGCTTTGATTCGCATGTGTTCGTCAAAGGTTGGATCTTGGTCCTCTGGTTTTGCTAGTTAGGGTTCTCTCTCAGCCAAGATGAGCTTGGGATCCACCGTCACAGAGGAATACACGCCCACGCTGATCGTCCACCTCGCCGAGAACGGCCACAGCTTTGAATTCCAGTGCGATGAATCAACCACTGTGGAACTGATCCAGAGATCCATCTATAATCTCAATGGAATTCAAGTCAGTGATCAGATCCTCTTTTCCAGTGATGCTGTGCTCGAAACCCATCAGACATTGGGTTATTACAAGCTCCCCCGTGATAATTCTGAGGTCTTCTTGTTCAAAAGATCAAGTCTTTTGCCGACTGCTCCTTGTCCGCCTGGCGAAACCATTGAAGTGCCTGTTGCTAAGGTTCCTCCAGCTCCTTCGCCGGCGAAGAGCCCACACCCTTTGGATGAAGCCTCTGATCCTGCTGTAAAGGCATTGGCTTCATATGAGCGCATGTTTAGATACCATTTTCAGGTTGCCAATGCAATGTATGGGTCTGCCCAGAACAAACTTGAGATTTGCAAGAGGTTTTTGAGGGAGCAGCAGGTGCAGGAACGGGCACTGGAGACGGTCCGCGGAAATCTTGCTCAAACTTATAAGAAGTTGGAGGTGAGGTACACTGAGTTTTTCCGATGCTATTCGCAGCAGAATCGGTGCCATTCTGAAGTATTGGCCAATTTGGGGAAAGACATTGAGAGGCTACGAATTGTCAAACTTCACCCTGTGATTCAAACTTCATCAAGGAAGTGCTTGTTGGATTTCTTGAAGGAGGATAAGTTGCGGGAATCTTGGAACGGATGCATGAAATCACACAAAAATTTTGAGGGCAAAGTTTCAGAATCGAAGATGGACCTTATGGGATTGGGGAGAAGTGTTGATAGTGTTCTTGCTTGCATGCGTTTCACTGGGAGCAAAGATTTGGAGGTTGCTATCAAAGATCATGAGGAAATTCTCAATCAGCAAAATAGTATAATGCAAACCTTGAGGTTAGTTTGTGATGTTTCTCGTTGATGAACTATTTTTTGTTCTTTTCTTTTGTTCTTTGATTGTCACTTGAATTATTGATGTTCTGTTGTATTTGTTTGATTTAAAGTGTCGGCGAAAGAATTCCATATTAGCAAGCTGTAAGGTTATGATTGCCCCGACAAAATAGGATTAAAAAGATTCCATAATGCAGAGATATGTCCATTTTGGCATCTTCATTTTAGTAGGAATGGATTAAGGCTACCCAAATTAAACAGTTTATACTCAAATTATTTGTTACTTCAGAAACCATGCAAACATCCATAAGAGCAATTTGTTTCTTCATTAATATAATTTTAACTAAAAAGCTGAATGAGACATTGCGATGAATGTTGTCTTTGGCTCGCATGTTGTCACCATGAGTAATATACATGCTGACATATAGCACTGCAGATGCTTAAATAGTTTTAAGATTTGTTTGTTTTTATTCTGTTATTTCTCACTTATATGAAGTGTCGATACATGCTCAGTACTCGTCAATGTGAACTTTGCTGAGTCTGTTCTGTTATTTGCATTTTTGCATTGCAGTAAAGACGTTACAGAGGTCAAGAATCTTGCTGATGAATATTTGAACTGCCAAGTATCTGCTTCCCCTAGATCTCATATTGCAGTTTCAAATCTAGGTCCAAAGTACAATGCTCATGAGGGTGATCAACTTCCCAAGGTGCGGAACTGTGACAATGTGATGTTGGAGCTCCTAGACAAATGCAAGAACAAGAAAAATTACATGAACACCCAAGTGCATATGTGCATGCAAAGAGTTCAATCTGTTCAGAGTACCATTAAATCAATGATAAATAAGCTTCATGTGTTCCAGGAGGCTATGGGACAACAAGACAAGGACTTTGAAAATTTAAAATTTGTTAATGGACTATACCAAGCCTACAGAGCTTGCCTTTCTGAGATAGTGCGAAGAAAATCTTCTTTGAAGTTGTACATGGGCCAGGCTGGACAATTGGCTGAAAGGCTGGCAATGGAGAGGGAGGCAGAGATAAAACTACGGGAGGAATTCTTGAAATCTTGGGGAAAATATCTACCCCAAGAAACACTCATGGCAATGGGTTTGTTTGGTTCTCCTAGTCCATGCAATGTCAATATAGCCCCCTATGACACTAACTTGCTTGAAATCAATATTGCTGATGTTGACCGACTTGCACCAGTGAATGCTGTAGGTTCACTGTCTAAACATGAGCGAAATCCATTACCAAAGAGCTTCCCAGCCGGATCTAGTCAAAGCTCTAATCTCTCAAAATCCAGGGAAGTTCCTGTAGATAACAGAGTGAAAAGTGACTCTGTGGAATTTCTTGGTGATTGTGAATCAGTGGATATTGCTGGAACAAGCAAGATGGAAGTTGAAAATGCGTGGTTGAAGGCAGAACTCGCTACAGCAATTGCCCTAATCTGTTCTTATGATGCAGAATATGGTTATAGCTCAATAGAGGATGTCAATCGAGATGATATTCTGAAGTCTGTGAATCAGAAGACGGCTGAAGCTCTTCATTTGAAGGATGAATATGGGAAGCAGCTGCAGGCAATGCTGGAGTTGAAGCAAACACAGTGCATGTCCTATGAAAAACGTATTCAAGAGCTTGAGCAAAGACTGTCTGATGAGTATATGCAAGGGCAAAAGCTTTCAGCTAGTAAAGATGCCTCTGAATCTATCCTCTCAGCTTTGAAGAATGATGGCCTTAAATCTCAACTATCTGGTGACGCAGAAAGTCACATGCGTGAGGCATCCACTGAACCCATGGAAGATACTTCTTTTACATCTGCGTCATCAGAAGCAAAGCTTGATCAGGTAATCGGACAGTCAGTGAAACCTAGAGAAGGTGGAGATGAGAACATGACAGATTTGTCCATAACATCTAATATGCAGCCAGTTGATTCTGCTCGCAACTTCATGGATTCTTCGATGGTGGAACCACCACGAGACGAACATCAAGTTGACTTGCAGAACAATGAACTCTGTGAGGCAGACAGAGTGGAGAAAATGATGACAACCCAGTTGACTGTGAGCCAGACAAATAGATCTTCTGCTGAGGTCTCATCTGGCGGGGTACCACATGAAATTGGTGCTAAAACAGGTTTGGAGTCAAAAGTTAGTGATGAATTTGTATTGGAGCTACAAAATGCCCTCTCAGAGAAGTCAAAACAATGCAACGAGACTGAAAGCAAACTTAAAGCGGTCATGGAGGAGATCAGCTCCCTCACAAGGGAATTAGAGATCAGCAAAAATCTCCTTGATGAATCCCAGGTAAAAAAAACTATTCAAGTTTTCTGTGATAAATTGTCCATTTAGGGTAAAATATTCGAGACACACTGATAACTGAAAATTCTGAACATGTAAGTTGTTCGATTCTCTTGCATGTTATTTTTATACCACTTTTAGGTTTAAAAAAGTGTGATTTCTGCTTGTAAATTTCCTGAATTTTTCTCTTTTCGTCCTATTTGTGAAACAGATGAATTGCGCACACTTGGAGAATTGTTTACATGAAGCAAGAGAAGAGGCACACACCCATCTTTGTGCTGCTGAGCGAAGGGCTTCAGAGTATAGTGCTTTACGGGCAACTGCTGTGAAAATGCGTGGCCTGTTTGAAAGGTTCCGTGTCTGTGTTACTGCTTCAGTCCCAGTCGCTAGTTTTGCAGACTCATTGCGCTCTTTAGCTCTCTCTTTGGCCGGGTATGCAATGAAATACATAACATACTCAAGTTATCTATTTTGGATATTTTAGATTTTTGTCTTCTGTTATCAGATTATTTTATCATTATCTCGGCGTTTGGGTTTCCTATTAATGATAACAAGAATCACTGGTGCCATTCAACCTATATCCTCTGAATCTATATTGAGAATATGTTGAAAAATTAGCTCCCCTGCCTCTATCTATATATTGGTCAGATATAAAAAGAAGAATTTTATCAACAAGTGATGGCATGTTTATCTTCAAAACAGGTTATGTAACCATTCTATTCTGCTCTTGCTTGGATTACAGATCAGTTTCACATGTTGAGATGAACTTTACTTTGCACCTTTAGGTTTTGTTAATGGCCTCCTATCCATTTAAATAATTAGATATTGGTACTTTTGCGGTGTGGGCTCGATGCATTTCCTGGAAATATATTTCATTTATATGGTTGCCATTGTGATGTTAAATTATTGAACAGATTTCTCTTACATTTCTTTTGTACTCTAATGTTTCAGTTCTGCTAGTGATGATGAAGACGACAGCAATGCTGAATTCCGAGAATGCATTAGAGTTCTTGCTGACAAAGTCAGTATAATCATGCGGCACCGATCCGAGCTCCATGAATGCTTTTCAAGGGCTGAGGCTGCACGGGCGCATATTGTAAAAGAATTGGATGAGAAGAAAGAGCTTGTACAAAATCTCTGTGTGAAACTACAATTAGAAAGACAGGTTTGTTTAAACATGCATCTTGTTTTCCTCGATGCGAAAACGGGATTTTCATTATGACTTACATTTAACAGGCGAACAAGGAGAAGATATCAATCGGTCATCTGGAACTCCATGAACTCGCTGCGTTCGTGCTAAACTCTGCAGGTCATTACGAAGCTATCAACAGGAACCATTCAAACTACTTCCTCTCACCGGAATCTGTTGCTCTATTCACTGAACACAATCGGTCTAGACCGAATTACATATTGGGGCAGGTTGTGCATATTGAGAGACTGACAGTGAGACCCGCAGCATCACCTCGGACGGAACACAGTGAGCAAATGGACATTACAAGCCCTGAAAGCAGCAGCCGGTTATCTCCGGGCATGGCCTCGAACCCTTACAATCTTCCAATTGGCTGTGAATATTATCTAGTGACAGTAGCCATGCTACCTGACACAATTCATTCATCTCCTTAAATCCTTCCTGATCACTTCCAATGGCTGAAATGAAGGAAGAGAAAGTTTAACTGTACAGATATATTAATGGAGTTTGGTGGCAGGGGTATCTTTGTACATATATGATGATATGATGATCCACTGAACTTTTTATTTTCCTTTTGTGTATATATAAAGTCTCAAACATCTCTGCTGTAATTAGACTGTGAATATGCTCTGAAATGCTCTCACTGATGATGGCCTTCATTTGCCAAAACTTCTCTGGAATTTGGAGTTCATGCCTTGTGTTGATGATGTGCTATGTTTTCTTTCCATGTAAGGAATGTGTATTGGTTCTCTATATAGGGAAATTACAGTTTTACCCTTGTGTGTGTGGAAGAGCTGTTGTTCTCAGGGGAGTTTGAGATAACAAAAAAAAAATAAAAAAAAATGTCTCAATCTTTTCATTTTGGTGAATTGCATTGTTTTTTTATGGATATTGTGTTGTGTTTCACTTTGGATGTCTAAGACCCCAAGAGAAGGTAATTGACCATTTTGCCCTTGCTTGTGTGGAAGGACAATTGTTACATGGTGCACTTTATGATATCAAACTTTGCATTATTATTTGTCGTTTTTCCTTTCACTGTTGAATGGTAATGTCTTTTGATTTCCTAGTGGGTGTTTTTGTTTTAACCGCAGCATTCCCCTTAACGCAAAATGACAATCTTACCCTTCTTGGCTTGGAAAAGATGTTCATAGGGTTAAATATGGGACGGTGGCAATTTTTGTTGCTGCTATCTTTTCACTTGTGAAGTGTAATTCTTCCTAGATTTCTGGGGGAGGATGTTCTTCATCTGCTCTCCTAAGAAAGGAACAAAATGACTTTCTTATCCTTTTTTTGTATGGAAGAGGTATCTACTGTACTCTCTGTGAAGAATACATTTTATACATCAAAATATTTTTTGATAACTGAATTGCATTGTCTCCATGAATCTTCCTGTAATTTTTTTTTTCTTTTTAATCCACATCCATAAATAAGAAAAATACCACTTTCACCCTCCCTTTTTGGGTGAAGGGTGTGAATATGAAATTTTGTATTCTATCATCTAATTTTCTATCCAAAGATGAATTGTACCACTCCCTATAGAAGAAAATTACATTTTTACCCTTCTTTATATGGAAATAAAGGTACTTTATAAGGATGAATATGAGATATCAAAACTCAATATTCTTTCATGATATATATATATATATATATATATATTATTTATCCATTCATGATAATCATCATCCACACAAGTCTACAAGACTAAAAGTTTGGTGTCCATGCACAGAAAACTCCAACCCCTCCAAACATGCAGAGCACAAAACCAGCAGAAAGTGAGCTGTGACTCCTTTTGTTGTCAGTGAAAGAATCCAAACATTTCTGCTCCCCCACACTCTTTACTTCCTCGTGACTCTTTTTTTGTATTTTCATCCATTTTTTTTTTAACTAATCATTTTAAATGAATTCACATAAATAAACATAAACAAATATATTTCCCATAAACATTCACATGTGCTCCCATGACTATTCAATAATTTAATTCCTCTTCTTTCTTGCAAGTTGCAACCAACTGACCAAGTGTACTACAAACCTCTGCATCTCTCTCATTCACTTCATCTCCATCTCCATCTCCATCTCCATCTCCATCTCCATCTCTTGTGAGCTTAACAATGGTGAAAACCATGCAACTTCCTTTCCTTCTCTTCATTCTCTCATCCATTCATGTCCATTGCCTCCACCAAGACAACCACCTCCTCTTCCCTCTTCATAACAACCTCCAATGGAGTCACCCCTCAAACCACAACTCTCCTCTCCATTGCCTCCCTCCAAGATCAAGTAATCTCCTCCTCCTCATTCTATTTTACTTTCTTTCTATATATATATATATATATATATAGATATATAGATATATGTTCTTATTATTTGTCATGTTTTGAATCTTATAGGAAGAGAGAAAAATGGGATAATACTAGAAATGAAGCACAAAAGGCATTGCTCTCGTGAAGATGAACTCCTAGAGATCTTGAAATCTACTCAAATTCCATTAAATTCAGGTATACAGCTCAGAACACTCAACTACATTGTTAGCATCAAACTCGGAAACAGAAAAATGACGATGATCATCGACACCGGTAGCGATCTCACATGGACGCAATGCAAGCCTTGCCTCTCTTGCTATATCCAACAAAGCCCTCTTTTCGATCCTCACTTATCGTCGACTTATCGAAACTTATCATGCAACTCATCAACATGCATTGCACTTAAGCCTGTTACTAGTGTTTGCACCACTAATGGTGCAAATTGTGACTATGCATTGAGCTATGGTGATGGTTCTTACACTCTTGGGGTTCTTGGCAAGGATATAATCAATCTTGGAGGTGTAACTGTCGAAGAATTCATCTTCGGTTGTGGCCGGAGTAATCACGGCCTTTTCGGAGGAGTTTCGGGTATAATAGGACTTGGTAGAACACAATTGTCTCTTGTTTCTCAAACTATAAATCAGTTTGGAGGTGTCTTCTCTTACTGCTTGCCAACAAGAGCATTCAATTCATCTGGTTCACTGATTCTAGGCAATGATCCTTCTCTTTATAGAAACATAACCCCAATTTCATACACTAGATTAGTTTCAGGTCCTCTGAAATTGCCATTCTACTTTGTGAACCTCACCGGAATGATCATCGGTGGCGAAAGACTAGATGAAGGATTGTTTAATGGAAGAGTTCTTATTGATTCAGGAACTGTGATCACTAGACTTGCTCCTTCAGTGTACAAAGCTTTGAGGGATGTGTTTGTTAAGCGGTTTTCTGGGTACCCTCCGGCACCGCCTTTTTCGATCTTGGACACTTGTTTTGATCTTTCCGGGTATGAGGAAGTGAAGGTGCCAATAATGAAGTTTGAGTTTGAGGGAGATGTGGAATTGAGTGTGGATGTTACTGGGATTTTGTATATTGTTAAGAGGGATGCTTCTCAGGTTTGTTTGGCAGTTTCAAGTCTTGAGAGTGAAGATGGAGTTGGGATCATTGGGAATTTTCAGCAGAAAAATTTGAGGGTTGTTTATGATTCTGCAGGGTCAAAACTAGGGTTTGCAAAAGAGATTTGTGGTTATGATCATCAGAATTGATGAGATCATTATTGTACTTGTTTTCTCTTTCTGTTTTAGTTTGTCCTTCAAAAAAAGTAAAAAAAAAAAACTTTGGCTTTCTTGCAATGCAGAGCATCAGAAAAATTGAGGATAAATATATATATACATTATTAAAAAGCTATAAATTTGTCAATCATTACAACAAACATATATATTTATATATAGATGGAATGTACAAAAAGAAAATATTTGGAGGGTTGCATTCAAAATTCCAGGTTTCCATTCTGAGCTGGTTCAGCAAAACTGCAGAAAAAACAGAATGAAAACTGTTAACTGAATAACTTCTTTTTTTTCAAAAAAACAATTACTGAAACATTGAAAAGACTATGGTTCAGTATCCTTACCTGTTCAAATTAGAGAGGATAAGCAAAAAATTTGAGATGATGAGAAGTAATTTAAAGTTCGATTGTTGAAAGTGAAGGCTTCAGTGAAATTGAAATGTCACCGTAAGGTTCATCTTGTTTGACATCAATAAGATTGCAGGTCTTCAAAACCTGAAAGCACAAGATGCAAGGATTGTGATTTTACGTCTTTCAGAAACATGCTAGTTTAATGGACTTGCAAATTTATTTATAACCGTAGTTTCGAAGAACATCCTCGCACATATCTTTCTAGTTTTTCCTTCCAGAATTTTGTTTAAGCTCAGAGTTCCAGTATGGTCTTTTGAAGCATGAGTTGTCGGAGAATGGCTTTTTAAATATTGCGCAACAGCCCTGAGCCGGACAATACTCAAATCAATGAGTAATTACACGTAGAAGAATGAATATATTCTAAAAAACAAAGGTGAATTTTGATTTTACCTGGTCCTTGAAGACATGTTCTCAACATTCCGCTGTTCAGAATCTGCAGATTGATCATGTTAGTGCAATTATCACAGTCAAAAAGCTAATCACAATGAATATGCATTTGTTTTGGAACTAACCAGACGATGCATTACTTGATTCCAAGAAACTCAGTTCCTGCGGGAAAGATCACAACAGTGACAATGCTGAAATAAATTAAAACCAAAATAAAGAACAATAATTTAACGGATCTTACTTCTTTTTCTGCAGAGATTTGCATGGTAGTGAACTCTGGGACTGGGTCATTAACTGGCCATTGTTCAGAATGAGCTAAAGGTGTATCAGGCTCTAAACCAAACGTCTCAGCTGATGCAGGAGCTTCAAATGCAGGCATTGTCTCAGTGCCAAAAGTGCCTCCAACATGAGAAGTTGAACCTATATTACTGTCAAATTGAGAAGGAACCAAATCAGATAAATTTCCACCAACAACATCTTTGGATTGTGGTTGCTTTGGTGATCGATCGACATCAGGAGTGGTGAAGTCAGGTAAGTCCATATCAACTTGATGATCAGACTGAGCTTGTTCAGGTTGCATCTCTAGTTCAGGCACCGCATTCTGTGCCTCTGCATTTGGTGATCTTAGTGAAGCGTCAAGGCCGACAGGATCATCGATGTTCACACGGGGAAATATTTTATTGAAAGTGTTTTGGAGATCACCACTCATTCCTGAGAAAGAACATCGGTTGGTTGACTATAACAAAAGTACAAATGACAGTATAACATCAGTTGATTTATGATTAGTTTACCAGAAAGCAAGGGTTCATTGAAAATGTTCTCCTTCTGCTGTGTCTTGCGAAACCTCCATATATCCAGACTTGAGCCAGGGAGTTTGCCTCGTTTCTTTACCAATCTGGTAATATCATCAAGCTGCTCCCTCATCACCCTGTTCAACACATAACAAAAATTGAACTGAACTGATAAGTGCATGTGATATAAGTTTGATGTACAGTATCAGATAATCAGAATGTCTAGCAACGGAATATAAGTGCCAGAACAAATGCATTTGGAGGGGGACAGTACTTACTCATTACTCAAGATAACCTCTTCATCAAAATACTGTCCTTTCTTTCTTGCATTTGCCCTCCTTCTCTTAACAGCGGGAGCAGGTTTTAGCTCAAAGTCAGGCACAGCTTGTTCTTTAAATCAAAACAAAGCAATAAATTCAGAAAGATATCATTGACCAAAAACTCCATAGTCAAAAATAAATACGACAGAAAGATGCAGAAAACAACCAACCTAAAGAAACTCCTGTGTTAGTCAATTTAGGATCATCAAGAGATCCAGCGGTAACCGATGCTTGAACATGTGCGGTAGAGGATGCCAGTCCAGCTTCAGGAACCAATACATGTTCAGTAGGTGGAGAAAGAATAGAAGTATCAGCCGTACCACCAGAACCCATGTTCTTGACAGGTGATTCTTGCAATGCTACTGGATCAGGATTGTCCACAGCATCCCGCATAACATCAATCTCCGGGAACTCTTGAGAAGCTTGTTGTGCCTCATTGAGACTTGGAACGGAACCCGCATCTTGATTAGCCAACGCCATTACATGCTCCATTGGAGTAGCAGTAGCATCAACACCAGCCTCTGATGAAGGCAAAATACTGCAAGAAGAAAAGATCCCTAAAGATCCCTTGAAATGAAGTTTCACGAACTCTTTTTTTTTTGTAATACACAAATAATGTTGACAATAAGATATGAACATACTCTTCATCCATTGGTATCACATCATTGTCCGGGGGCACAGGTTGGGGAGAAGGATCAAACCTGAACTCCTGAAACATAAGAAGCCAAAGGAAATGAATTATGTAGATGCTCTGCAAATGCTGAAGAGCAGAAAACAATAGGCATGACAACAATTTCGAACCTCTTCTAGGTGAAAAGCTTCATATTGAGCTCCTTCAGCAGGAATAGTGTCTGCACATGAGGTAGATTAATGTTAATCAACTTCAACTTGTAGAAGATCAACAAAGGAAGAAAAGAATAGTAGATGACCACTCAGAGTAATATCTTCGTATGAAGTTCGGTGCTTATCAGGGCCACTGTTTGCAAACAAAAACAAAACAGAATCAGCATCATGGAGTTGAAAGGCACAAATAAAAGAATATAGACTAATGCTTACTCTGCATCATAAGTGCTTTCATCCACTTCAAGGGCATCAAGCGCAAAAGTATTAGGCAAGGTTATGGATTCAAATGGTGCCCGATTTGCATCTGCTGGTAAGTCAACTTGCACCGAGGCAATTGCAGTCCTTATATTAGACAGCACCCTGTTACTGTCTTGGAAGAGGTAGTTGACCTTCCAAGAGTATATCTTAACAAGGCCCAAAAGAAGGTGCCCCGACAACCTCAGCGCTATCGGTACTTCAGGAAACATGATACAGTCTAAACAGAAAAATGGAAAGTAATAAGCATCATTGTAAGAATTATTGTACTAAATATAGAGAAAACCTGTTGGATAAGTTGGAATTCTGATAATGAAAACTCAGTGATACAATATCTGTACGTCTAGAAACATTATACTGTCTGAAGGGAAACATGAAAAGTAGTAATCATCACTCTAAGAATCATTAGATCAAATGAATAAAGAAAATTCTGCTCAAATTACAGTTCAAACTGCTGGATGTGTACGGATTCTAATGATGGAAATTCAATGATACGAATTACACAGGAGGACATCATCACTCAAAATCAAAATTTTATGCTTTATTGCAAACAAAGAGCATTAAAATCCAAAGCATATCTTCATCAACAACATAAATCAAATTGAAGTGAAAAAATGACAAATTTCACTAAAAAAACAACAAAGCAAATCTTTCTGTACTGAAGATGATCACATAAACATCAAAAATAGCTCAAATTAACAGCATGGAACCTGAAAGTTAGGTTTTTATTTCCCCAACGACACCAGGAAATTGAAACAAAAATCCACAAAGCAACATACCAATTCACCGAATTCATCGCCCAAAATATTTAATCTTTTTGACAGAAACTCCAATGGCAAAAGAAATTAATCACAAAATCCTTAAAACAACACACACTGACCCAAAACACAAGCCAAAATTTCTCATAATCAAAACAAAGCCAGAGAGAAGACAAAGGAGACGAACCGGCATAGGAGGGGATGTCAATGCCCTCAATTTGGGGCCTCTTGATGCGGCGCTCGAGGTGGGCAGCGATCCAGATAGTTCCAAGAGGGCTCTTCTTCGCGAGAAACGTATGAGAGTAAAACATCTTCAATAATCTTTCCTCTATTCTTCGTCGTCGTCGTCCTCCTCCTCCTCCTCCTCCTCTACTTCGTATCTGTCTAGGGTTTCAAAACTGCGATTTTTAGTGTTAGGGTTTCAAATAGAGAAAGTAGAAAAAGGCGGGAATGAGTTGGCGGGAAGTATTAAGGAGGGAATGGATTTTATTTTGCCCTGCTGGTTTCCATAAATTACGGATTTGCCATAAATTGCTTATTTATTTATATATAATACTAGCCTCTTGATATGCACGTGCATTAATGTTATTGTAATAATGAAATTGCAAATACGATGTGTATATAAAATTTCAACAAAGGATTTTTAAAAAAAATAAGAATTTTTTATATTTTTTATATTATTAAAATATATAATGTGCATATTTAATTAATTTTTTTATAAATATATTTACTTTTTTAAAAACTATATTAATGCTTTGAATAAATTATTTGTAAATATTATTTTGATGTAGGTAACCAAATGCTTCACATGTTTCATGACATCAAATTCCACCTCATTCATGAGTGTTACATGAGAAAATCACTGCACATGTTACAAGGGAAAAAAATTAAAAATTAAAAAATAAAAAAAATATTTTTACATTTTTTAGGAATCTAAAAATTTTATCATAAAAAAAATCACCAAATACACTCAAAAGAATTTCTTGCAAGATGTAAAATTTTGATAATACCAATTTAGGAAATTTTTTATTGAAAATAAAATGTGTTATTAAACACAAACAAACAATCAATTAAGGTAATACTTACAAATAAAGAAATTAGAAATTCCAAACCTTGGTGGAATCCATTCAAATGCTCTAAGATATGACTGTAATTGTCCCTCCTTGCAAAGTGGTCTGATTACATGTAGATATATAAGATTGAATGAACTAAGATGATGGGAAATCTTTGTTTAGCACATGTTGGTAAGGATAGAGTTGGTCCACAAACTTGAAAAAAGAAAATGGAGATAATCAAAGAATATGATGTAACCCGAAAAGAAAAATGATTGTGGAGTATGATCTAACTAATATGATGGAAATAAAAGGAGATGATCAGAAATTATGATGAAACATATGAAGAGACAAATATGATTTTATAGTATGATCTAACTAAAGAAAAAGGGGGAATATGATCAGAGATGATCTAATCAGAGAATATGATCTGATTAAAAAAGAAATAGAGGTTTTTCGCAAGTATGAATTGTTGAAAATCGGAGAGGAAGAAATCTTTGGTACGGAAGTGACTGAGGCGTGCGAAGGCACTGACCTTAAGAACAATTTCGCCTCCTTATTTCAGTGCACAGGACGCAGGCGTCGTTCTCCCAGGATACAACAGTCGGATCCTCTGATCGCGCACAAGAGCAGAGGATCAATGAGTGCTCAGAGTTCAGGAACGGGAGAGGGAGAAGAAGAAGAGAAGATGATGTCTATATCTCTTACAAACGGGATTTAGGGTTCTTTTAAACGGCAATGGCGGACTGATACAAAAAGAAAGGACATGACGGATGACGGGCAGGCGCGAGGACACGACGGGGAGGGAACCGTTCGTCCGAAGCTTCGGCGAACTCGAACAGGCGCAAAAACCCTAACTAGATGAAAGGGCAAAAAGGTAAAACAACTGTGTGGTGCAATAAATCTGGTGCATTCGTGTCCGCACCATGCGCCTACGTGAGTTCAAAATTTCCAAGCTAAATTTCGGATCGAAACCTTGAAATTTGCACCCCCCCTGCGCCTGCGCGCGTAAGAGAGCATGACCCCAAGACAATAGTTGTAGGCTTAGGAATAGTGTCATATATAGGGTGACTAAAAGTTTTCTCAATAGGCAATGTGGTACTAAAGTTATTTGGAATGTTTTGAAAGATGAAGGGCCATATTTATGGGCCTCCAACATGAATGACCAAAGAGAAAAAATAGATGATCAATGAATATGATCTAACCAAAAAGGAAAAAGTGATAATCAGATAGTGTTATCTGAATAAAGAAAAAATCAGAGAGTATAATTTGACTAAAGAAGAAAGAGAGATGATTAGCAAGTATGGCTTAACTAAAGAAGAAAATAGATGATCGGTGAATAAAATTTGACTAAAAAAAAAAAGAAGATAATCAAAGAGTATGATCTGACCATCAAAGGAGATAATCGGAGATTATGGTCTGAACAAAAATGAGAAAGTTATGATTTCACTATAAGAGAGAGAGAGAATATGATCTTACCGGTGAAGAAAAAATAATGACCGCAAGTTAATATTTCATAGAAGAATATGCTCAGTTTAGTGAAGATGATAAGAATAAAGTGTATGTCTGCTAGGGTTTTTGGTTCTTTTTCTGTTTGAGTTCTTGAAACACATGTTTATATATAGAAAACGTTTGATCGATAGATAGCTTTGCTTTTATCTAATGGCTAGAAAAACTTTGCTACACAATAGACGAAAAAAAAGAGAGAGAATGAAACAAGACAAAAAAGGAAAAAGAGATGACCACATCACCACGACACAGCAATACATGCCCGCCTAATGGTTAGAACAGCAATACCAACACTAGGAAAAACATATGGATGTAAAGTTTTTTATTAGCCAATGTGGTACTATAATTGCTTCAGATAAATTAATTTGGTTGTACAGTCATGAAATGGCTTCTCAGAAGTCTATATTTTAAAAACATGTTCTTTGGCTCTGATACCAATTCATGGAAATATTAAAAAAATTTGTGTAAGTATTTTTACAACTACAATTTGATGATGGCTTTTATAAAGGTGATAATTCTAAAAATCTCTATACTCACATAAGTATAATATTTAATTTGCTTGACAGATGAATTTAATTATATTCTAGGCACTTCTATAGCAATGAGGTTAGAGTCTAAGTAAATATGATATTCTTTTCTAGTCACCTAATTAGATATTTTTCCCTTTGAAATTCTATTAAGAGATCTTGATTCAAAAAAGTAGGGTTATTATTGTTACTACTAACCTTTGTGTTGAGCCCTCTGCCTGAAAGATTTGAATATCATTCATCTTGATGGTTTTTTTATTAGACAATTAGCTAAATTATCCTATGATAACACATAATTAGTATTCACAATATTATGTCTTGGGTTCTTAGCTTTTCAGATCCTCTGCACTAACTTACATAAGATTCACATGTGTATGTTTATCTTATTATTTATACTTTCAGGTTTTACACAACTCAATATTAAGTTTAAAATCATGATGAATAAAAATAAAAAAAAAATAAGGAAAGACATAATAAGAATTTCAAAAAGTAAACCTATAATCCATCACTTGCAATGTAAGTGGAATCCATAACAATAAATTTATCTTCCATGAAACTCATAATATTAAGCTTATGTTTACAAGTTTTTTATTGGATATCATTAGTATGCATGATTTTGTTTCCTTAAAGAAAAAGCTTATTATAAAGTTCATTACTCCTCCAAATGTGGAAATGTAGGAAAGTTTGGAAATTTCAAATCCAATCACATGAGAGAGCAATTAAATAGACTTTAGCATTTCATTATAACTTATGTAGAGTTTCCAATTAAATGCACCAAAACATTACCAAATATATAGTAATGAGAAAATTTTAGATGAAATAGTTTTAAAGAGCAATAAAATGCATTTGAGAATAACTTCTTATGTGTGTGTGCTTTCTCTTTTTGTTATTGCTCAAATTGTCCGATCCTCAACAACAACCACATGATAAGATAATTGCTAATAGCCTAACACTCACTAATCTAACCTTCACACACAACCAGACACAATGCTTCAGTTGCTGAAATTAAATTTATGAAACTATATAAATGTTGAGCTTGAATTGCTATTGAATCTTGATTAATGATTTGATTAGCATCATTGCCAACATATACAAATTTATAGCTTGATTTTAACTGCTGAACTGAAAAAAATTTGAATTCTAAATAATTTGATGGAAAACAAAACAAAAAAAAAAAGAGACATTACATGAGAGAAGGAATTAAAAAATAAAGATGTATAAGGATGGAATGAGGTTACTTTCATGGAGATACTCAAATAAATAGTCGCGATGACTCATCTCGCTCTTTGATAAATTTGGAATCGCCGATTGCGTACTATAGAACATGGGCAAATTATTTTTTATTAGACGACCATGAAATGAAGAGTCATCCAATGCATGTAAAGCACCATCAGGTCCTGAATCAAGTGAGAAAAACATTCATATGGATTTTAATTCGGGTGGTGACCCTGGATTGCAAAAGCCGATTGAAGATTTTGGTATTGGGATTAGAGATTGAGTTAAAAAAAAATATTTAACCCGAGACTCATGTCAACCAATTGGCCACAATATTCCACATAAAGAGTTGAAGAGGAGCTTTCGAGATACTTGATTTAAACATCTGTGATTGGAATATAGCGTGACCCAAGATGCGTCGTTTTGTTTTTGGTGTTATCTTTTCAAGTCAAACAGATGAAGTCGAATAGGAGAAGATGCATTCACCAAAATGGGTTCAATAATTTGAAAAATGTATTAGAAAAAATTTGTAAAACATGTTGGTGTTGTGAACAATGCGGAAAATGATGCCATAGTACACTTTCAGATCTTCCAAAATCAAAGACAGACTGTGTCATACTAGTCGGCAGCGGTTCACACAAGATGAAGGTTGAATACGGCATTTGTTTAACACAATTCTAGATGTGATGCATTTCTTTCGAAGCAAGGTGTGGCTTCTCGTAGAAATGATGAGTCATCGAGCTCATTAAACAAGGAGTCATTGAGCTCATAAAATAAGGGTAATGTTTTTGAGTTGGTCGAGTGGTATAATCTACGAAATGAAAAAGTTTTAAGGATAGCCAATAAAAACACGCCTGGAAACAATCAAATGACTTCTCCAGAAATTCAAAGGGAGTTACTAAATGTGTGTGCAACGGAGATTACAAATGTCATTGATAATATTGGAGACAACTATTTTTTACTTATAATTTTTGAAGTCCGGATATCTCAGTAAAAGAGCAAATGGGATTTATTTTATGATATGTGAATAAGGATGGATATGTGATATAGAGGTGGTGGAACGGCTTGACTTTCCATAACGGTATTTCTTTTCTTGAATCTCTGAGCTTGTATTGTAAATTCACTAAATTCACTCACACTATTAAACGGTAACTGATAATACTTAATACCCCTTAACAATACCGAAGCACAATAACTAAGAGTAGCTTTGCACATCAACTCTGCAAATAGAAACTATTAGATTATGATATAACACTGTTATAAAACCTCCTTAGATTTTAAAAAGCTGAGAAGCACAACAAAAATTGTATAATAATAATAATAATAATAATAATAATAGTTTGAAAACTAATTCATTTACTGAACAAAAAGTTGATATTTATACTTCAAACTTCTTGAGAAAGATAAGGGGCCTATGACACAACAAACAATCGAATCCAAAAAAAGAAAAAAAAAAGATCAAGTAAAATTTCCAGCCTCAGATCAAAATATAGTCTATGGTAAATTTCAATGCTCAAAACCTATAATATAGTATCTAAACAGTACATAAATAAACCGCCGATAAGATTAACAATAAAAACACTTTCTGATTTTCTGCAGATGCAATTGCAAAAGGAGAACATCAGATAAGCAAACAGTGTTGATCCTATCTTTTTCCCAATTTTCAATATCGTAACGATGAAACGAAATGCCATGTTACTGAAAGTTGCAAATAATTTGCGACGAAATGTCTTGGAAAACAATCACAAGAACTACCTCGTGAAATTAAATCTATGACCGAAATTAAGCTTCTACAATGCACTAAGAAAAGCACGATGAAGTAAGTCTAACATTATAAGCCAATAACAACAAGAAGCTGGTCCCAAGACTGATTGAGAAAAAATAAGAGACATCATGTTAAACAACTAACAACTAGCAGTTAAGCTTTAGTCAGAATACAATGAATATTAATCTTGACTAAGTATAAAATTATAACCATTTTAATAAAATTTAGAGTATCGATTCGATATTATTTGGAATGTTATTAATACAAGCAAAACAAAACAAAGTGGCATGATGTATAGAACATGCCACTTGCAAATCTGAAGGTATGCACATGGTACAGGGAGATAAAGGAGCAAAATCCAGATGAAAATAGCATCATGGATCACAAGGCACTTGTGACATCATTTTCTTTTTAAAATATTCATTCAACCAAACACAGTAACATCTTTTCCTCGAAGCGTTTCTCAACAAAATTTTTCTTTCAAGCCATGTTCCTCGCAGATTATAAACTATGTTCTGCCAATTAGCATTACCTGAATGTTGAATAACAACAAGCTAACCACTTTAGCAACATCACCAGTTCTTTCTGAGCTTCACGAATTATTTTTCAAGATAAAATTAAATGATTTTAAAATTCTATCAGAGTTTGGTTGAAAGAAAACCTATTCTCTAAAATGACCCAATTCCATTGTCAAAGCAGGAACAATGGAAATTTTTCATCCATCATCTTACAAAAATCAAACCATAACATAAACCCAAATGTCAAGTAGATTATTAGCGAATTCTTACATATAAACATAGACTATATATTTGGGATCGACTATATAAAGCCATCTTTCCCTTCCATGTTACTCAATCAAGAGCCAAAAGACTAAATAAACCAAATTCAGGCATATCATTTCATAAAGTTTTTGCTAAATATTTGTTAGATGTACTTTTTCCTCTTCTACAACTCTTCACCAGAAGGGCTTCCATATTTTGTATGGGACTCTTTTTAATTGTTAATAATAAGTACCATTCCCAATCTATTCTGGATAAATTCATTCTTTAATTTGTCCTTCCTACTAAGACCTAACATCGATCTCGATTCTCAACTCAGTTATGCCCATCCTTTGAGCATGTTGTTTCTCAACGGCCTAGTAACCGTTCTATAAAACTTACCTATCAATCTAAATGGTATTCTACAATCACACAAAACTCCAGAATCGCCCCCAAGTTTTAGCCAACATATCTTAATCCTATTTATCACATTTTTTTCCCATTATTCTAGATCATAGATCAGAGGCACTAAAAACTAATACTTCTACAAATTCCAGTATCTTACCTCTAAAAAAATAAAATAAAATAAAATAAAATCAACAAACACATATCCCCGGAATGCTAGAACCAAGGCTTAAAAGTATCATTAATTATGAGCAAGATTCAACAAGTACCATCCATGAAAAACAAAATCAAATTTCATTAATTGAAGGATAAAGAAACTGTATTGATGAAATCAAAGATAAAAAGCATCAACAAAGCATATCCATAAGTAGAGCACCAGGAGCCAATACACAAGCACAATTACTAAAAAGCATCATCAAAGGTTCTAAAAATCTCACACCTTTCTCATTAATTTATTCCAGCATATAAAGGTGGAAAGATGGAACCTTTAGGAGGAGAGGCGTCCGACGACGGGGTACTTGGCCTGGAACTTGCGTTCCCAGTCCTCAAGAATGCCGAGCTCCTTCTCGGTGAGGCCATCAAGGTCGCCGGAGACGTCTTCCTCGTTCTTACTCATCTTAGCTAGGGCACGGCTGGCTTCACGGCCGGCGAAGACGGCGTAGGGGCCGCCGGGACCGTAGAAGTTGCGGGCAGAGGTGACGTCGTAGACCTTGCCTCGAATGGCAACGTAGATGGGCTTCTCGACGGGGTCGCTGCCATTGAAGGCCTGAAGCTGCTCCGCTGTGAACTCCATTGGAAGGCGAGAGAGAGGGGAAATTGGAATGACTTGGTTCGTGGCGTAGAATATGAGAATTTATGAGGTTCTAATTGAAAAGGGACTGATTCGCAAATATATTTTGCACAAAAACCTCCCAAAGTTCCAATAATTGCAACCAAGTCCCCTTCTCGGTAGCAGTACACATAAATAGAAGAAATTTGAGGGGCTAAATCATAAAACATTGCAGATAAGCCCATCAACTTTTCACAAAAAAAAAATACAAGTCCCTGAAATCTCCATATTCATCCAAGAACTTCCCAAAGAATGCAGGTGGTATTTTGCAAAAAGTTTTTCCTAATTCACAATATTTTTGTAATATTGATTTTCCATCCAAGAATTAGAATTTGTTTTTCCAGCAGAAAATCTCACACTCAAAATTAAAAAACAAAGAGTAACCATGAAAAATCATGACTGAAGAACATAGTTGAACAAATGAAGAACTTCACAGATACAGTTTGTTTGTTTAATCAGAGATGAAATGCCGAACATGAACAAGCAAATCGATTAAAATGATCTGCGCTGGCATTATGCCGCCTTTCGGTTCACTTTCAGATATGGCAGTGCACCGATCACGTTGTCGTAGTCACTTTTGTGCACAGGGTGCTGCAAACATTAAACAAGAAAAGTTAAAATTTTCTAATAAAACTATCTTCGAGATTGAATTCAACAATAAGCCTTCAAATCACACCATTTATCTTATCTTGGTGAATAGATTTTACTGAATATAATGCTTTGTAACTAAGTTAAAAATGGCAGAAGGAATCACAAATATATTATCAGCATTCAATGAATAAAAAGTACAAGCAAAGACTTGAAACAAGTCTTTTTGATTCATTTGCAAGGAGATTGGTGCATAGGTTCAAAGGAGATTGCATATAAGATTGTTATAAATTAGCCGATAGTAATCAACACCCTGTTTCTACAAATGAACCATGGAGTGTTGGCATGCTTGAAATATAGATACAAGACCAAAAAATCAGTTGAAGTTCATTCTTTAAAAATCAATTATCTTGCAGTAATAGCTTTGCCAACAGGAGATGTTCTCAAACAGTAGCAACATCATTAGTAACAGAACTACAGTATCCAAGATCACACTTTTAAGATGATTCAAAAACTCATAACAAATAAATATGTAGAAAGATAAGCTTCGGGCATTCAGTAGGAAGGAAATACTTGACATGCTATAAGCACTAGAAGAGGTGAAAGAACTAGAATGCCAAAATCAAACCATCGTTAACATTGTTAATTCACCATATGAAGGCAAACCTACCAAAATGCGGTTAAGAATGGGTAAAAGCAAACACAAAATAAGCAAACTAGCCAAATGAAATCTATAACATTTTCAACCATGAATAAAGCAAGAGTATTACTGCAAAATGATTGGTATATTAGCTTTTGTTTTTATGCTATATTGATGAGGAAAAAACTAGTAAATATTGGATATAAGTGATTTGGATAAAAATGAGGGATAGTCTCAGACTCGACATAAATTTTATATTTTTATATAAGCAACATAAACATAAATATCATAAGCAAAAAACAGGAATCAATCCAAAAGGACTAACCATCTTGGATAGGCGAAGCTTCCTCTTGGTGTTCTTCTTGGCCAACAAGTGCTGTTTCCCTGCTCGCCTTCTCACTATCTTTCCAGTTCCTGTCACCCGAAACCTCTTTGCTGATGCCTTCCAACAGAGAAAGCAAACATGTTAGGGTTTTCTCACCATAGCAATGCCTTCAAAAACATGTTCTTTCTCTTTAGTAATAGCAAACCATGAACT
The DNA here is from genome assembly GCA_902712375.1 of Dioscorea dumetorum. Classification (NCBI taxonomy): domain Eukaryota; kingdom Viridiplantae; phylum Streptophyta; class Magnoliopsida; order Dioscoreales; family Dioscoreaceae; genus Dioscorea; species Dioscorea dumetorum. The sequence continues at coordinate 234,637 of CACTHL010000478.1, forward strand.
AGGCTCTCAAATCAAACCCTTCTAAACATGAAGGTAAGCATGGATTGAAGGAAACAACATTGATAAGCAAATTTTTTTTTTTTTAAAAAAAAAAGCCAATTCATCAATAAATTTCAATTTCTTTTCCTCTATTTCCCCCAAATCCAAAGACACCTAAACACTAAGCATTTCACATAGAAGCAAAGCCTCACTAACAACAATACGCAATGAAAATCCAATACACCCTCACAAATTTCATCAAGTCGGCACGACTTGTACTAATCCTACGAGTATTTCACATATAAGTAGGCCATTCCAATCAACAATTAAAAAGATCAAAATTGTCTTCCTGATTCTCATCAATAAGACATGAATAGTACTGGTATTAAAACCAAAACATAAAAATCTAAAGTTTTCCCTTTTCCCCCATTGATAATAGCAAACCAAGAACAAGTCTTAGATTGAAGAAAACAGTACCTATAACCATTTCAAAACAAAATGGATAGAACTTTCTTTCCTTTCCCTCTAATTTCCCACAAATCCAAAGATATGTCACGCAGAAGCAAGCCCTTCCAACCAGGAGTAATTCACATATAAGAAGAGCATTCCAAACAAAAATTCCCACAGAATAGCACCAATACTGTGAAGGAAATGAAGTAGAAAAAGAATAGAACCTTGTGGGTCTTCATCTTGTAACCCTTGGCAGCAAAAACAGTGGCAGTGAAGGGCTTGGGAGGGGCCAGGGAATGAGGGGATGAAGGGGAGGTAAAGAGAGGGGAAGCAGAGAGTGCTCTTAAGGAGCTGATATTGGATTTGAGAGAGAAGGAGAAGGGAGGAGTAGAGGAGCGGAGGGCATGGGGGCAACGGAGAGGAGAGAAAGGAGAGAGCTTTGGGAGGGAGAGGAGAAGAGAAGCCATTGTTACAAGACTCTGTGGATAGAGAGCGAAGCATTGAAGAGTTTTTAGCCGTGGATGATGTGGGAAAACGTTTCACTTTCCCAACTCGTTTCCCTATATATATATAAGCCTTACATTATGTTTCATGGTCATTTATATTCAATATAGGTTTTTTATTTCATCTTTGGATTAATTTTCAACCCTATGTTATTAATTTTTCTCACTGTATTTATAGTGATCAAAAGTAGCTTTGTGCCTAAATAATAATGCACTTGTGAGGATAAGGAAGTTTTTTATAGGGCTATATATAAAGATATATATGAATCATATAAAGGTTGATGCAAAGCTCTCTTATTTATTTAATATAATTGTTTTGAAAAAAATAAAGAAAGAAAAAAAGAAAATAAACACTAAGACAAGTATATGAAAAAATATATATATAGTTTACCCCTATTTTTAAGTTGTTTTTGTTACACAATAATGTTTAACCAGTACAAACTCATCTCCACCGTAACAAGAAACAATTGATCTTCATAGCTTGAACAGAGAGAAACAACAAAACAATGTGCAGACCAGGAACTCTGAATTGAAGATGGAATACAGACCATGTTTGGTAGTCCTTAGTGAAGTTAATTGATGGATCTAACCAAATTAGACATTGCATATGGTTCTCCATTGAGAAAAAAACACAGATTTCAGAAGCATCGCCGAACCACAAAACCTGTATATCAGAGAGCTCGGTTGTTCCATGCAACTGTGAAGTTAAAATGCAGTTGATGTCTCCTTTGATCTCGGCAAGATGCCAATCATTTCCCACTCCAAGGTGCAAATCACATCCTGGAAGAGAATGAAATCATCAAAATGAAGATGGTGCTTCAAAATTAATGGGTTTAACCAGCAAGAAACATTCTTTTCTTACAGATGGATTTTGAGGATCTATATCAAAGCCATTGATAGCGCATGGCTCGGCCAGCAATTCAACAGGTTCTTCACCTGCAGAACCACATCTCTAAGTAGGCAGTTCCATATATAAAGGATCAAAGTTAACCCTATGACCTGAATTGATATATGTAAACAGCACTAAGGCTAAGTTACCAGATGAACATGTCCAATGAGGTGAGTTGGAAGGGTACGAAAAATGGCACTGAGCAAATCCACTCTAAAGAATGGATGAACAGACTGAAGGGGTGAGTGTTTGCAGATAAACAGAAGAAGTGGCAGTAAAATGAGAACCGAAATTATTCAATGAACAAAATTTGTACATTCCACAAACATATCTTAGAGCCATAAGGGTGTGGAAAACAGACTTAGATAATTTTACTGGAAGAAGATAAGCCATGAGTAGCCCTAACAAAAATAAAAGTGATCAAGCTGGCTTTTGGTTATATTCTGTTCAAGTCCTTCGCAAGAGTAGGCAGTACATAATAAATAATTCAATATAAGAATTGCAGCAAACCTTGTTCAAGAACTGCAAGAATCCCATCTTCTGAACACAACATAACAGGCAAAATCTTTGTAGGACCCGTGCCAATATTAGATGATTGAATATGGGTATCATATCGGACCTCCCAAACCTCACTCTCCGAAGCAGGTTGAACTGTGTCACCCATGCCAACACCAGAGAGAAGGATTGGCTGATGCTGCCATCGAAGATCCCAGGCAAAAACTGTCCCAGAAGAAGCTCCAGCCTTCAGCCATTAATTAAAAAAGTATCAGAATAAACTTCCTTGAAGTAAATCCCTCCATTGGCTTGATAAATACATGCACCAATCCAATAACAAAGAAAATTCCAAGATATTTTTATCAAATCATGTGATGATGGAATTTAATTTATACCATTAACCAGAGTTTAATGGAAGAGAAAATAAACAGCAAAACAAAAGTTAGAAACATTTTCTTGCACCAAAGCCTAATCTTATGGTCCCAAACACCATACATTTCACATATTGCTATAAAACCTTTGTGTGATACTTGTAAAACCATCAAAAAGCTGACAATCAGAGCATGGGTTGATAATTTAGAAGTCCAATACACCCATTGTGATCAGGGCATAAAATTCTCGAAGCGAAAACTAGGGAAACAAGATAATAAGTTGCTTTACATGACAATTTCCCAAAGCAGACTATGAACAGGTTTTCCACATAATAACCTGCACTTAAAAGCAGTTAGAGAACAACACATTGTAGAAATTCAAAAACCATCTTACCACACATATATGTTTTCGAGAAGGATGAATATCAATTGAATGCACCATGCCAATCGTGTTTCGGCATGCCCTGCAGCATCAGCACATCTAGAAGTATAAATATATAAACCCAATTACACAGAAAACTAATCAAGTAAACAGTGCACAGCTATCGATTTTACTGACATAAGCCTAACACTCATGTATTCTGTGGCAATACATACTTAAACACCCTCAGCAAGCACTTTCAGAAAAAAAGTCAAAAAATAATTTGTATCTAAATTGAGAGAAAATAGAGAGAAAAATCAGAAAGTCCAAGAAGGGCAAGAAAAGAGGCAAATTTTATTAAAAAATTTTTCATTCATTCTATCATTCATTTTATTTTCTACATTCTACAAAACACAAGAAAATAACTCTTCTATTTGTCATCTTTTCCTTCATCATGCTCCCTCAATTCCGACATAATGAGAAGTCAATAGCAAAATCAAATTTTCAATCAAAAGAACACCGCCAACAACTCCAGTCACCAACAATTCAGCAAATCTTGGAGATGGAAGTAGCATACCAAAATAAGCCTTCAAGCATTCAAAATTTGAAGACCATAAGAATAACAATATTGCCTTCAGATGAAGCAGAACAACATTATCATTTCCAAGCACAAAGATCATATTTTTACTGATAAAAACCAAAAAATTAGATCTCTAGGTGAGCACCAACTCACCAATTTCCCTTGAACTGGGCCACTGCTCCACCAGGCTTCCTCTGATCCCACCACTGCACACCAAACCCCAGCCCACCAGTGGCAAACTCCGTTGGCGATCCCCACTTCACAGCACTATACTCAACCAACCCCATACTGTCGAAAACCCTCCTCCATTCCAACCTCCCATCTCCAACAGCCACCAGATTCACCCTTCCATCCTCCCCAACGCTCACCCACTCCCTCCCTTCCATTTGCCCATCAACATCCGCCACGGCGGCAGCAGAGAAAGCAGCGTCACTAACTGAGAGCTCGGAGTCGATGGATCCTTCGAAGGGGTCAATGGAGAGTAGGTGGAGGGAGCCTGCTGAGGTAGCAGCGGCAGCTAGGAGAGGCTTCTGGGATGTCAGTGAGAAGCGGAGGGCAGAGATGCGAGAGGGAATGGGTTGGGAGGAACGAAGAATGAGGTTAGGGCCAGGGTTTACGGCATGTACCTCGACGGCAGAGGAGGAGGAATCGGGGTCGTGGACGGCCGCCGCAGCGAAGCGGCGGAGGGAGGAGACGGCAGGGATCCATCGTACGGCGTCAACGGGGTTGGGCTGAGGGAATCGATGGAGATTGGGATCGCCGGCGATGGCCATTAGGGTTTGTGGAGTTTTGGAGGGAGACGAAGAGAAGAAGAAAAAAGAAAGAGCTTTTATAGAGGTTGGAAATTTGCAATTTGGCCCCTTGTTTTTTTAACCAAAATGCAAATATCCCCTCATAATTAGTTTTATATATATATGAGACCGTTATCGTTGAAAATAATCATCTGATACACACAATACACATAAGCCACTAATTATTTCATACGGTTAATAAATAATAATGAATATTTTAAAAATTCGCATGCTCTCATAATATTCATCAGAGTAGCATACAAAAGCTACAATGAGCATGGAATGGATTTGAATTATCAGGAAAATTAGAAAGATGACAATAATCTGGTTGATGGTTTTGTAAAATTCAACAAACTTGATGTAAATCTCATGAAATTTATAATCTAGACACCATGAAAAGCAGGGAGTTGACACGCAACAAATTCTCAGATCAGATGATCTTCAGCTCTTTCAGCCAAGCTGAATGCAGTGGGCATGGATCTGGCTTCCCTTCAGCAATGGCCTTTTCTGACAGCGAATAGAACCAGCCATTTCGCCACTTGAACTGTATATAAGAAGAAAGGTTTCTTGCTATATCAATCTGAAGATAGAAATTTGGGATGATATGATCATGATTTTGATTAAACCTACCTCTTTTACTGCAGTTGGGAAGTGTGCAACAGCTCGAGAATATGCACACAACCGATCTTCCATTCCTTCGTCAAATGTTAGATCCTTTTCTGCAGCCACTGCAGCAGCGAGTTCAGCGATGAGTCTGGCAACCTGAGCAGAAAAGGGGTTCTTGATTATTGTTATGGTATTAATGCAATTAGATTTTCTGCAACTATCTGAACATGTTATAAGATCATGTATCAAGTAAAAAGGTAAACAGAAGTTTTGAGTGAACTTAATTTGTACGGCATGCTAACATAAAAGAGATCCTCATTTATAAAGTCTCTAAGCTAATTGATTGGATTCCTAATCATTTTGGTCCTTGAACTGAGAAAAGATGGAAAAAGACGAAAAATTATCTCTAACCTCCTCTTAATTTAGGGACCTAATTGATCAAAGACCCCGAGTAGAAGCACCAATCAGCCAATAATGAGGCCACATGAAGATGCAAGTTGTTTTAATAGTTCTTTTGTATCCTAAATTATAGAGGAAGAAAAGAATGCCAAAGAAACAAGACCCCTGATCATCACCTTTTGCTTGTATTCCAATCAAAACTATTTATTAAAAGAAAAATATCTCTTCTTCCTATGATTTTCTGTGCATTTCCAAAGTACGGAAAGATATGTGGGATCTTAAGATACAGAATAGATACTCTATTTAATGCATAATTGTATCTATGGAATATGCCAGAGAGAGATGCTTGCCTCAGACCGATATTCCTTTTCAACAGTACCTACAGTTGCTCCTGGATGACGAGCTCCAACAAGCATGAATGCTGCAATCCATATAAGTTTCTCTAACATTTGTTTCTGAAAAGTCTCCTTCTCAAGGACCTGTATAAATCAATTATGGGTGAACATATTATGAACGGCAGAGGAACAAAAGCATTGAAACTTTTTTGTGTGTTATTTATTTTGCAACAATATAGAAAAATTATATATATATATATATATATATATAACTTTTAATCTCTCCACTTCCTGTTGATGAGTTCAAACTTCACAGTTTCAGAAATTATTTTCTCATTGTTAGCTAGTAATAACCTACTTGCAAGATTAAAGATGAGTGGTGCAGAGGGATTACTAATAACATACTTCACTTAGCTTGAGCATATTATTGAAACAAGGGGATAAAGACCCTGGGCCATACCTTGCAAGAAAGGCCACCATTTTGTAGCCGAGAGGCAACTGCAGATGCCCATTTGCCATAGGCTGCCGTCAGGCCCTCTGGATTAGTATCAGTCTTTCCATCCACTGGAGCTTCCCCAAGTTTTGACACAGCAAAATATGCCAAAACTTGATCAACTTCATTTAGGCCTTTACTTTGAAACCATGGTTCAAGCATCCCATTCTGGAAGAAAACCAAATCTGCTCAAATGTTAACATCCGACCCATTCAAAAGCGATCAAAAGCATAAAAACATTATTTTACACCACTTGTTTCAAGGTTCATCTTTCAAACATTCATTCTGGAGGAAAAACCAACTCTGATGTTAATCTTTGCATTTATACCAAACTTTCTCTACAATGAAATTATAAGCTCGCATAATTTCCATTGCATTGTGCATTCTAAACCCCTTTTAGTGTTGTCTACCATTATTTTTATTTTCGGTGCAAAGTTCACACCAAAAGAGCATACATTCCATGAAATTTATAAGCTAAATTAAGACTTATAATATGATTTAAAAAAAAATTAAGAAGAGCTTTCTAACTCCCCCCTTATCTGTAAACAATGAGGAACAGCATGAACAATTGGAGAAATTGAAATAGAACACAATGTAAGGAAAAAAAGACTAGATTGCAAAAGAGATCACAAAAGAGCTTGAAATTATTTAAAGCAGCAAAAAAAGCGAGCAAATACTAAAAGAGAAATTTAGCAGAAAAAATAGAACATTAAATTAAGCACCAAAATCAGAGGAACGTCAAGCCACTGAATGAATTTGGGGCAAAATAGTACCGTTCCATCGAGATGGCGGAGTGGCCTGGATAACAGCGTCAAGATCATCGTTTCGGGTGCAAACCAAAATCGGGCCCTCAAACTCCGCCGGAACCGTGCCACCCCGTCCGACGAGAACGTCCCGGCCATCACCCAAGCTCTGGAGCATCCTCCCAACCCTCCCACCCCCAACAATCACAGCCGGCACGCAGCCAGCACTCGCCATCACCCTTGAAGCCCTAACCCTTGTCCTAATCCGAAGAGCGGAGGGGAATACGGTGGTCAGAGGCGAAACCCTAGCGGCAGTCGCCATTGCCGTCGAGCCATCAGCTTCGCTTCTCGCGCGCTTTCTGGACGATTCCCATCGATTCGTAGCCACTCGTTTCCCTTCTTCTTATCCGGATCTCACCGTTATCGGGTTTGGATCCGGATCCGAAAACATTGGGAAATTACCTGTCACCCCCTCTACTTTTCATCAGTTATTATTTACCGCTCCATTTTGATTTTATTTAAAGTATCTATTTTTGAATAATTTTTTAAAATTTAGTTTACTGACCTTTTACTTTTTTTTTTGGCAAGGTCGAAAGACTCGAAACCCATGTCGCCTTTAATTTTTTCCCCCATTATTTATTTTATATTTTAAAATATGAAATATTTATTTTAATATTTGGATTATACAAATTTATTTTGTTTACTCATTATGCAATTTTTTTATTTTGATTTTTTATCCAATATTATAGTTTGCATAATACATTATATCAAAAAAAAATTGTAGTTGTTTGCTGTTTTGTTGTCTAATTTGTTTCTTCTCAATAAAATTATGATTTATTTATTTTATCAAAAACAAAATTTGCATGATACAAACAATATAAAAAAAAGATATAATTCAAAAATAATTTTATATATTTTAGAGGTTAATATCAACAACGATCAAAATTTTAAATACCATCCTTCATTTTAACTCTTCTTTTTATAAAATTTCTTCCCTATTTGATAAATAAATTTTGAGTTTTTAATCAAAGACTAAAAAATACTTTATAAATTATAGCTATCTGAAATTAAAAAAAGACAAAAAAGGAAGTGCTCAAAGATAGACATTTTAGTATTACAGAAACTAAAAAAATTAATTTAATATTTTTAAAAGTTAAAAGTTATCATAGTATTAATACTGAAAAAAAATTTATAAAAACCAATAAATCACAATTATAAGAAGAATAACAAGTAAATATAAGAAAACAAAAGCCAAAAAATCATAATGTTGGCTAAAAATGGAGTAGAGATTTAAAGAGCTACAAAAATCAAAGAAAGGAAAAAAAAACAAAAGACACAGAAAACAAAAACAATATGGAAAAATTCTAACTCATGTTTTATTAGAAAATTCTTATATTATATATTAATAATATATTGTTCTATGTTAAAAATAAATAATATATTAATAATATATTCTTATATTAATAATATATTGTTCTATATTAAAAATAAATAAAATAAAAGAAGGAACACCTCATCTAAAATGTTAAATAATAATAAAAGATGCCACTTCTATTTATATACTCAATCTTATCCAGTGTGTCCCAAGCCCAACATGTTATCAACCACAAGAAGCTCATGGAAGGGAAATCCAACAAAAGAAGAACCCACATGTCCCCACAACAAAAGAAGTCAAAAGAAACAACATGAGTGCACACCAACTTTGTCACTGTCTTTCTCTGCTCTGCTCCTCACCATTCCCAACAATTTCCCAACCGTTACCAATGTGAGACTCTTTGGTTTGTTGAATCTATGAATTCTTTTGTTTTTCAGCAATTGTTGCTTGATTATAAGCATATGAATGTTGTTATCCGTGTACAAACAGGAGGGTCAGGGACGACAGAATCGGAAACTGGCTGTTGCTCAACATAGACGGCGAAACGGACGGTCGGAATTCATAATAGCACAGAATCCAAAAGGAATATGTTGTAGATCAGATGAGAGTTTCCTGGGAACAATAACTGCGAATCTAATGGGATCAAAGTACCGGATATGGGATCAGGTTTGACAATTGACCTCTATCTAAGAAGTGAACAAGTGAAATACTAAGTGGAAATTCTTTGTGTTTGTAGGGAAAGCCTGTTGACTCAATGAATAATAAGCGCAAACGATTGCTTGCAGTTGTGGCGTAAGATAAATTTGCTCAACTTTATACCTGTTTTTTTGTCCAAGTTTTCCTCGTTTGAACCAATGATTTTATGCAGATTTGCGCCTACAATAACTACATTGACAGGGAATTTTAGAAGCATGAGAGCATGGATACCAAAACAACAATCTATGCAGCTAAAGAACACAAATGCAAGTCAGGTAAGTGTGCCAACACAAATACTACAAGAAAACAGTGTACAAGAATTAAATTTAGTTTCCGAATTTGGATTGTTAATAGATTCAACACACAAATGGACTTCCAAAGGACTGGGAGGAGAAAAGGAACAGATCACATGAACTCTTCTCAAAGACACCATACTACAATAAAGTCAGCGGCATTTCTTTTAATCTTTAGATTTCAGTGGTCAACTAATGTTTTAGGATAATAATTTGAGTTTGTTGTGCAGGTTTCTAAGAGGTATGAACTAGATTTTCGAGAGAGAGCAGGAAGACCAGCACCAAGAATTCAAATATCAGTGAAGAATTTTCAGCTAACAATGGAGGTAAGTAGTAAATACTCCTGACAATCAGCTGTAATTTGAGACTATTAACTTAAGCCGATAATTCGGTTTCAATGATATTCGGGGACAGGAGAAAGGAAGACAGACAATTCTGCAGTTCGGGAAAATCGGGACATCAAAGTATCTGATGGATTATAGGTGAGTATTGCAGAGAATGCAAAAGCATGTGAATTTAAAAAACAAAAGATTAGAAAACTAATCTTTATTCTTTTTTTGTTTCTGCAGGTATCCTTTGACAGGCTACCAAGCATTCTGCATTTGTTTATCATCCATTGATTCAAAGCTCTGCTGCTCAGTTTAGTATTCACAACCTTCAGTAGTTCAATCTCTGAACACAAAGAATGTAGCATCTAGTGTCTATTCTATATTGAAAGCATCTAGTGTCTGTTCTATATCGAAATCCTTATGGTTCGACATTTTTGTAAGCATTAATACTATGCTTTGAATTGAAACCGTAAACATCAAAAGGCTTCTTCTTCCATCAACGCTTTATTTGACTTGATCCTGAGCTTTTCACCAGTCCTCTATCCCTCATCAATGCCTGTACTCTCTCTTTCCCAATCCAATTATCAGTCTCTGCATGTATCATAGATAACAATGCGTAGTTTGCGGCATTGTCTGGCTCTAAATCCAAAAGCTGGAGAACCAAGTTCTCAGCCAACTCAAACTTGCCGCTGACCCTACAAGCGAGAACCAATGAGCTCAGGAGCTTGGGGCTCGGCTTACTACTCATAGTCCTAATGACATTACATGCATCTTCTACCATGCCAGACCTCCCAAGAAGATCAACATAGCATGCATAATGTTCTGGTGAGGGACTTGCGTCACCGCTGAGCTCTTTGATCTCACTGAACACTTCCTCTGCCTTGTCGATGAGGCCAGAACGATTGCATGCTGATAAAATTGTGAGAAAAGTAATACTGTCTTGCCTTATCCCTCCTTTCTTCATCTCGTAAAACAATCTCAAGGCCTCATAGCCATGGCCATGAATGCCATAGCCTGAGATCATACAGGTATAAGACACTGAGTCCTTTATAGGCATCTCATAAAAGGCTTGAACAGCTGAGGCTAAGCATCCACATTTGGCATACATATCTATAAGAGAATTCCCAACGAAAACATCTGAAAGAAGGCCAGACTTTAGAATATTGCAGTGTACTCCTCGGCCATGATCCATTGACGATAACCCCACGCAGGCCAAAAGCATTGCCAGCATAGTTACAGAATTGGGCTTGATACCATCTATCTTCATCCTGTTGAAAAGCTCCATGGTTCTGAAATTGTCTCTCCGCCTGGTGGAATTCATCATCATCGAGCTCCATGTGACAATATCCTTAAATTTATCCCGGTCAAAGACAAACAAAGCATAGTGAAATGCTTCCTTAAGTTCACAATACATGTCTATGAGTGCTGCAATAACTCGAGGTTCCAAATCAAAACCATGCCGAAGAACATAACCGTGAACTTCTTTCCCACATCGCAAAGCCTCAGATTCACCACAGGCCTGCAAAACTGAAACCAGTGTTACCCGATTCGGCTTCACTCCTTCTCTAACCATCCCTCTGAATAACTCAAATGACAAGCTATTATCTCCACCCACAACACAACCCATGATCATCGCAGTCCAAGAAACCTCATTTCTCTCCAACATCAATCCAAACACACTCAACGCTGAATCAACATCGCTACATTTCGAATACATATCAACTAAAGCTGTTGACAAGTAAACACACGATTCGAAACCTGCATTACGAATAGCATGACCATGAATCTCTCTCCCATGCCTCAAGTCCTTCAACTGAGCACAAACAGAGAGCACCGATGCAACCAACTCAGGCTTCGTGACAAAACCCGTAACCTGCATCCTCCTAAACAAGTCCACAGACTCAGATAGACACAAATTGGTGACATAACAATTAATCATGGAATTCCAAGAGACTACATCTCTCAGAGGCATTGTATCGAATACCTTTCGTGCAGATTGAAAACAAGAAAGCCTAGAGTAGGAGGAGAGGAGAGAGTTCATGGTGATGGGGTCAGAGGAGACGCCGGATTTGAGGATGGAGGAGTGGAGCTGGAGGACAAGGGGAAGGGAAGAAGGGGAGGAGGAGAGGGACTTAAGGAGGGAAGGGAGAGACAATGAGGTGGTGGTTGCATGGTGATGGAGGGAATGAAGGTGGTTGTGAAGGAGGGTTTCAGTTAACTTTTTTGACATTGAGGTGGCGGGAAAAAGTCTGGACGTTGGATGGATACAATAAATATTGTTTTAAAAATATAAATTTTATATATATATATATATATATATATATACACTAGTACTCCTCGTATTAGACGTTCACAACAGCTATTGGATTTACAGCTAGCTGTTATAATTCATTTATGATAGTACAAAATAGTAAAAAAAATATAAAATATTTTATACTATATTCATATAAATAATAATCATTTGATCATGATTCAACTACTTTTAGTCATTACTTATTTTTTTATTTTACTGCCATTAATTTTTTTGTTTTTTTAACGCATTACTCTCTCACATATTTATTTACACATTTTTTTTCCATAAAAAATGAACAAATAATTCAACCAAACTCACAGCATGGTCATCTTTCACTCTTTTTTTTTATTAAAAAAAATGTATATGAAATAAAACAAAGCTCCGAGCTGCAGATCATCTGCAACCATTATTTTTCTTATATTTATAATCTCAATTTATAGTAAAACTATATATATATATATATATACACACACACTCCAACTTTATCACATAATAAGGATAGTGAAACATCGTATTACAAGCTATTATTATTCACCATTCATTTATTTTTATATAATCCAAGGGATACATCATGAAACATTTCAAATACTATTTATTATTATTTTTCTTGTTTTTTAATTTCCATGTCCTTCACCATATCCCGAGCCTGACCCATTCCCCGATCCGGACCCTTCGCCATAGCCTTCACCTTGCCCATAACCAGAGCCCGAACCTGAACCTGAACCTGCACCTGATCCCGCACCCGAACCAGCACCCGAACCATCCCCAGATCCCGCACTTGAACCAGCCCCAGATCCTGCACTTGATCCAGCTCCACTACCTTCCGAAATAGATCCAGATCTGGAACCAGAAATTGAACCCGAACCTAAACCCAAACCCGAACCCGACGCAGAACCAGACCCTGAGCCTGAACCTGAAACGCCACCTCCTCCCAACCCAACCCCAGCACCCAAACCTACTCCAGCGCCCACCCCAAGATCCATCCTTGAAACCCTACTCTCTGAAACAAAGGCCAAGTAAACCACCATTACAATCATCACTAAAAAAACCTTCAAGAAAGCCATGACAATGGAAGAAGAAGAAGAAGAAGAAGCAACACCCTCCTTGAAAAACCCTAACCCTAATTTCTTGAAGGGAAAGTTCATGCCATGTATTTATAGGGTTCAAAAAGTTAGTGATATGATGGTGTGATGTTGTGGTGGCCAGAATTGTGGTTGTTGATTGTGAGTCAATTGAATTAATTATTAGTCTATGTTTAGTGGGGTGCCCATTGATTTGTGATGGACGTTGTTTTCTTAGGTTAAACGTGTAATTCCACATTGAATTTGCTCTTCTTGAGTTGGTCTTGCATTTGCTTTATTTATGTCTCATCAATGTGACCGGTGACGGTGATTTTGTTAGATAAATAAAATATTTGTGTATAATTTATTTATCATATCGGTTTGTCACATATGTTGATGCATATATTGGTTGGTTTATTTATTTTATTTTTAAGTGTTTCAATTTTTATTTTTAAGTATGACTATTTTATTTATAGTGGATTAATGAGATTGATTACACTGATTAAATTTCACATTTTTATTTTTAAAGAAAGACTAATGCATGATTAATTACTACGTCTGTTATATTAGTATATGCGTACTGATATATGTTTGGAATATCTTTTTTTTTATAAACTCAATAAAAATTATACTTTCCTAAAATCTTAGACTTTCTATAAAAATATAAAAAAATAATTACTTTATTATTAATCAAAATTTCCATTACATATAACTAAAATAAAAACAAAATACAAAACTAATAATAGAAAGACTATATTTTTATTTTCACCAGAGGCAAAATAGGGCATAAGATTGAGGTTCATTAGTAAATTTTACTCTCTCTCTCTATCTCTCTCTCTCTCTCTCTCTCTATATATATATATATATATATATCATTCGATTGCTAATCTCGAGGCAGTGAAATAATCTCAACGCCAATGAGAATGGTATTACTGTAATTAAGTAAAGATGAAGGTCCATTTTCGTCATTTCACCCTTCTTTCCCGCCACCCGCCATTCCCTTCCCTCTTTGCTTGCAAGCTCGGAATTCTCTCGTTCTTTTTATTTTTCCAGATTATATTCTCACCCTCTTTTTTCCCTTTTTGTACTCCTTCAAAAGCCCCTCCCTTTCTCTCCCTCTCACGCCAAACCTAACCCTAATCCTCTAGATGATCATCGATCTTCAATGGGGAACTGGATCTTCGCCCGCGCCGCTGGCCGGCGCCGGGTGGAGGACCGCCTGACGCGGCCTCGGCGTCTCTCCCGGGAGCTCTCCAATGTGGACTATAAGAAGCTCCGAAAGCTCATTGTCTCCGGGAAGCTCGCCCCCTGCTTCGATGCTCTCGATGATGCCCTATTCGATGACCTCGAGGAATGCCCCATTTGCTTCTTCGTGAGTTTCAGTTTTTCCGCTTTTCATTCACAATGACCTCTCCGAATTTCCCCCATTAAAACACACTCAATGATCTTTTTTATTGGTAATTTTGTGGAATTTCATGTAATTACAGCAGAATTTCTACTAAAAATCAACGCTTTTTTTTATCCAACGCAGTAATTTAAGTTTGAATTGACTTCAATAAGAAATCGTGCATGTATTATTGATTTTTTAATTGATTTATTTATTTTATTTGTTTTTGTAGTATTATCCGAGCTTGAATCGGTCTCGGTGCTGCGAGAAGGGAATATGCACGGGTGCGATGAAGTTTTCTCTTGATTACTTGTTTTCATGACAAAAAAAAATGGGTTAAAATTCACACATTTTTTATTTTTTTATGCTGAATCTTTGCATTTGCAGAGTGTTTTTTGCAGATGAAACCATCAGATGTTTCTCAGAAAATTCAGTATCCTTCTACGCTTCTAGTTTTTTGTTCATTTGAAATGATGTTGTTTAGAATTCATTAATTTGTTTTGATTTCAGGTGTTGATTATTTGGATATACTTGTGCTGAATTCTTACTGCTTTTTTTGGAAATATATTTGATTTTGTCCTCTTGATTTTGATGTGTTAACTTTACAATTTTTATGATTTGATAGAGCTTATTATCGAAGCATACGTGATGGGTCATTTTTGACAACCAGCCAGAATGAGCTACCCTGGTTCTTTGATTATTGTCCTATGACATTTGTTCTCTTCATCATTTCTTCAAATTTTGTAATTTTTGGATCAGTTTTTTGTCAAAGAATTCAAATAGGTTGAAATGATTCCACAATTCATGTTTAACTTGTTCAGCCATCTGTTACTCTGTCAGTATTATTCTTTCAATCAATAGAGGACTTAGGTGATAATTTTGGCAGCCTTTTAAACAAGTAGATTTTTTCCTTCAGTGTTTGCTTGAATGATGACAATAAGGCGGGCAGGAATCATAAAATTTTATACGCTTTGTAATTTTTTTTCTTCGCCAGCAGGTACATATTCTCATATTATTGATCTCAATTCTTACTTGGCATTTCATTTTTCTGAACTTTTTGTCTTCCTTCAATCTGTGATAAAAATCTTAATACATATTAAATTAAATGTTTCATTCCATATGTTCAACACTAGGAATTTTCATATTTGAATTACTTATCTTTTATAAGATGTCCATATTGCAAATACTCATGCTATGCAGTTGAGTATCGTGGTGCCCTAACCACAGAGGAGAAGGACATCGATTTAGCTGTATGAGTCTTTTATTTGTTTATTTGTTTATTGTTCTAATTTATCTTTCCATCGAGCAATTCATGTTCACTGGTTAGTTGACACAGGAAGAACGAAAGGTCATTGAAGCCAAAATGCGGATGCAGTTTGAATCTCAAAATGAGAAAATCTCACTGCCTGATCAAAGCCATCTTAGTTCCGAAGTTCAACCTCCAGCGTCGACAAATGCTGATCAATCATTTGATGGTAAACTACATTCTCTTTTTTTTTTTTCCGAATCAGAGATAATCAAGTTGTTCATCACAATAACCATGCACTTTCTATATGACCAGTTAATGGAAGCAATGTGACAGATCAAAATGGCACTCTAATACAAGAATATATAGAAGCTGATTATTCTTCAACTCGAAATACAATCCGAGCAAGGTCTTCTAATATCAAAACTTCTCTTTGATATGTTCTTCTTTTTCGGCGAAACTTTCGTATCGATAAATTTGACAAAATAAACATCATTGTTGTAATCAAGATGCAGACTTGAAAGAATTCATACAAGTCTTGAAGAAGTCGTGTTGATGGAAACCATATGGCAATCTATTCAGGTAGTAATTCCATTCTTTTTGCATTTAATTAATATCAAAACCGAAACTGCATATATAAATAAAGGTTTACAGGATGCAAGAATGGATCGAAACGAAAACAAAGAGCCCTCCGAATCAAGTGACACAGTTGAACCTCCAAATTGAAACCAATCCAGAGCAATAACAGCAGCAAAATTTCTACATCTTTTGATAATGCAGAGTGTCATTCATCTATAATCCATTGAAGGTCATTGATGTTGTTGGCTCAAGTAAAACTACTTCCACTTCATAATCTTGTGAATAATAATTCTCTTTAATTATTTCCCACTTGATCAATTGATCTTGAAATTGGTTGCACGTTGTATGTATTATGTCATTTCTTTCTCATTTTTTTGTATTTTTTATTAAAATTAATAATTGTATGATATTTCTTACTATGAAATATGAAATGGTGCTGTTGTTTACAAATTGCCCCTTGAGATTTGATTGAATTATAAATATTCTTTCCTTTCATAATTTTGTTTTCTTATTAAAAAAAAGATTCATGCAGAGAAGTTAACTGGAAAATTTGGATTGGGAATGAAGCCTTAAAAAAAATGAAATAAAGATGGAATTTAAGTACAGCCAATAAGAAAGATACAAAGAACTATGCGGTTGTAGCAGACCGATGGAATAAATTTGGTTAAAAGTTTATTTATGTGCATCCAAATGTTCAATACGTGGCTTCATGCCAACCTTTTCATGCAATTTCATGTGATCCCCATTACCGCTTAATCAACCGCTTATTCTCTCTTAATTTTATTTATTAGCCATTTTTTAACAGGCCCGGTCCGGCCCGGGCCCGGACTTGAAAATGAGCCCGGGATTTAATTGATGGTGAGAAATTAATTGGGTTTTAACTTTATGTGTGTGTTGTTTTTATTAACATAAAAATATTATATATATGTGTTTAAAAAAATTAAATATATTAAAAATAAAGAAAATATCGGTGCCTTCAGTTTGATGTAAATAATTTTCTTAAATTTAATCAAATTATTTTACTTGCATGTAATTTTGTTTCTTTCTCTTTACTGAAATCAGTTGAAAAAATTGCTTTTTTTTTTTGCTAAAATATATTTTTTTTCTCAATTTAATTAAATTATTTTATTGGTCAAAACATTTGTCTAAGATTACTTATAAATTTTTAATGTGACAAGTCTTTATGCAATAATTTTTCAGTGTACTTAAACCTAACCCAAGTCTAGAATTCTCCAATCCTACCGGGCTCGGGCCGACCCGACCATTACAAAGCCCTAAGGTGTTTGCCTATAAATGCAGGTCGCATTACATTAGTGGATGTAATTAAGAAGTGTTTAACTAGTAAACATGTCCTCCCTAATGTTCATGCTCACTACTTCTCTTCTAGTGATATGCATCGCTTTCACCGTCGCCGGAGGTCGACCTCCGGCGAGGAAAGACCTCGGTATTGACCTTGGTGGTGGCGGCGGTGGCGGTGTAGGTCTTGGTCTTGGCCTTGGCCTTGGCTTGGGTGGCAATGGTGGTACATCAACATCTGGCTCAACTTGTAATTCATGTTCATCTAACACTGGTTCTGGTTCAGGTTCAGGTGGTGCTAAAGGATTTGGATCAGGTTCAGGTTCAGGCTCTAGTGATGGCAATGGAGCAGGTCTAGGGAGCGCACCTACTGGTGGCTCCTCCTGTGGTGATGCTTGTTCATCAAACTCTGGATGTGATGATAATAGTGGTGGCAACTCTTGTCATGGCTCAGTTTATGGTAAGGGTCTTGGGTCTGGCTCAGGTCATGGTCAGGGTTTTGGTTCAGGGTCGGGTCATGGTGAAGGAAATGGGTCTGGATCCGGATTTGGTTCTGGTTCAGGACATGGTGAAGGTTACGGGTCTGGATCCGGATTTGGTTCTGGTTCTGGACATGGTGAAGGGTATGGGTCTGGATCCGGATTTGGCTCTGGCTCGGGGCATGGTGAAGGATACGGGTCTGGATCTGGTTTTGGATCTGGGTCAGGACATGGTGAAGGTTATGGGTTTGGATCCGGGTTTGGGTCTGGTTCTGGATCTGGGTCCGGCTCAGGTTATGGTGAGGGTTTTGGGTCAGGGTTTGGATCCGGATCAAATGGTGGTCATAATTAAATAATGATCGTTTAAATTAATGAGAATAATCTTGATGTCAATCTATATATTTTCATGTTTATGTTTTCTTTCCTTCAAACTTTAATAAAAAGATGTGTGTTTTTGTATCTATTAATTCTTTTTTTTTTTTTGGGTTCATCATTTTCATCAATAAAGTTTTTTCTTTTGGGTTATCTAAATGATGTAGAAAGTTGAGAAAAAAAGATACGTTAATATTACTAAAAACATTTTAAAATAAATAATCTAGTATGGTATTAAGATTTATAAAAAAAAATCATGTGATATTGAACTTATTTTATATAAAAAAAACCCCTGAAAATAAACAACTTAACTAAAGAGTTCTGCATTCAGAAAGGAGGGACTTTTTGCAAATGATTCAAATTAAGGGAGTTTTCATGAAATTTAAGCATTTTCAAGGACTATTGGTTACTTTCCATTTTCATCCTCATCTCCACAAGTGACTAAAATAGGGTATATTTTTAATTTTAAAAATTTTAAAATATTAGAAAATTCAGAGTAAGTGTTTCAAACTTTCAATCTGTCAAAAAAAAGAAGGTATAATTCTCGAATTAGTCCCGGTAAGTAGGTCCAGTTGCCACTTTGATCCCTCTATTTTGATTTGTCCTCAGAAAGTCCCTCTATTTTTCAATGTGAGCAATTTCACTCCGCATCTTAACCGACGTTGGTCTCTCCGTCTATTTATGCTGACGTGGCTTTATTATATAATAAAATATTATGAAATAAAACTAAAAATGCCACCGTGAAAAGTTATCAAATGAACAATCCACTAAGCTTATCAGATCCGGGTTAGACCCGGATCCGATAAGCTTTAATCCTCCTTTCTCCTCCTTCTCCTCCATCCCTTACACCAAGTCCTGCAAGACCACCGCAGTGGCCTCGACCACCCCAAGAGCCAGGTTGACGCCTGAGAAGCTGCTAGGAAGAAGTGTCTCGAAGCTGCTGGTATGGGGGAGAATGGAAATCCTAAAAATGTTGATCAGATGGAGAATGGTGGGGGTGGTGCATGTGATGAGGAGGAAAATGAAGACACACTTTCTGATGAGCAATATGGCTATCCAAAGGCAGAGTCAAACAAATGGGCTTCTTGCATCAAAATTCTCGATCCTATTATATATATATATAGAGAGAGAGAGAGAGAGAGAGAATATATATATATATATATATAATATGATTGCCTGTGTGTTGTTATGGTATAGGATATTGGCAAACAAGCAGTCAACACAGAGATCTAGAGTGAGAAAACTACAGTATATTTCAGAACTTGAATGTAGTTTCACAACATTGCAGGTATATATATATATATATATATATATATATATATATATATATATATATATATATATATATGTGTGTATTGATTTATTAAGAAAAGGTTGATGTTATAATGTGATGTATGTTATATGTTTGATTGATTAATAAAGAGTGAGGTATCAACAAATGAAGAATTTTAAGTCGCAAATGATGATATTTTCAACTTTTTGTGATTGTTTTAATTAAATGTCACAATATCTCACTATTTTGTATCGAATACAATTGTTATGTTGACTAAAAAAGTTTTTTGACATTTTGCCCTCAGCACCCCTATTAATAAGTGATGGTTCCGTCCCTGAATACAACATGTCTTTTGGAGTTACATGATAATGAGGTTGCCTTTAGTGTGTGTACTGTGAATTTCCATGATAAGGAGCATGGCACTCTCTTGGTTGTTGGCAAAGCAAAGGGGATGCAGTTTTGACCTAAGAGGAGCATGACTGCTGGGTTTATTCACATATATAGGTTTGTGGAAGAAGGAAAATCTCTCGAGTTGTTGCATAAGACCCAAGTAGAAGGTGTAAGGGATGGAGGAGAAGGAGGAGAAAAGAGGATAGCTTATCGGATCCGAGTCCAACCCGGATCCGATAAGCTTAGTGGGTTGTTCATTTGATAACTTTCCACGGTGACATTTTTAATTTTATTTTATAATATTTTATTATATAAGAAAGCCACGTCAGCATAAAATAGACGAAGAGACAAGATGCGGACTGAAATTGCTCAAATTGAAAAATAGAGGGATTTTCTGAGGACAAATCAAAATAGAGGAATCAAAGTGGCAACTGGATTCTGATCAAACGATTACAGTCAAAGGTGTAGGTTACCTCACCGCAGTCATACAATAACGAACTTGTTTAATCTCAACTGTTGGATGCTGATCGAACGATTACAGTCAAAGGTGTAGGTTAAGATAAACTGAATCTCTGATTTGGCGGGCAAAGAGTGGAGTTCCTTGACCGCTTCGGTGAGAATAACTAAACGTAACCGCTTATGGATAAAACTATCAAAAAGGAGTTATTTACATTTAATAAGTATTAAATCATTTTTTCGGACAAACCCATTAAAGACTGTTATTTACAAAAACATCCTTGTATTTTTTTTACACACGATTACCATGGATATTTAATTATTTTAATTTTTTCACTTTAATGAACTGTTGAAATATTAATAATCGAAAGGGCATATATATTATATTTAAAAATTATAAAAATTAAATAAAAAGGTAGTTTCAAAATTTTTTTTTACTTTTTTGTATTTTTTGAATAATCTGAACATTGAACAAGACACCGCACAAACACCTTTGCTTATTACAACGATGATTTTTTTGTATTATATATATATATTATTGAAAAATATTTTTATTATTTCGATTCACTCAATGTTTTGACGCAGTATCATAACATTAGGTATATCTAACAATAAACATTATAGATAAATCATATATATAAAAAAAGTTAAAAAAAAATCATGTCCATATTATATCTTAGATACCTAAAAAATATGCCTTATAAAAATTTTAATATTAAAAAGTTTATTTTTCATATATTATTCCAGTAAAAAATTTTGAGATATTTTCAAAAAGCAAGGGAGTTACACGTAATTTTCTTATTTTTATATCTAATTGTAATATTTAAAAATAATGAGGGGCTAATGACAAAAGTTCACCAACAAAGACTCAAAGCCTATAAATACAAAGGTTCTCAGCAGCGTCCATGGCCGCCATTGCCAAGATTTCATTTTCATCGCCGGAGACGAAGACCAAGACGAAGACCAAGACCCGAATACGAGAAAGATAGGGAGAGAAGATGGTTCGAGTGAGCAACAATGTCGTAGGGATTCTCAATCTCATCACACTGCTTCTCTCCATCCCAATCCTCGTCGGCGGCATCTGGCTCTCCAGCCGCGCCTCCACTGACTGCGAGAAGTTCCTTGAAAAACCTGCCATATTTCTCGGCGTTTTCCTCCTTGTTGTCTCCCTCGCTGGCCTCGTCGGCGCTTGCTGCCGCATCTCCCTCCTCCTCTGGCTCTACCTCGTTGTCATGTTCCTTCTCATCGTCGTTGTCTTTTGTTTCACCATCTTCGCCTTCGTAATCACTAATAAGGGCGCCGGAGAGATTGCTTCTGGGAGGGGGTACAAGGAGTACAGACTGGGGGACTACTCGAATTGGTTGCAGAAGAGGGTTGATGCCGAGAAGAATTGGTTGAAGATCAGGAGCTGCATTCAAGATAGCAAGGTTTGCCGGCGTTTGGAGGAGAGGAATCAGACTCTCAATGAGTTCTTCCAAACCGATCTTTCCCCTCTTCAGGTCTTCAATTCATTTCTGTTTCTGATTTCCTTATTTCTCTGCTTAAGCTTAATATTGGCATGAGTTTATTGATGATATCTGTGGGTGGGAATTGAGGATTTTTAGACCTAGGGTTTCTTGAAGTTGCTGTTTTATTTGTGTTTTATTCATTGGGGGTGTGTTTGTGTGTTTGAAGAAATTAATCAATTTTGATGTTGCGTCTGCGGAGGATTTCTCCATGTTGATTTGGATTGAGAAAAGATGGAGGAATAGAAAAGTAAAAAAAAAAAAAATTAAAAAAAGATGAGAAGGAGAATGAATTTGTGGAATTTTATGGAACTCAATAGGGAAACTATGATAAGTTATAGGGCATGACTTCTATGCTTCTTTCTGTATTGCATTTTTAATTCTTCATTGGGTGGGGTTTGGTTCAGTGAGATGCTTTCTTCATTTAAGCGAGCATTTTGGTTGTTGTCATGGTTATCTGATCCATAATTGAACAATTGATGAAGAAATTTGGGTAGAAATATCTTTGTGGTTTCTTGTTGCAAATTCATGTATTAATAACTATAGTCATAAGTTGTTAGGAAATTTTAAGCTATTTTTGTTTTGGGAGATGTATTCTTATCTGATTTTTAGCTAAAAGTGAATCTTTCTTTTGGTTGTTTAATTACTCTCTTGATCTGAGCAATTTAATCTGTTCTTTTTGTATGTCTTTAATTTCTGTTTTTACTGCTAAACTTGCAGAAAGAGAATTGTACTAAATATAGAAGTATCCTTATCTGTCCCATAAGTGAAAAATGGACATATTAATTCACAATTTGGTTTATTTTTTTAAGTTTCCCATTCCCGTGATAGTGAGATTTTTCTACTTTTGAGAATGTGATGCTTATTCTGTAGAATATATCTTCTAACATTTTTTTTTTAAAGTTAACTTGCTTTTCCATGTTTCTTTTCTAAGATTTACGGCACTATGGAAATTTTATTCTTGAAGCTTTTGAATGTTGCGACAATCTATTTTTGTTACAGATACATTTCCATCTTTTACTGAACACAATCAACTCAAAACAAATTCCGTACTGTAAATTTTGGCTTTGGCAGTTAAAATCTATGAGCAGTTCCTAACTCTTGTTTGTAGCTTCTAATTTGATCTTTTATTCTTTCAAACTTAATCTTTGTTTACTTTTGTTCAGTCAGGATGCTGCAAACCTCCAACGGCATGCAGTTTTACCTACCGTAATGCAACTGTATGGGACAAACCTTCAGGCTTTAAGTCCAACATCTCAGACTGCAACTCTTGGCAAAATGATCCTGTCATTCTCTGCTATGACTGCCAATCCTGCAAGGCAGGTGTTCTTGCCAATATCAAGCATGATTGGAAGAAGATTGCAGTCGTCAACATCATCTTCCTCATAATTTTAGTTGTTGTCTACTCGATTGGATGCTGTGCCTTCAGGAACAACAGAGAGGAAAATGCTTATCCAAGATGGAAGGGCCATCCATAGTCAGAAATACCTAGGTATCCAATGACCCTTACTCTGTCTTTATGTTTTAGCTCTATATTTGGACAAACATTGTTCCTTGGAGATCTTTATCAATCAACTTCTATTGTTGTTTGCAATGTTGATATGCATTATATTCTAGTTTCTCAACCCATTAGGATGTTTTTTGGAGTGGGATTTCATGTTTGGGGGGTGTGTGTGTGTTTTACTTTTAGTTTCTTCTGAAACATTTTTCTTTGATATTCTACTCTTTGTTGTTTCATTTCTTTTCATTTGGAAGAACAAAGATGTGCTCGCAAAATGAAATTGTTAACTAGCCAGTTGGCTGGATAGATGGATGGTCTGCTGAAATTGAGGTGGGTTTACTTAGGATTTTCCTACTGTGAACACCTGCAACCATTTATTTACTTGTCATCCACAATTTTCATGATTTACATAGAGTTCTTCCTTTATATTTATTACTAGAAAATTAAATTACTCCATGAGTTTAGTTGTTATCAAACTCATATTAAAATGACAATTTTGCCTTCAGTATATGTAGCCTTGAATTATTCCCACTTCAGTAGAAGTTTATACAACTAAGAGATTAAATGGGAAACATCATCTTAAAGTAAACGTCAAGCTTGGTCTTACGTTTCTCCTGCTTCAGCTTTGGGTAGGCACAAGTAGACACCTTGCCTGAATTAGAAAGAATTTTTTTTTTTGAAAGGGAGACGCATCATGTGGAGATTCTTTTTGGGTTTTGCCAACTAAGTCGGTGTGTGGCTTTTTGAAAGGTATCAAGCTTTTTCAAACCACCTGTTAAGTGAATGGTTGTATGTGGCAAAGTGATATTCTTGCTGATGTTTCTGAAGGCGTATAACCGTACAAGCTTAATCCCTCGCTTTCTGTTATTCATTGTTTTAACACAATGTTCTTTTTTTTCTTCATCAAAAAGAGAAACTTCAATTCTAACATAGCTATGCGTGCTCATTTTACAGTTACTAGGTTCAGAAGACTTAGTGGGATGTAAACAGTGGTAAAAAGTAGCGATTATGATAACTGTCACCTCTGCTCTCCGTTATTGTCATGCATGCAAGAAAACTTTCGACTTTGCTACCTAGTTTCTTCTTCTTTCATCTGGTTCTCATGGTTTGTTTTCCCATCCAATAGAGGCTCCTCCAAAGTGCTCTTACAGTCCTTCCAATGTTCAACAATAGTTACAGTGGTTCTTGCAGTGTCTTCTTTCAGATTTAGTTGTCCCCCTTCATTTATATCCTTGGCTTTACCCCATAAAACCATGTACAATCCTGTGATAACAGCAGCAATACCTGCCAAGCTGAAAACTCCATGTGTTATCTTTTAGTTTTTCAGGCCTCAATAAAAGCTCTGGATTTTTTTTTTTTTTTTATAACTATACCTTCCTGTATAAAGTTCTTCATGGAGCAGGATAGAAGCCAAAATGGTGACAATCACAGTGCAGAGTGGGTTAAACATGGCAGAGAACAGAGGCCCTCTTTTTGATACACACCAAGCCTGAACACTCAGTGTAAGACCAGATCCAAGAACTCCCTGCAAATAATTTTTTCCTATATAAATGCTTCCATTCCTCTTGCATATACATATATTTCAAATTATATATATATATATAATTGGTCAGTTTGGTTTAGATACTTACTGTGTATAGACAGCAGAACCACTCAAAACGTGAATTGATCTTCCAAACACTTAGGCTTGGTTCAATGAAAACAGTTAGGATAGCTGACTGGATAGTTGATAAGAAACACATCCAAGTTGCTAATGAAAGTGGATTGAGATAGCTTTTGTTCATCAGCCCCTTTTTTTTCCAGGAAAAAGAAGATGCTTTTACTTTTAGTTCTATATATATACTAGGAAAACAAAACATTTATGGAACATCAAAATTATAGTATTTACCTGCAATATTAGCCAGATTGACCAACAACAATTGCTTGCTATTAGGAAGAGGAAGCCTATCAACAAATCCTCCCATTTTGAATGTAACTCAAAGTTTAGAAGCTTTGGACCTTTTAACACTGCCATGGAAACAGCTCCTCCAACACATGTTATTGTGCCGAAGATTTTGGCCATGCTTCTTATGCTCCTTATTTCTACCTTCTCTAATCTGCTCTCAAGAGTCAGAACATTTGTTTGTGATACTGAAATTTTACTGTTAGTGAATTTAGTTACCCCATAGAAACTGCCATGACAAAGGTTATTACTGGGATTAGATTGCCCACAGCACTAGCCATTGTAGAAGTTGCCAGCTTAAGCCCTTGACAGTAGGCAAACTGATTCAATGTTGAACTACAAGTAGGAACACAAACACAAAATACATGAAAACCAAATCTAAGAACAGAGAACAACTAGTAATTGATGTCCTTACCCAATTAGAGTTGCAATAAAAACCACCATGAAGCCTTTCACTCCCAATGCTTCCTGATTTCTTCTTTTCCAAATGACCCTTGAAATCAGTTCACATACATACATACATGCATGGATAAATAAATAAATGACTTTGTGTGGGACACAGAGAGACAGAAAGAGAGAGAGACCTTCTTTTGCAGAGAGCAATAGGTGCTAAGACTAGAGTGGCCACAGCCTGCCTGTAAACAGTGTAAACCATAGAATTCATGCCTTGTGTTAAGACAGCCTTGGCTAAAAGTGCATTGATTGCATAGATCCATTGCAAGCCAAGCATGGACATCTCTGGTTTACACTCTTCAAAACTCCACCCTACCATCTCCACTCACTATTGAAACCTTCTCACCTCTTCAGAACTATACTATACAACACCATTACATGTATATATATATGTGTGTGTGTGTGTGTGTGTTGATCTCTAGTGAGGCCAAATTAATGCATTGGAGTTGTGATTGTTTGTCTTCTTTTTCTAAATCTGAGTGTGGAAATTAATCTGGGATGTGTTCTATGATGTGGTGATAATTAGAGGATGGAGTTGTTTGAGTGTCCAAGCTGTTGTTGGGTTGTGATATTCTTTTTCTGTTTGCATGCATGATGAGATGTTGAGAGTTGCAGAGAGGGGGAGGTGGTATTGTCTGAAGAGTGTTTGCTGGGTACACGTCCTTTCCACATGATTTTGTGATTGATTAGGGTTTTAAGAATATTTGGTGGAAAACAAATAATGCAAGAACTTGCATTTGTTTATCATGGCCTTGTTTGGTCTTCATTCATTGTTATGTTTGTGAGAATATCTTCTGTTTGTCTCGTGTGCTTGTGTGTGCATGAGAGTCCAAGTGCTATGTGACTTTGTGTACTTTTATTTATTTATTTATTTATTTATATATCTCTCTCTGAACTGAAGTAGTTCATATGCTTGGCCTGTTGAGGAGGTGGCAAGATTACTTCATATGAAGAATAAAAATGATTTAAAATGCCATTTTATGTTATGAATGTCGCTTGTTTATACCTTAGAAGAAATTTTTTTTCTTTTCTCTTTTTTTTTTTTTTTTTAATAAACGAAAAGGTCCAGCTAATAGGGGAATAGTTTGACACTATGATTTTTTTTTTTTTTGAAATTTTGGAAGGCATGGGCAAAGATTATTATTATTATTATTATTATTATTATTATTATTATTATTATTATTATATATGAGAAATTAGAGATTTTTATACTAAACTTAAAGATTTTGAAAAGTAATTATCAATTTTTTTATATTCACATAAATTATATCCATTTGTGCATGATTTTTAAAAAATGATAATTTAGCAACAAATCACACACTAATTTGAATAATATTAATAAAAAAATTGAAGGATAAAAGGAAATGAGTAATTTGCTGAAAAGTCTTTCTACTTTTCAAAACGTAAGCTTTCAGTTTATTTTTGTTTTTTTTTTAATTTTGTTTTTTTTATATATTTATATTAAACATGTGTTTAAAAAAATAATTAAAATTACCAACGGTCTCAGGGATGATCCCAGTCTACGTCTATGACACATTTGTTGCATTTTGTATGAAAAAATAAAAAAATATCAAAATTAGAAGAAATTCATGAATTTAATATAAATTTATTCATTTTTTTCTTTACATTTTAATTATCCATTGTTTTCTCTCTAAAGTGGGGCCCTTGTTTGGTAGAATTTTCTTTTAAGGGAAAAAAAAATCCAAATGCTAACATGAGAATTCAATAAACATAAAAAAGGAACAATTATTTAAGATTAAAAACCAAAAATAAAAATTTTTAAATTTTATTTTGAGAATTACTAAACTAATTCCAAACCCAATCTACGTTACAATTTTTATTTATTTAAAATAGCCCATGCCAGAGCAAATATCCAAAATAGAAATAAAAATTAATAAAATTCATTTATTTTATAATTACATTGAAACTTTATTGCAAAATTTACATTGTGAAATGAGAGACAAAAGTTACATCGGGACAGAAAACCCGGGATAGAGGGGGCCATTAGATTTGCATCCAACAGCCCTAGTGATGTGCCTAAATTTAATATTTACCCCAACCCATGGAATGTATATATATACATTCATGTATATAAACAACAACTGATAAAATATGATCGTATTAAATTAAATTCAATTAAAATTAACAACCAAAATAGGCAGATAATTAGAGGTATAGAAAAGGGTCCATCATGATCCACACCAATTGATCAACAGACCATCAAATTTATGATTGTAATCTTAGTCTAGCCTAAACACTTCCTCCATCTAATCACATTTTCATTTTATGGAAAACATTGGCATAAATCCTTCATTTTTTTTTTTGGTGATTAATTTTGATGGTAATTAATGATCAATATCCTTTAAATTTATTGACATCAGTCTTGTACATAAGATGTTCATATCTTATCGAAGAGATAAGTTTAAACTTTAACTCACATCAATAGAGTAAGAGCACATATATATTGAAGTACTCCTCCAATTCCAATCGAGATATATGGAAGTATTCCTCCAATCGAGGAGATGAGTTTAAACTTTAACTCACAGAGAGTAAAAACACAGATGTATTGAGGTCCTCCACCCGACTGACAATAGCAACAATGTGAATCGATGTTTTGATAAACTTTTTTTCGAGATTCTCATTACTTAACAATAATGAATTTGACGTTGTTTCAAGATTTTGTTAACTAAACAATGTTGGTGAGCTAACGTACATATTTTCTTTTATATATAAAAATTGAAGACAAAGTTGGGCAGTAGCTCACTTCTTGGTAGCCCAAAATGATATTTTTCCTCAATTTTTTAAATTTTTTTAAATTTTAAAAAGTTAGTGACAAATCAGGCAACCAAACACAAAAAAAATAGTGTTCAATATTGATTTGTTAATACCACAATGTTTCTTGAAAAAGAAGAGAGAAATATTCAAAACATGTTATTCTCTTAAACTTTTGTTTTAATTATATAATTAAGTTAGTTATTTCGATTTGATAAGTGGATAGATAGGTAGATATCGAAAGGTTTTAATTATGAATAAAACCATGCATTACGAGAGCGCCGTTTATAATTTCGTTTAATATGGTATCAAAGTTTGATCAATTAGTTTAGCTATAATTTTGATTAATATGAAGTCCTAGTTTATAATCTCATTGCTTTAAAGCTTCATATTTAGTTTATATATAATATATATATAGTACTAAATGAATATTTTGTTTTTCTGAAATCGATTTTTATTTATCATATGATAAATCCTTCTTTCAATTATATTAAGAAAGTATTCTATATCAGTTTGTAATCTATTTAAAGTTAAATTTGCCAAGGTTTTAAAAGAAAACTCCAATCTCCAAATCTTGATCAAACACAAAGAAAATTTTAATATAATTCTTAAATTTAATACTAATTCATTAATTCAACTTGGTTTTATCTTTAAGTATATGTCCTATTCCAAATACCTAATTTTTCATTAAATTAATAAAGAAAATGAGATGAATGGTAGCACATCATTTTAGTAAGACACCAACATTAATAAAAATAAATAAAAGAAAAAAAATGGTTGCACTAGTTTGTTTAGTAGATGGACATATATATCATATTTATTTATATATCTTTAACTCTTCATATGACTAAGTCAAACCAATTAATATGTGAACATATCAAGAAATCTGAAAAAAAATATAACACAGTACTAACATATCATAGAATGCAATAAAATTAAAAAGAAAAATAACTAAAAATTGAAGGCACAAAAAAAAATAGATAGAGTGAATAATTTTTTCAATGAAGCATTTTCAGATTTAGCGGCATTCTAATCATATTTTGTTATCTTAATCACATCATAGTTTTACGTTGTAAAAATAAAACGTATTTTTGACAAACGCATTAGAATATTATAATTAAAAATATTATAACGGCATGACATCATAAAAGTAAAAATAGTCAAGAGGGACTTATTAAAATATAAAATTAACAAATCGACTCTTTGCCCTCGTTTTCTCTTACTATTGATTAAGAAATAGATTTGAAATGTAAGTATAATCTTAAATTTAATTTTCATTAGCCGGTCATCACTTATATATGTTCAACTAAACAGAATAAATTGATAAATATGTGTAACCTCTGTATTATATTTAGTACAAAAAGACAAGCTTCATAAAAAAAAGATATATTTTTCAAACTTGTTCTTCGTAATGCAAACATAGATGACCAAGAAATCTTAATCAAGAAGTAATAATTTAGATTGCTTACAAGAAAGTGTAAAAAGAAATATTACTTAAATTGTTCTTTCAATTTGTCGATGTTGTCTTCTATTATTTTAGAAAATTAAAAAAAAAAAACACATGTTAAACTTGTTCTATGATGTCAATTATAATTATGGTATGAATGAAATCATATATAAAAAATTCGAAATCAATATGAGATCAATATTTCTTTTTTTATTGAATTTAATGGCAACATATATTTATCTATTCTCGCACTCAACCAAACGATAGTTTTCATTTGAAATCATCGACAAGATATTGGACTAATCATAAGAAAGGTACAAAACATATGTCAATTTGTTCTCTTAATCACCGATTCAACATCTTTGACTCAAATTCACTAAACCAAATAGATATACAAACCGAAGTTTCGATTCATCAACTCTTGCATAATCAAGAACTAAATAACAATTATTAATAATAATAACTTAGAAAAACTTCTCAAAAATCCATCTCATTTTTGTCACTACAAATGTCAAGCCTTTTCTCTTCATTTATATATCACTTTGATTATCTTCATATGCACATACACACACACATAAATCCATATATATATATATATATATATATATGTTATATCATGGTTTTCTCATGGAGAAACAATGAGTTCATGACCTACTACACTTGCTTGTTGGCTTGTTTTGGCTTGTAAAGTTCCAACTTTTGAATTACTTTGAAAAAGTAAAACAAGCAAAGATGAGCCACGTTTTGGGTGACAAGATAATCCAAGTTCAAGGCATCACTCTTGTTTCTTAAGTTTTCTTTTCAACTCTTTGTTTCTTGCTTTCTTTTCAAACACTTCATGTAGAGATGGTGAACTGTTTAACCTTCTTTTTTTTTTGGTGTTTGTTTTGATCTAGAAAACTAGATGGGCAAACATACAAAGAAAATTGCTTGTAATTTTCCTTTTATTTAATTTCTTATTTGAAAATCAAGTGTTTGATTCAATTTTTTATTTTTTTATTTTTTATGAAAATGATAAGCATCAAGAGATAGACAGATACGGTGATCACCAGTTACTGTAGCTTGATCAATCTTAGGGATTTATTAATTCGATCAAACATCACATGAGGCGATTAGAGCCCTGCCATATGTATGCCCAGAATATTTTTAGAAACCAAACCATTCTAATAAATTTCTTTTACCCGCGACTCTAAAAAAAAGAAAGATAAAAACAACATCATCTCACAAGAGACCTAGTGAATATTGAATAAACAGTATTTACGTAGTATTTCTACATTACAATACTTTTAATACAAAAATTTTATTTTGGATTTGTCTATTCATCGTTCAAATAATAATTCACTGTTCATTCACCGTGCAATTATATGAGTCATGTTTTTACTTGCATTTAATATATCTATATATATCTTCTTCACAGTTTTGCTTTATTGGTTGGAAAAAAAGGTACATTGTATCTTTGGTTTTATTCATCTTAGCGTGTTAATCATATTAATTAATGAATCGTTGTTGTTTCCATGATTTGGTTTACAAATATTTGACTTACTTTTTTCAAATTAAATAAAATAAATATGTTTATTGAGGATTTTAACTCAATTATTCTTTTCTTAAGTCTTATTCTTTCTTATACATAACTTTTGAATGGATGGGACCAATCGGAGACGTTTTAAATCTCGTTGATAAAATCTAGTTCAATTCTATAATTTGCTGACTATTAAATTTCATTAATAGTTGTTTTACCTCAAGTTCTAAATATATCCACAAAAATAAATTCGGGTTAATTTTGATCATAACAATTTCTGACAAATACAACTTAAAATTAAAAATAAAAATTATTTCGATCAAACCAAATATTTCAAATACATACATTATGTATCACAAACAAATTCGATGTCTACTTAACCCACACCCCGAGATTATTATTTTTTTTTTGAAATAAAAATGGATAAACTACAAATTTATTAAAAAGAAGACCGAGATTATTATCTATATCAAATATATATATGAAAACATTTATATCTTGCAACAAATTATTATGAACCTAGCTACATTGGTTTATTAAATTTTGTTTTAGAAAAAAAAAAAAACAATAACTTCCCATACATTATTGAATAGTCATATTTAATGATTAATTTTGTTTTTAATAAAGTAATCAAACTAATACACATATAAGAAATTAATATCTCAATTAATATGTATATTTACTCTACTTGTAGTCTTGCACTAAAATTTAAGTTCTCACTCTTTTCCATAAAAACACCAACACTCTCCCTGGAAGAAAATTTAAAGCAAACATTTATCACTCTGTCTTTATACATTAAAAGTTACTATTAAAAAGAATCACCAGGTATTATTAATGAGAGGCATAGCTCATCTGCACAAAACTATAAAGTAATAAATAAATAAGATCATGATATAAAGAAAAAATATATAAGTAACAAATAATAATGGAATCACCACTATGCAATTGTTTGATAATGTCTAAAATGCCAAAGTAGTTCATCTTCCAAATGACTCTATATATACACACACGCTATCCCACACACCATTCCTCTAAACTCTCCTTCTCCTCCTCCTCTTCTTCTTCATCTCCATATTCACATAGAGAAAAACAGTGAGATCCTTCTCTTCTTCTTCTTCTTCTTCTTCTTGGGTGGTGACATTGATGATGATGGCTGCTCCATTGTCTTCCTGGCCTTGGGAGCACTTTGGCAACTACAAGGCATGCAACCCACTCTCTCTAATTAAGCTTCATGTGTACAAACTTGTTATCTTTCTTTCTGCATGTCTGACTGGAGTTGTGCTCTGTTCACTGAGCTTGTACATCCATGCTGTGTTTGTGCTCTTGTTTCATATATATATATATATATATATATACTCATCTCTGTTTCTGCATGTCTGAAAATGAAGGTTTTTGCTCTCTCTCTCTCTCTCTCTCTCTCTCTCTCTCTCTTTATATACAGATATACTTCTCTTTGTTTCTTCATCTCTGAAAATGAAAGCTTGCTCTGTTTTCCTCTCTTTCTCTACACCTGCTTCATGTCTGGATGCTCCTCATCTCCATTTCTGCATTTCTAGATATGAAATATATATCTAGTTTAATCTTTCTGCATGTCTGAAAAATGAAGCCTTAATTTTTATCTCTTTTTCACAGTACGTACTGTACGCACCACTGATTGGCAAAGCCATGCATGCATGGGCATCCACCATTGGAGATGACGACGACGACGTCCCACACAACTTGCAAGCTCACTCATGGCCACTCACTCTCCTCACTCTCGTCGCTCTCCGCTCCATCGTCTACCAACTCTGGTGCTCCTTCTCCAGCATGCTCTTCCTCACCCGCCGCCGCCGCATCCTCACCGCCGGCGTCGACTTCTCCCAAATCGACTCCGAGTGGCACTGGGACAACTTCCTCATCCTCCAAACCCTCCTTGCTTCCTTTGCCTTCCTCTCCTTCCCTTCTCTTTCCTCTCTCCCTTTCTCCAACTCCAAAGGCTTTCTCTTTGCTCTCCTTCTCCATGCCTCCCTTTCAGAACCCTTGTTCTATTTCCTTCACAAGTCTTTCCATAAAGGCACTCTCTTTTCTCACTACCATTCCCTTCATCACTCCTCCAAGGTACCCCATCCTTTCACAGGTATGCGCCCTTTTTTATCTTTCTTTCTTCTTTTTTTTTTTTTTTTGTCAAAAGCTTAGTTTTGATCAATGGTGCCATTTACTTCTCACACTACTTGTTGTTATATTGGGGTTTTGCAGCTGGGTTTGCAACTCCATTGGAGCACCTTTTGCTGAGCTTGGTCATGGCTGTACCTCTTGCGGGGGTGTCCTTAATGGGGCTTGGCTCTGTCTCCTTGATTTTTGGCTATGTTTTGCTCTTTGATTTCTTGAGGTGCTTGGGCCATTGCAATGTGGAGGTTTTCCCTCATAAACTCTTCCAGGCTTTCCCCCTCCTCAGATTCCTCATCTATACTCCTACGTATGTACTCTCCCTCTCTCATTCATTGATTGAATGATTGATTGATTTTTTTTTTTTGTTTCCATTCAGATTTTTTTACTGTTTATTGGTAAATTTTGCTTGCTAGGGTTTCAATTTTAGTAATGCTGTTGTTCTTCTTCAATGTGATCAATTGCTCTTTAAATTCTTTTTTTTTTTTTCAACACATTTGGTAAATGGTAACAATCTAGGGTTTCCAATTTGATAGATTTCTTAAAACTTGAGAAAACCCTAAAAAAAAACAATTCTTGAAAGGGACCACAAGTCATACAATTGCTGCCTTGTGTTAGTTGTGCTCCACTGGGCCCTTTTCTCTTTTCTCTTTTAAGAGTTCAACCCCCAAAACCTACTTCCTTTTTCTGCTCATCAAACTCAACAACCAAATTAAATCATAGAGAAATCAAGTCTTTTGTTTAATTTGCTTATTTGTTCTTCATCTCATATGCAGATATCACAGCATTCATCACACGGAAAAAGACTCAAATTTCTGCCTTTTCATGCCAATCTTTGATTTTTTGGGTGGAACTCTAAACCCTAATTCATGGCAACTGCAGAAAGAAATCAGCTCAGGTTTGCTTTAAACTTTGCATCTGAATTCATTCAAGGGCAATTGCTCAGTAAATCAGTAACCCCATCTTGTCCGCTTGAGCAGCTGACTTGAATGTCCAGTTGCATGATTCTGAGAGTCCTTTTCTGCCATCCCAGTGCCAGACTTTTTTTTTTTCTGGTGTTTGTAACGCCTCTAGAAAATTAAAAACACTGGCCGTATTCACTTCAATTAAGAATTTAGGGTTTGTTTGTAGGACCATCTGGGTCAAAAAAGTTCTGCCAAATGGTTAAATGCTCTGCTGGTTTCACTGTCAGTATTAGATATGATTCCATCAATGCAAGAAGTTATGTTGCAGTAATAGGTTGCTTTGTTTAACATTTGTTGCATTTATACTTGTTGTTGGCTGAATCCAGGCTCAGATTTTTTCTTTTTTTC
The DNA here is from genome assembly GCA_902712375.1 of Dioscorea dumetorum. NCBI lineage: Eukaryota > Viridiplantae > Streptophyta > Magnoliopsida > Dioscoreales > Dioscoreaceae > Dioscorea > Dioscorea dumetorum. The sequence continues at coordinate 269,754 of CACTHL010000478.1, forward strand.
CAACAATTGCTGCAATGCAGGGAAAAATGATCAGGTTCCTGACTTTGTATTCCTATTGCATATCGTCGATATAACATCATCTCTTCATGGACCGGTTGTTTTCCGTTCATTCAGCTCGCTTCCGTTCATGACGAAACTCATCATCTTGCCAATGTGGCCGAGTGCGTTTGTCGCTATGCTGTGCATGTGGGCTTGGGCAAATACGTTCCCCGTCTCATTTTACAACCTCCGGGGAAAATTACATCAATTGTGGGTGGTTCCTAGATATGGTTTTCAGGTGCTAAAATTACAAACCAATTCGTATCACCGATACTTTAACAGAAGAATAAATCAACTAACAATGCAATGCTCCATCCAATTCTGCAGTATTTCTTGCCTTTCGCCACCGGTGGCATCAATAAACAGATTGAGCAAGCCATCTTGAGAGCCGATGAGATCGGCGTCAAAGTCCTCAGCCTCGCAGCATTGAACAAGGTTAGATTCACCCAAAAACAAGCAACTCGCTGTTCTATATGTCAGTAAAATTAAAAGCTTAACAAAGAATGAGGAAACTTGTCAGCGTTCATCGTCTTCACCTAGATTTGCAAACATGGTGTTTAAATGCCACATGAAAGCCATGTGAACTTGTATTTATAAGTAGCCAGTAGACAGCCACTGGCTTGTGTTTTTCTTTCTGGTCTTCTATCCTGTAGCTTGACAAATGGGGCAGAAGACCTCCCAGGCCTTAACTGATGCAGGCTCAGTTATGGTGACTGCTTGCTTGTCTTAAATGCAACAAAGGATAAACCTTTTTTTTTATTTTTTTATTTTGATCATAATGTGCAACAGGATTGGAGCTTCAATTTGATTTTCTCTTGTTTTCTGCAGAATGAATCACTTAATGGTGGTGGGACATTGTTTGTGAACAAGTACCCGGATTTAAAAGTTCGAATCGTGCATGGAAACACTTTAACGGCGGCCGTGATCATTAACGAGATTCCTAAGGGTGTTAAGGAGGTGTTCTTGACAGGAGCTACCTCCAAGCTAGGCAGAGCCATTGCATTGTATCTATGCAGGAAGAAAATCAAAGTTCTGGTACGCTAGATTGCTCTATTACATTTTATCTTGTAAAAGATCACTGTGAGATGTGATTTTTAAAGTGTTCGAATGGGATTCAATTGTAGATGCTAACTCTGTCAACTGAGAGATTTCAAAAGATCAAAAAGGAAGCACCACCAGAGTACCAACAGTATATTGTTCAAGTGACAAAGTATCAAGCCGCGCAGCATTGCAAGGTATCATGCGATACTATAAGACTATTAGAACTTGCAAACTCTATCTAACTTCATTAAAACTTGCAATGTATGAAGACATGGATTGTTGGCAAGTGGTTGTATCCTCGGGAGCAACGGTGGGCACCATCGGGCACTCATTTCCACCAGTTCGTCGTTCCCCCTATATTCGGGTTCAGGAAGGACTGCACCTATGGGAAATTAGCTGCAATTAAGCTGCCTAAAGATGTTCAAGGACTCGGAATGTGTGAGGTATGTATCCCTCTGATTTTTTTTCCCCTTGAAAATTCATGTATCGGAAACTTCATTGATTGTTTCTGCGATGTTAACAGTATACACTTGACCGAGGAGTTGTACATGCGTGTCACGCCGGAGGCGTGGTGCATTGTTTGGAAGGATGGACACATCACGAGGTCGGAGCAATCGATGTAGACCGGATCGACATTGTCTGGAATGCAGCCATGAAACACGGCTTGACACCAGTCATGTAACCAAAACCCGGCGCATTCATCGAATTATTTTCTTTCTTTCCTCTTATATTTTGTCACACATATTGCATATAGATATCAATGCCGATGCTACGCTTGTCTCAGAACTCGACACTATGATTATGTATTATTTACTCAATTAAATTTTCTCACTTGAATGTGTTTGGTGAGAAGTTCACAATCCAGAAATCCTTGATTTTTGGGTTGCAGAAAAACTGGGGAAGGTGCAGCTGCAAATGGTGATGTCAGTATCATTCAAACTTACTGCTGTTTTTTTTTTAATTTTTTTCCTGCATGCATTACTTGCATGCAAAAAATAATATCCTAAAACCTTCCTAAATCATAAGCCAAACATTACAAAAAAAAAATTCATTTTTATATAAACCACTCGATCTCAATAAATACATTATTCTTTTTTAAGTTAATAATGGTATCATATTTATTTAAAAATCAAATTAAAATTAAGGCATCAACACTGGTTGACTTGAGTGATCACAGTCGTCCATTTAGTCAGGTGGTGCCATCTATCAATTGAGGATTTGCTGTTAAGTTCGGTGCATCAAACACCATTGCTTGTCAAGCATCCACCATAGATGTGTCTCGCGATCCACGCATTTTCTTGATCTCGAGACAAACGTACGGTGGATGTCGCGTGCCTTTTTTCAGTGCGAATGTTACGCTGTTGACTTGTGAACCCACTTCCCGCGCTAATGATTCCGACACAAACTTGCCCAAAGATCAATTGGACGGTCGAGATAATGACACGTGTACACATCTGATTGGTTGATAGTGTTAGAACAGCAGATTGGCTGATGATACTCTCTCTTTTCTTTCCAATGTCCCAACTCTCAGTGGCGCGATTTCTCCCCCAAATCTCTGCCCTGGAATCAGATGAGTATGAATTCCAAGTTCTGTTGATCTGATTTGTGTTTGATTTTGTATTTATTGGTTTGATAATTTGAGATTGCTGAGTTTGTTGAGCGATTGGTTTGATAATGTCCAGAAAGTTTGGGATCTTTTGGAAATTTTAGGCCTTTTCCACTTTGTTTAATTCCTTGTTTTCTTTTTATTATTATTGTTGTTTAAAACCCTAAAAAGTTTGGATCGTTGTCTTTAAATTTAGTTAGATTTGCTTTTGAGATACTTGATTGGAATGCTTGCTCATTGAAGTGTTTGAATTGATTGTTTGGATGGTGTTTGGTGGTGTTGGGCATCCAAAAACCCTAGAAAACTTTTGGAGATTTGAGGTGTTTTTTCAATTCAATTCCTTGTTAAAAAGGTTGGACCTTTGTCTCAAATTAGTCTCCTAATCAATCCATGTCTTGAATTTTAGATCTTTCTCTGAATCAGGTTCCAAATCATGGAAAAATGAAGCCTTTTTTTTCCTAACTGAATCCTTGATTTTGGGTTCCATGGATCACTAAGGCTTCTATAGTTGATGTTTTTGAAGTTTGAAGCACATGGATGTCAACAATGGAGTAGAGACTCATCATTCTCATCCTATGAATACACAAGAACCATCATTTCCGATACCGAAATGCCCTGATAAAAGCCGAAGAGATGAGTGGAGTGAGGATGGGGTCTTAGGCCTGCTAGAGGTTTATGAATCCAAGTGGGCATCCCGAAACCGTGCGAAGCTGAAGGGAAGTGATTGGGAGGACATTGCCCATCAGGTATCAGTTATGTGTTCTGGCACAAGGGCCTTCAAGACTCCAAGTCAATGCAAGAACAAGATTGAGTCCATGAAGAAGAGGTATCGAGCCGAATCAGTGCTTGCGCAACAGCCCAACTCTTGTTCTTTGTGGAAGTTCTATCCACAAATGGAAAGTTTACTGAAAGGGGTCGTGAAATGCCCTGCTCAAGATATTCAAATTGTGAAGAAGGTTGAGGCCGATCCGGAAATGGAGGAAAAGGTTCAGAATAGCGACCGAAATGATGACGATGAGGATGATGAAAAGGATCAGAATGTGAATGTAAGGAATGGTGATGGCAATGAGAAGCAAGTAAGTAAAGATATAGAAAGTGACGTGAGTGCAACGATAAGGAGGAACGATGATGATGGTAAACGGAGGAAGAGGCGAAGGAGTATAGTGGCCGAGAGCATTGCGTTGTTGGCTCAATCTATTCTAGAGATTGAGCAAGCAAGGTTGGAAGTGTATAAGGATTCGGAGAGGATGAGAATCGAGGCGGAAATAAAGCGCGGGGAAATGGAGCTTAAGAGAACGGAGATCATCACAAAGACTCAATTGCAGATCGCTAGGCTTTTCTCAAAAAGATCGAGGAGGAAGAGCAAGATGAGTTACAAGTCATCATCAAGGACTGAATTCAGTGATCAGCTACCGGAGGATAAAATGGTTAGTGTAATATCATGCTCCTTTTTCACAACATCATTTAAGTAACTACATAATTTCCTAATTATCATATTATTTCTTCTTGAGTTCATATCGACAAATAGACCTTCTTGTTCGTAGTTCTTTTACTCAATCAAAATGCATAATTATCAACAGTGGTAGCGATGATGCAGAAAATGAGGAATTCAAGAAGAATTAATTGTTAGAAATTCCGTTGAACTACATCAAAGTTATTCAAATTATTTCTGAAACTCAAGAACTCCCAAGTTTAATTGATGTCTGTTTTCAGTGAAGCCTTTCTAACCATTAATTTACTTCATCTTTAGCATACTGCTTTTTTACTGTTGACTTTATGATCAAACTGAATTCTCTGAGTAATTAACGGTAAATGATGCTGCATTTCAGGATGATCAATTGCTTCAAGCTGATTATGTCGAAAACCGAGGTTTGTAATTACTTTACTGCATTGTCAATGTATTTGATGATCCCTGTATACTACTAGTCGATAACTTCTAAGTCCGACAAACTGCCGATAAATAACCAATTTCTCCATACAATGTAGTAAGATTTCAATAATTTCAACTTTTTAATCAATTGTTCTTCACTAATGGCTTTCAGCAGCTTGTTCCTCGAAATCAAATGCATCAAAATGGTAAGCAAGCTCTTATCTTCTTGTTATTCTCTGTTTTTGCGTTAATTATTAATGTCATAGGATTAATCTGTGTCTTCATTTCTGCTGAAAATCCATCTCCTTAATTATCAGTTTAATAAATTTCAGAACTTTATTAATCATTGCTTTTCTACCTTAATTTATTTCTGATAAACTCTCACTGTCTTTCTAATTGTTTTTAATTCATTTACATGTATTACTTTGAAAGTGTATTTTAAAAAAGAATAATAAAAATAAAAATATATAATATATGAGTTTAGAAGAGTTAAATTAGATCGATAGCACAAAAATTTTATGTTTATAATAACGTTACGGCTAAATTTTTTTTTTTTTTTCTAACATAACCCATAAAATTTCCTTCTGGGTGCATGTAAAGTCAAAAAATAGCGTTATAAACTTAAAATTTTTATGGTCATAAATGTAATTTGTCCGTTTAATAATGTTTATTCAGATGAGACCCTTATATACAAAACAAAACAATCTCAAAATCTTTATATCAACCAATTAAATACCATCGAAGAACAGGTTACACTCCGGTGCCTCGCTGCTCATTTTATGTTCACCGTATATTAAAAATAATAATTTTTTTAACCATAACGTTATAAACTTAAAACTTTTATAATTTGTCTGTTTAAGAATGTTTATTGAGATGAGATCCATATATAGAAAACAAAACAATCACGAAAATCTTCATATCAACCAACCAATACTATCCAAGAAAAAGGTACACTCCGGTACCTCGCGGCTCATGTTACGCTCACCGGTGCAAAATTGGTGGGAGACCACGGCAATGAGGGAGGAGATGGCGGGAAGCAATCCCAGCCGTTCAATCACATTGTCTGAGCTGAAGCTAAAGCCTAGAAAGGCAATTCAAACTCCTCTACCTCCCTCTCCGGTCACCGGTGGCCTTATTTGCTTTGATATTCTTTATCAACTTCTCCGGCATCACCGTCCACCTACTTGCTGTTTTTAAGTTTCTTTTTCACCATTGCCATCATCGCAAGACCCGAATACCTTTGTCGACTATGATGGAACCAAGGGGGGCTAGCAAGGGCTTCAGCCCCCCTCGGCACCGGTGCAGCTGTTACCTCCATTCATATATATATATATATGTCTGTGTGTTGTTGTGGTATAGGATATTGACAAACAGGCAGTCAACACAGAGATCTAGAGTGAGAAAATTACAGTATATTTTAGAACTTAAACGTAATGTCACAACATTGCAGGTATGTGTGTATGTATATATATATATATATATATATATATATATATATATATATATATATATATATATATATGTGTTGATTTATTAAGAAAATGTTCATGTTATAATATGATGTATGCTATATATTTGATGGATTAATAAAGAGTGATGTATCAACAAATGAGGAACTTTAGGTGGCAAATGTGGATATTTTCAACTTTTTGTGATTGTTTTGTTTAAATGTCACAATATCTCATTATTTTGTATCGAATACAATTGTTATGTTGACTAAAATTTTTTTTTGACATTTTGCCCTTAGCCCCCCATTAATAAGTTCTGGTTCCATCCCTATTTGTCGAGCAATGCAATGGCAGGAGGATCGGGCTCCAGCGACGTTGTCGTGAGTTTCATGCAAGTGTATTGCTAGAATGTATGCCCGTGTTTAATTTGACAATCATATGATGAATGTAATGCACATTGATTTAATTAAGAGAGCATTGGTCATTTTGCATGAATGAGCCAAATGATATGAATCGCTCAAATTAAACATAAATATAAAATTGAGGTAATCAAATGAAATTTTTTTCCGTTTGGTGATTCACATTGAAAATAGCTGAATAATTACGTAATTATTTAAATAATTTATTTTTTAATAAACTTGGTGTGCAGATTTAATTTTATAGTTTATTATCATGGGCCTTTGCATAATATTATGCCCTTCTTTTTATGGCCACAACGCTCTTTAACATCCATTTTATTCACATTTAATGAAAACCTATCACATTATTTGTTTTTATTAAGGGTAACACCCTCACTCTAATCAAATCTAGTAGTGGGGATGTGTAATGTAAAGTAGGAAAAATCAATTTAACTATTATTATTATTATTATTATTTTGCTATTTTAATTATTTTTAACAATTTTTATAATACTCCTTTTATAGCATTTTTTATTTTTTATTTTTTATTTGCTTATTAAAAATATTATTTAGATGTTTTTAATTATCATTTTTAGAATAAGAGAGTGATATTTCATTTTTCTTTTCAATCTAAGATTGAGGATATTTAGAACTGTGATATTTTTTCAATTAATTTCAAAATAAAAAAAATTCTCTTTACTATAATATAATGCTGAATGATGGAATTATTGGTAAGAAAAACAACCAACATAGAATATTTTTGTTGAATATTAGGCTGTGTTTGATTGACAACATAGTAAATGGGTGGAAAAAAAAATTTTCCATGGAAAAGTTTTCCATAGAAAAATTTTCCATGGAAAATGAAAAATGTTTGTTTGATTGCCATTATTTTCTAACTAGAAAATTAAAAATTTTCTAGCTAAAATTCTTATTTTGTTGTTTAATTACTCTTTTTTCACATAGTCCCTTACATTTTCCATGAAAAACTTTAGGAAAAATTTTTCACTAATTTGAGAGAAAATAAAGTCACATGATAGAGTTTGTGTGGCAAACAAACAGCCTGTTTAGCTGGAAAATGATCCGTGAAAAATTTTTCTAGCGAAAAAAATAGCAATCAAACACAGCCTTAATGATGATTGTTCTAAATCATAATAAAAATATAAAATGTGGCCTTATAAGGAAAATCTTATCATTACCTAAAAATATGAATACCAGAATATGTGCTTGAGTTCGTTATAGAGAGATAACAATATGATTAAAAATATTAATGTTTGTTCTTTTGATTGCATGTTTAAGTTTTTAACTCTTTCATGCAACAAAACATGGTTATTGTATCAATTTATTTTAATTAGTTTTATTTTTTTAAGAATATTTTATTTTATTACAAGATTCTGATAAGAATATAACACTATAATGATAGACTTAGATACGACACGATTATTAATTGGGTATGACTTTTTAAACACACACACGGCTCATATATGAAGCGTGCAATACAATACGACCCATTTAACCCGTTTAATATGTAATTGGATCGAGTCGTGTCATGTTATATGACATCGACCCACTTAACACCTTACTAAAAAGCAATTGTTTGAACTCTGGATCTAGGGTTTTTGCATAAGATGTGTGGATCTAGGGTTTTGACATGATTACAACAAAAAACCGTTTAATTTAATCATGTTTTAATTGTGTTGACCCGTTTACCACGTGACTACATTTATTCTATGCCCATACATGCTTTAAACTGTGTCATGGAGTGTCGTGTAATCGTACCCATACAGTACTTAATCTTCTTGAGAGCAGTGTGATTCACATAGTGTTTCAATTATGCGTATTACCCATCATCATAATGATATACGAGTGGCTTGTTTCAGCCGATATATATAAATATGTTTTTTTTAATTATAAATATTTGGTAAAATGGTTAAATATGCATATTTTTTATAAAATCATGTAAAAAAAACCAAATACTTACGGAGCGTTTGGTTCAAGGTAGTGATATATTACCATGGTAATAAGATTACAGTGGTAATGAGGTCGAAAATGTTATATGACCGGAAATGTTGTACTAATGTGGGATTACTATGTTTGGTTGAGAACTTATATTACTGGTAATATTTTATTACCATGTCTGGTTAATCATGGTAATTATCTCAATAATATATCAATTTTACCCAAATACCCCTACATACAAAATTTTAAAAATTTTAATTTAAAGTATTTAGATAAATAAATAATTAAATTATATAATATATATATATATTAAATAAATTTAGGGAAAATTAATTATAAGTCCCTGTACGATTGTAAACATCCCGATCAGTCCCTCTGACATTTGAATATCCCTGTTCATCCTTCCTTTTTAGCTTACCTTCCTTTTCAGTCCCTCCGTCCAACTCCGTTAATAGCGTTTTTACATAATACCAACTTTGCCCTTGACTTTAGTAGGAAAAGGGCCGCCACATCTTGTCATAATTTTTTGAAATTGTACGGCGAAAAGGAAAATGCAGACTTTTTCAGGCAGCTTTTCTTTTACCATGCATGCTTTTGTAAACAAGGTTTCCATTCTTCGATTACTTTTGGGCGTTTCCCTTTACTTTTAGAAGTTTGTGTTTATTTTTCGGAGTTTTTGTTTACGACTGTGAGTTTTCATTTACTTTTGGGCGTTTATGTTTACTTCTTGGAGTTTCTGTTTATTTCTGAGAGTTCTTGTTTACTATTGTGAGTTTCCGTTTACTTTTGGGCATTTTCGTTTACTTTTACGTTTACGTTTGGGATTCTCCATTAGCCCGTCACCGTTTACGTTTTCTTTGTTTGTGCATTCAACTGAAGCGATTACGTAATACTTTCCGCTTAGTTTTTTGGAGTTTCCATTTACCCTATGGAGTTTTTGTTTATATTACAACGTTTCCGTTTACGTTTGGGAGTTTCTCTTTACGATTAGGAGTTTCTGTTTACGTCAGGGTATTTCTGTTTACTTCTGGCGTTTCCGTTTACTTATGTTAGTTTTTGTTTACTTTTGGGTGTTTCTGTGTTACTTATAGGAGTTTGTGTTTATTTTTCGGAGTTTTTGTTTATAACTATGAGTTTCCGTTTATTTTGGGCGTTTATGTTTATTTATGGGAGTTTCTGTTTATTTTCCGGAGTTTTTGTTTACGACTGTGAGTTTCTGTTTACTTTTGAGCGTTTATGTTTATTTTTGGGAGTTTGTGTTTATTTTTGGAGAACGCTAAAATTTTTATGGAATAAAAAATATTTAATTGTAATAAATGCATTCACATTTACTATCTTTATTCAAGAATAAAAACAATCACTTACAATAAATGCATTCACATCACTATATCGGAAAACGCATCAGTCATTACCTGCAACTATTGTGAGAGTTTCTATTTACGTTTGGTGTTTCTGTTTACTTTTGGGCGTTTCCGTTTATTTATATGAGTTTTCGTTTATTTTTGGGTGTTTCTGTTTACTTCTATGAGTTTGTGTTTATTTTCTGGAGTTTTTGTTTACGACTGTGAGTTTCTGTTTACTTTTGGGCGTTTATGTTTATTTCTGGGAGTTTGTGTTTATTTTTGGAGAACGCTAAAATTTTTATAGAATAAAAAACATTTAATTGTAATAAATGCATTCACATTTACTATCTTTATTCAAGAATAAAAACAACCACTTACAATAAATGCATTCAAATCACTATCTCGGAAAACGCATCACTCAATACATGTAACTATTGTGAGAGTTTCTGTTTACGTTTGGCGTTTCTGTTTACTTCTGGGCGTTTTTGTTTACTTATGTGAGTTTTCATTTACTTTTGGGCGTTTCTGTTTACTTCTATGAGTTTGTGTTTATTTTATGGAGTTTTTGTTTACGCCTGTGAGTTTGCGTTTACTTTTGGGCGTTTATGTTTATTTATGGGAGTTTGTGTTTATTTTTGGGAAACGCTAAAATTTTTATAGAATAAAAAACATTTAATTGTAATAAATGCATTCACATTTACTATCTTTATTCAATAATAAAAACAATCACTTACAATAAATGCATTCACATCATTATCTCGGAAAACGCATCACTCATTACCTGCAACTATTGTGGGTGAGTGGAGGGGCATAACCGACAATTCAAATAGCTTTTAACGGTGTAATTTCACGTGGGGACCCAGATAGAAGTAAACCTAAAAAGAAAGGATGCTTTATTCATTTCCGAAATAGCAAGATTTATATGTGAATATTTGAATTTTAGAGGGGTGTTATGTTCATTATCACCAAAATACCCCTACATATAAAATTTTAAAAATTTTAATTTAAAGTATTTAGATAAATAAATAATTAAATTATAATATATATATATATTAATAAATATATTTTAATAAAAATGGAACAAAATTAGGGTTTTGATAATGAGTATAATATGAAATTAGATTAAATGTGTGGGGGTATAATTGGAAAAAAAAATTTATATTACCACCAACCTGGTAATCCAGATAGACACATGTTTCTGTGGTAATCAGATTACCACCTTATGTGGTAATATTTCATTATTAGTAACCTCACATCACTATTGCTACAGTAATTAATACATGGTAATCTAACCGTATTACCACTAGATTCTAGGTAATGTTTTCACATTACCGCGAACCAAACCAAACACCTGCTTAATATGAAGGGTTGAAAAGGGGGCTTTTTAGTAAAATATGAGTAAAGTTTTGTAATGAAATATTTAGAAAGTAAAGGGGTTTATCTGCAAACATAATTTGTTTATATATATATATATATATTATTATTGAGTTTCTGAAAGGGCCATCCAAGAAGTGATTGCTAGGGTTTCAAAAGCACACAGAGATCCTAGATCGGCTCCGCCGCCAAGGTGAGAAATCCTCTTCATTTTCCCTCTTAGATCGCTTGGGTTTTCGATTGCTAGGGTTTGATTGTGGTTATTTTTTATGAGTATGGACTTCTTTCATCGTTTAGATCTTTTTCTTTTCTAATTTTTCAAGAATCAGATTACTCAGATCTCTTTGGTTTTTGGAAACAAAGAGGGGTTTTGATCTTCTTGATTTCATGCGCAGTATATGCAGTTCTTTTTTTGTTTCCAAGATTTGATTTTGATCTTTTTTTGGTAGAAAATTACTATTAGATCTGATATCGGTTAATGGCTCCGATGAGTTTTTGTTTCTGTACCTTTTCATCCTCTCTTTCTTATGATTTTTTTATTCTCTTCGTATCGATTCAAGTTTGATTTGTGCCTATTTTCTTTGATATTTGTACTGTAATTATTATACAGATGTCTCGTGTTTACGTGGGCAATCTTGATCCGAGAGTTACTGAGCGAGAGCTGGAAGATGAGTTTCGCGTGTTTGGAGTTCTGAGAAGGTGAAATCAATATACAACTTTGGTTTTTTTTCCTTAGAGTTTGCTGGCTTGCGCTTTACTGGTTGATGATTGTGGCAGTTATGTATATGAAGTTGCATGTCTGTGCCTAAAGTTTCTTGGTAATTTGTTTAAATTAAGTTGTTGGCACAAGTTTTCATGGGGTGAGATGACACATTTTGATTAAAATGGAATTAGGACTCCATGAGGAACATGGATGGTTGGTTCTTTGATATTTGTGGTTTCATGACTAGCTTTTGATTAAGTTGTTTGGTAGATTTGAAGTTTTAAATTCCCTTTTTCTGGTTGCTGACTATAGCTGTGGTAGGGAGCCCTTTGCACTTGAGATAATTTCAGTCATGATATCAACTTTAATATGGATTTGACATATAAAATGGGAATAAGCATAGTTCTATGCATTGAATACGCCTGTTGTTAAGATATTAGCTTATACAAGGTAATGTTTGAATGTTGACAAGGTACTTACACTGCCATATATCTTAAATATTCCCAATTCTTGATTAGGTTTTTATGTGATGTCTGGATGCAGTGTATGGGTTGCAAGAAAGCCACCAGGCTATGCCTTTATTGATTTTGATGATCACCGGGATGCTCAAGATGCAATTCGTGAACTAGATGGTATGCAAGAAGTGTTTATTGTTTCTCCACTTATGTTATGGCAAGACTATCTTGGCTAAACTCACTGGCATTATATGAATGTTCACAGGAGTATGAGTGTAAAGGGAATGGTATATGTTGGACTTTCACTTTATTGAGTTTAGGCTGCCTTATGTACAGAAGTTTGTACGATTTCATTTCTTATGTTATGCCTTGCTCATCAGAGCTCATTGAAGTGAATGCATTCCTGGTCCAGTATCTATTGAATTTAATGTTTTTCTTGTTATGGTCATTTATCTGTTGGTAAAAGCGGTAAATATCTTTGGCATCCAGGAAGAGAATATTCTTTTTTTTTTTTGGCTTTTTATCTGGTGTTTATTCTTTTCCTTATGTTCCTGGTATAGGTAAAAATGGTTGGAGAGTTGAGCTTTCTCATAACTCCAGAGGTGGTGGTGGCCGTGGTGCTAGCCGGCCACGTGGTAGATCTGGCGGTGGTTCTGACATGAACTGTTATGAGTGTGGTGAACCTGGTCACTTTGCACGGGAGTGTCGTTTGCGCATTGGACCTGGAGGGTTAGGTAGCGGAAGAAGACGGAGCCGTACTCCTCCAAGATATCGCCGAAGTCCTAGCTATGGCCGAAGGTAAATTTTGTGTTTTGTTGATGTCATCATCAAATCCCTTGTGTATCTCACTTATGATCACAGTTCATCGTGCTCATTCCTATTTATTTTTTTGTATTTTTCTTTAAAATGTGGCAGCTTCTTTTAGTCTTTTTCTTTTTTTATTGGGTTTCCTCTAGATGTTAGTAAAAATCATTATTTACAGCTTTGCTGGATACTGCTTCCAGATATAATCTGCTGCAGGAAGTGGACATTTCAAGCATTTAGTTCCATGCTGTTCTATCATCAGAAATATATATATATATATTGAATTTCAGTGGTCTTTTAACAATCCTTTACAGGTTATTGAGGACTTTCATTTCGTAAAACTTCTTGGAACCTTTCCAGTTGTTTGAACTTTTTGGCATACATTTTCAGTTGTGTCTAGGATGATGGCGCTTGGTTATTTTGATAGATTCTTGGTTTTTTTTCCAAACTAAATCTGGAACTCATGACTTTGCCTGCATCGATGACCTCTGGTGCTCAACACCTTTGAGCAGGAGCTACAGTCCACGTGATCGTTCACCCAGGCGTCGCAGTGTGTCACCACCGCGCAAGCGTAGCTACAGCAGATCTCCAGTGTATAAGCGTGGCCGGGAGGAGTCACCATATGCCAATGGGTAGGCTTGATTTATTACAACAATGCTGATACACTTTCATGACATAAAGTATCTCATGAACTGTAATTTTCACCAGGGACAGGCGCCGCAGCCGGAGCTAAACAAATGAAGTCATGGCCACAGCTATCGCCAGTCTTACTGTTAACTGTTTGGGTTTATCTGCTCGTTAGAACTATGTTTGTTAGAAATGCTTCTCGCCAGCACAACTTCTTGAATTTGGATAAGTTTCTTTAAACTCTATTTATACATGACTATCTTTTATTTGCCCAAATATCATTACTTTGTTTCCAGTTGAACTTAATGCTTAATAGGACTACTATGATGCTCGCACTAAGATTTATATCTTCTTTTGTTTTGAGGTGTGGTCCTCTGCTTTAGCGGCTTGCTAGGCCACTACACATGGTTAAGTTTCTTCGCACTCACTCTGCTGTCTGCTATCAAAGTCTTTGGACAAATAGTCTTCCTCCTTTTGCTTCTAGCTTCTGTTTACTCTTCAGTTGTCGGCTTTGTTGCACGCCATCGCGTCCCGTCAAGATGGTTTTGAGGTGTGGTCCTCTGCTTTAATGGCCTGCTAGACTACTACTACTACTACTACACATGGTTAAGTTCCTTCTTCGCATTTACTCTGCTGTCTGCCATCAAAGTCTTCGGACAAATAGTTCTCATCATCCTGCGTCTAGCTTCTATTTGCTCGTCAAAAGCACGCCATGGCTTCTCGTCATTGTTAAGCAGGTAATCCTGAACTGTTGTTGTAATGCAATTGAGCATTTCGTATTCTTACGAGCAACAACTTCAGGATTGAAACATCGGCTCGCTTGCTGCTTTGATACTCTACATGACCTTTTACACCTTCTGATTCATATGGCAGCATCGTCGCAAAGCCGGCATTCCCTTGTCTGCTTGGCATCTCTCTAAAGATTTTTTTTATTTTTTCGTTTTCTTTTTTGGTGCTGTGTTTGATTAAAAACCACCCATTTCCTGCCCAGTATAAGATCTGCCAGCCGTCATGCATTTGCAGAGTTGTGCCGCTGCTTGTTCATATCAAAATTTTTATTGCCTTTACATTCTCGCTCTTTTTTGTTTTTGAAAAAAAAAACTCTTTGCATGTTGTTGGGACTTTGTTTTATTGTTTTTCTGATGTCAGTATGTATTTGTTCTTTAGTTAGGGTTGGTATTTTTTCTCTATTGCAGTGGGAAATCCTACTTTTTCTTATATATATATATATAGTATGTATTTGTTCTTTAGTTAGGGTTGGTATTTTTTCTTATATATATATATATATATATATATATATATATATATATTAATCTTCTAGATATTGAAGCAATGAATGACAATGATTTTATTTTGGGGAAATTGTAAATTTATTTGAAATTGTTTGAATAAGTGTAGATCCTTTTAACCCACTTCAATGCAGAGGGTTTGATGTGGCAGATGCGTTGGGCTGTTAAAAAAAAATGGGCGCAAATTTTAAGAGGCAATTAAAAAAAATGTACCATAATAAATTTATCAATGCGTTAACTAAATTCACTGTAAGAACTAATTAATGATCAGCATTAATAATACAGTGCATGTAAATTTGATTTCCAACTATTTATTTTAATTAATACCAATTAAAGCAAGACTTAAGTGGTTCTTGTGAAATCAACTCCTTGTGTTATAAGAGCCTCACTGTTATCGGTGTAGTTTTATAAGTGTTTTTTTTTTTATAAATAAAAGTATATATGGATTATGATAAATAAATTTTTAGCCTTATATAAATAAGTTGATAATGTGGTATTTCTTAGAGAAAAATTTTTCGTCAAAATATCTCGTTAAACAATTGACCGAGGGTCATATATCCAAATCTTTATTTCACTTCCAGATGTTTTGAAAATGTAATCCTATGTAAAGCATTAAATATTTATTTTATAAAATGTGTTATATATATATATATATATATATATATATATATATATGATAAAATTGACAAATTAAGTGCCATGGTTTGGGTGAGTATTTTGCGTGCCACCAAACTAAGACATCGGTTGTATAAAATAAATATTAAAAAAAAAAACAATATGATTGGGTGATTTTTTTAGTGCTAATTTTTTAGTCAAGATCAATACACTCCTATAAACACCCTGCTTGGGAGAGATGTAGAAGTGGTTTTGTAAAGTAGAGTAAAGTAAAGTAAGTAAGGTAAATGGAGGTGGTTATCAAACGTTGTTGTATTTGGATTGAAGGTAATAGAAAATAAAGTTATATATGAATATTACTAAAATGCCCTTGAAGCTATAATTTGTATTTCATGCTAATTGTACACATATAATACTATTATTATAAATTAAATATTTTTAATTCATTAATTTACAACATTTGATATTTTATTCCAAAATAGAATAAAATCTTTGTGTGAATTCAAATTTTACACATATAATACTATTATTGTAAATTAAATATTTTTAATTCATTAATTTACAACATTTGATATTTTATTCCAAAATAGAATAAAATCTTTGTGCGAATTAAAATTGTACACATATAATACTATTATTGTAAGTTAAATACTTTTAATTTATTAATTTATAATATTTAATATTTTATTCAAAAATATTAAGAGGGGTATTTTGGTCCGGAACGAGTTGCTCTCCAAAACCTAATCTAGGACATATATGTAATAAACCAATTTTAAGAGGGGTATTTTGGTCTGAAAATTTATTCAACCCTCCAAAAACCTTCAAGTACCCTACCCTCCAAAACACTCTCCCCAAGCAAGGGTAGAACGCTAACCCTACCCCCATTTACCCCCAATCAACAAATAATACAATTCTGACGTCCAATATTAACATTTCCAGTCACATTGGCTTCATTTGAAATGATTATACTATGTATTACTGTTGGTTACTATATGAAACTATTCATTTACCTTGCACTATTTCTGAGAACAATTATTAGTTAATATCACAGTCAATTAGTACGCGTTGGATCAAAATCGAACCATCATCTATGGACGTTCCTCATATATATATATATAGTCCAATAATTTTTCCTTTTTTTTTTGAAGGGAAAAACATACCACTAACATAATTGATCCCACAAATTAGAAGTCTGTTATTGACTTATTATTATTCAATTCTATTGATAAATGCAGGCAGGCTGTAACATTTTCATAGAAGTTTTGAGAGCCACATCTGCATCAATGTCCATCATGTGTTCTCAGATAAAATATATAAATAAATAGATGCTTTCAGGTGATGCCCACACAGTCTTGAATCTTGATAACACTGCACAATATAACTTGTTGAATCTCATGAATAATAATGGGCATTTTATGATCATATCTTTCAGTAATAATTCAGAAAATGGTTTGAAATCAATCCATATTTTTACAAAAGTATTGTCACATTAATTCAACTTTCAATCGCTCTCTCTCTCTCAACCTTCAAAACTGATAGTACAGCTATTCAATTTGAAGATTCGTAGGAAGAAGTATTCAATTTTCAATCCATAGATATCAACAACACTTGCATATCTTGTTTTTGGTTTTCAGCTCATTTGCTCTCCGATCAGGTCGAGACCGACGAGAAGAAATGACACTCCCTGGAAGAGGAGGAAATAGAAATGAATGCCTTGTGCCGATAAGAGACTCCGGCCGGCAGCAGTGAGTAGGAGAAGTGCAAGTGCTAGCTCTTTCTTGTAGATTTTGTTTGCCTTTTTAACTGATTGCGCTGCCACTTCTCGCTGTTCCTTCAACTTCTTCGAGTCATTTTTGGTTACTGCTAGTAAGTCGGGTTCCGATAATCTACCCGCTTTCTTAGTTACAATCCATTCATATGAACTTCCGAGCTTGAATAGACCGGAAACCATGGCATTGAACTTCGTCACTGACATTGTGTTTTCAAAGAGAAGGTAAGGCACAATGAAGGGGAAGGACTTCATCGCCGGAAGAATGTTGAGAAATGACATGAAGACCGGAATGTAACATATCACCCAAACCGGTAACTCGGCTTCTGGCACAAACATTGTCAATGGAAGTATAATGCAGAACAATGTGAATGAATAGAATGGAAGGATGAGCTTCCTCAACAGGAAGAACAAGAAGATCAAGTTTGCCTTCTTCCATACCGATATCTGCGACATATGTGTTTACTGTTTCATTGGAAGCTAAACTTATATTGGAACTTTGACAAAAGAGAAGAATGATCACCTTGGAGGTTATTATCGCCGGAAGGCATAATCGAAAGAGATGCATCGGTCCTGAATGCCATCGGTGTTGTTGCTTTCGATAAGCTTCATAGGATTCTGGGAGTTCACATAGTACCTGCGGGACAAGAGTTCAAGAACACAACGAACAGAATTGTTTCAAAAATGAAATTTTTCATGAATTAAAAGTTTCGTTTACTTTAACGTCATTAAGGAAGATGAACTTCCAACCACTGAGATGTGCTCTGACTGCAATGTCCATATCCTCGACAGTTGTTCTCTCGAGCCAGCCTCCGGATTCCTCCAATGCTTTTATTCTCCAAACACCGGCTGTGCCATTGAAACCAAAGAAGTTCAAGAATACGCCATTTACCTGCTGCTCCACCTCAAAATGGAAGCAAAGGTTGATGTTCTGCAGACGAGTCAGTAAATTCTCATCCTTGTTTACAAACTCCCATCTAGCTTGTACTAATCCAAGTTCAGGATTTCCCTGCAAACACTTGGAAGACATTAATCGTCATGATCAATGATGCGGTACCAAGATTCGGGATATATTATATGCACCTTGAAGTGTGGAATTGTTTGCTTGAGAAAATCAGTATTTGGTTGGAAATCAGCATCGAAAATGGCAACAAATTCATAGTTTTTGACGTAATCACAGCTCATGGCTGATTTGAGATTCCCGGCCTTATAGCCGGTTCTTGTCAATCGATGCCGATAAACAATGTTGATACCCTGCTGGCTCCACTTAGAAACCTCAGTTTTGATCAGAAGTTTGATGTCCTCATCGTCTGAATCATCAAGAACCTGAATCAACAACCGATCCTTCGGCCAGTCAATCTCACAAACGGCCGATATTGACTGCTCGTAGACCTGAAACAAAATCAAAATCAATTATGAAAATTCAGAGTAGAATTGAAACACAAGATAGGATGAGAGCTTCACCTCTCTCTCATTGCACATCGGAATTTGAACAAGAACCATAGGAAACTCACAATCCAATCCCTCAACATCGACACATTTCAGTGAATCACGATCAATAATCTGAGGCTTAATCTTCTTCAACTTGATCCAAAGACAACCGAAACACAAGACCAACCGATCCAAAGACTGAGCAACGAACAGAACAACGCAGAAGTTCGACAAGAACTGGATTGGATAAGCAATGTAGTGTGCTCTGAACAAAAGCCATGAAAGATAGAGAGAATGCAGCCATCCTTTGATTTCAACACTTTGAGGTAAATGCAAATTAGGCCTCTGAAAATGCCAACCATTTCTGTGAGCCATTATCTCGAACACAAGAACAGCAAAAGAAATCACCAGGAAAGCTCTGATGAACTTGTACAGAACTCTTCCTTTCTCTACATTATCACTCTCGACATGAAGGATTCGGTCCCTGATAAGCATCCTTTTCTTGATAGCATTGAGTAGCCAAGCAAGGCAACCGACGGCACGGTGAGCTCTGAGGAGAAGAACCCAAGTGAACTGCTTGGCATTCTTGCCCTTAGCTTTGCCTACATTGTGGAATTCCTCAGAATCAGGGCATTGGATCTCAAGCAAAGAATAGTTAGGGTTCTCCATGGTGACCACCAATGGAGTCCCCTTCCTCTCTTCCCTAGCCCACCACTCTGAAAAATCCAGTCTTGGAGCCATTTCTGCAGATTATGATGCTCTAAAACCCTAGATCCAGCATCAAAATCAAAACTTCCAAGGATGATAACTCCTCTGGAAAGGAGGGGAGCAGGAGCAGGACATTGTGGAACTAGGGTTTGGGTTTTATCCCAAAAAAAATCTAATTGATCCACATTGCTCCTACAAAGACGAGCATTTAAAGCCCTAAATCATTGTGGGCATCAATCAATGCTTTTCAACAGAATCACACAGATCCCCACCATTTTCATCCAATTTCTCTAAGATTTCCACCATGCATGAATGCAAAGATTGCAACTATTTATAGCAACTAAAACAACTGTAAAAATCAATGCTTTCTTAAACTGGAGATTAATCAGAACAAGGTGAAAACTTCATAATGTAAAATATATATATATATATATATGATCAAGTTGAAGTGGAGATCAAAGTAAAAAATAGAAATAAAAACAGTGAAACAAGTGAACAAGAACACTATGCATTGGCATTGCTACAAAAACATCTGAAAATTAAGTATTAATAATAATAGAAATTTGCATTAAAATGGGAATAAAGTGAATGGTTGAATAAGTGAAGACCTTCACTGTTGCTCCGCCAAATGTTGCAGCGACTTTTCATGTACATACATATTTAATTATTATTTAAAAAAAACTTCATTCGGATATTATCAATTTTAAAATCAGAAAAATAAATGTGTACTTATTATGTTGCCCTAATTTGCACTATTATAAAAAGATATGATTTGAGCAGGACTATTTATTATTATTATCTACTTTAAGAAAATGTTTTACCACTTTGAACTCTAATATTTACACTGTTCAACTGTTCTTTGCTTAAAGTTTCTGGCATTCTTTTCTTTTTTTTTTTCATGCCTTAATCAAGACAATCTTGACTTTTAATTGTGTAGTCTATTTATAACATTGAACTATTTTATATTTTGGAATCTTCACCTGATTTTATTATGAGCAGTGATAGAAAGAAGAGCTGTGATTGGCCTTAGTGTCTTTTTATTCTGATTCTCTGAAGAACACTCTACTCGTGCTTCTCTTAATTTTAAACACCTGAATGCTTTTTTTTTTTTAACTCAAAACATAAGTAAATTGATATAATGGAGGGTAATATTAACATTATCAGCAATAGGAAACACACAAAGACCTATAAATTGAGATTATTTAGGGCTTATTTGGATGGGCTTCTAAAAAAAGTGTTTTTTTTAAGTTTTGTGGAAGCACTTTTTTTAAAAAGTGCTTTCAAAGTAAGTTAAGTGCTTTTCTTTGAAACAGCTTCTCAGAAGTGCTTTTCTAAAAAGCACCTGTGAGGCAGCTTATGAAAAAAGCTGAATTTTAGTTCTTTTCACAGCTTCTGCTTCTGTCCAAAAGCCCAAACAAATATGTTTTTTAAAACGCAGAAGTGCTTAATTTATAAAAAAACACTTCTGGACTTAAAAAAAGCCTATCCAAACACCACCTTAAAATTGTAGTGTGTGCATATAAATCATACTAAGGCATATCGAATTGGAGAAAAATAAAATTTTATTAAATAAGACTAAAAAAATCGTAAAAGGGAGTGTTAAACGAATTAAATCAATGATTATTTTTACATTAAGATTTTAATGCTCATAAAAATATTTTTAATAAATTTTTTAGACTCCACCGACAAGCAGGAGCGTGGCCGACAGGTGTCAGGTCTGAATGACGTAAGCCGGACCCAATCCAGAGGCATGGAGAGTAGTGTCCGTTGCCACGTGTCAATCGACTACCTGTTTCTTTATCCAAAGCACGTTCCCGGGCCCTATGCGAAAAGGCCCACTAAAACTCACTCTTTCGTTTTATTTATTCGTTCATTCATTATATATTTGTAAATCTCGAAAAATTACAAAAATCTATAACAATATTCAAATCCTATAAATATGTAAATAATCTTTTTATAACATAATATTCTTATAATAAAACACCAAACGCAACCTAAATGTATGCGTATTTATATGCTTTATAAGAATATATTCAAATCCAAAAAATTTTATTTTCAAGAGAACAATTTCATCAAAAATTTAAAATTGATTACATACTATAGTCTTTTCGTCACATCATCACAATATTATTGTCAGCAACGATCTTCAATTTAGGGAAAAATCAAAATTCAGCCATCAAAATGTTCTAGGGTTTCTTGAAGCATCTTTACATGTTCCTTTGCCCCCTATTAATGTCAAGAACATGGATTTTGAGTGTAACTCCTAAATCAATCCCTTTCTTCTTGGGATGTCAAAAAAAAACCCTAATTAACAATTGGCCAGCACTCTTTATTACACCCAGTTTTGGATTAAGTAACATATATGATATCTTTCACTGAATCCGAAATATAGATTCCTTATTTCATCTGATTAAATGAATGATATGAAGAAGAAAATCAAGAAGAATGTAAGCCCTCATATGAAACAAACTTAAGGATGGCACAGTGGCAAATTCAGGATTACAAAGCACAGATTGTGATCCATAACTAACATGCCCCCTTTCTTTTATGATGAATATTAATCAGCATTCTTTCATCTAATTCATGTTGGGGAAATTCTTGGCTACATAAAGTGCAATGCATTGAAGTTGTTAGATAAGTGCCATGTGACAGTGAATCATAAAGTGAACACCTTCATAAGTATTTTTATTGCTCCGGTTTAGACAAGACTTTGGTTGTCTTATGGTGGCCCTGCAAGTGAGGATGGGAAATTAAGGCAGCAGATAAGGGCAACAGACAGGCACAGGGGAGTTTAGTTGGAGATGTTTCAGTTGCTAATAAGATGAGAATGATACTGATGGTATGTAGTAAGTGTTGTGGCAGATGGCCTGGTCTGGGTGTTGCTAGACATATCCATTGATGCCCATAGTGTTTGTGTGTTTGATTGCCATAGTTGAAACATTGGCCTTCAATGGACTCATGCTATGAATTTGTCATGGATCTCCATTGATAAACAGTTAAATATCCTATATAAAATTTTCTTCCTATAGTTCATGACATATGACAAGTATATAGTGTATACTCTTCTAAGAAAAGTCAAGCTTGATCTGTATGAAGATACTGTGTTTATATGATGAAAAAGAGTACTCACCTGTGACGTTAGATACAAATGGCAATGTAGCAATGAGGATCATCATGGCCTTTAGACAAAAGTATTTTGCTTGTCTTATTCTTGTCGAACCTGAAGGAAAAACAGAAGAAGTGAATTAAATGTTGAGAGTAGACGAAGGATGACAGACTCCATCAATTGAAAAAAAAATAAATAATGTGAGTTTTGTCACCTGGGCTGCAAAAACAGATATGACCCCAATGTCTGGCAGAAAAATGTCTTGGCTTTACATTGATATGCTGGTTGAGAAGTCATTGGACTACTAATGTTTGCATTGATAGGGATCAAACACAATCACTGTTGTTTTGAAACAGATGCACAAGATGAATATGTCCATTTTCTCACTCTTGAAGCCAGCTGCTGGCAGCATTGCATGGATGGCCAGCAGGATTGAAATCTCATCATGAATCACAAATCAGTCCTAGAAATGATGTGGTTGCTGTTTTCTAGTGATGACATCAAGCCAGAAGCTATAACCATGCATGTGAAGTCCTCAGGGGAATTCTTCTATTGATCATCCCAAAGAACAGTACTAGTGTATGTCTCTGTGTGTGTTTTCAATTTTGACAACAATAAGCTAATTCTGCAGAACACCTATAGTTTCAGTGAAAGGTATTGTTCTCAATCAATGGCTAGCGATTCAAGAAACATCTAACGTGGAAGGACTAACAATTAACAAATCAGTAACCTGGAAAGTGTGTGCCCCACCTCTCAGATATCGATAGGAAGCTGGAATCATAATGGCACTGATTTGTTTCCTGAACAAAGTCAGATTGAAGAATGTCCACCGGAGCAACCACAGACACCGGTTATAATGGAAGTTCCAGAATACTCTACTATAGTTTTTCCCTTGTCCGCAGAACACTTCCTTCTAGCAAGCTTGCCAAGGCAACAATCAGTATACATTAGTTTTGATTTTCTCTTGTAACATTTGTTGACAGTAAACCTTTTGGATTGTCTTCATCTGCATATGCTGAACTTGAAGAACCAGAACTTAGTTCTGCCAGTTCCTGTTTGAACCATAAATTATCCGAAAGTTGCCCAACTGGCACTCGTATCTTGGCCATTTTAGTGTCAATTTCATTACTACAACATGAGCCTTCTGGCATGTGGTTTTCCATGACAATGGTTGAACTATTAGACCCTTCAGTGCAACACTCTCCGTCGAGGCTACAACATGGTGCTGGAAAATCCATGACTTGAACTTCAGAATGTGTGGCCTTGGTTTGACATTCCATGAGCGGAAAGGATGACAATTATTCCATGACAATTGTTTTAGAATAACACGTAAAGCATTTGAAAGAAGAGTTGGCACCAAAAATTTCGTAAGAGGGTGTTACCATGGCATCAACAACCTTGTGCCAATGGCCACTATAGTCTTTTGTAAAACAAATGTAATGGCCACCACCTGTAGAATTTCCGAGATGAACAACCACAGCATATAAAGTGTATAAAGGTCAGTACCATCTCTCTCCCCACTCATAAATGGAGTAAATTCCAAGTGCTCAGGAAAAGTAACACTATTGCTCAACTTTCTGAATGTACCAGCCTAGTGAAAAGGGTTTAGTAGAAGAACAAACAATAAGGGAAAAAAGATCATAATAGAGATTAAAAATCAAGCGCTAAAGAAAAAGCCGTTATCTGAAAATGCTAAAGAATAATTGTCAGTATATCTGTGATGAACAGTAAGTTGTTTCCCAGCGCTAACACAATCATTGCATCTAAAACTGTGGAAACAATTAGATTTCACTGGCTAACATTTATGAGCTGATAGGAAATGACACTTCTAGGAATTCTGTTGGAAAGAACTGTTCCCACTTCCCAAAAAATATGTCTTTGCCAGTGTTTTTCTGTGAGGTACCTTATGGTTTGTACTAAAATCCTAGAATGTGTGGCATATTCTGCTGCAGTCTATCTTCGTGTCTTCTCTGTGAGTTTTAGTAATGATACAATGCGGTCTGCCATCGTATCGTGAGATAATCCTAAACTGACATACTTTTGAACTTTATGCACAAAAACGGAGCCACTAATAAAAATATTCATTGAACACCTACTGCCAAAGATCAACATCTACCATAATTGTTTACATATATTAATATTCATCTTTGGTAGTCTTGACAACAAGTCACAAGAAGTATTACTGCATAGGTTAATGTATTTGCAAGGCAGTAATGTCAGAAAAAATGTGACACATTCACAACTCAAATACACATAAGCTAATGCATAGCAAAAATGTTACAGGTTTGTGAATAATCCACCATATCCCGACTCACTCACATGAGTACCTGTCTGACTTCTATGAGGATTAAAAAAATGAAGAGAAGGGTCAAGAAGAAGTATTTCCTCACATATTAAAAGGGCGCGCCGAATCTAGTGGTCAGATATAATTTCATAGTTTAGCATGGACTTTGCGTGAACCTCAATTTCATCCATGATATAAAATATTTGAAGTAATGGCTTTCTCAGCACATGCCATGAGCCATTAATCATGATTACTTCTCCAAATAAAAGTTGCAAGTAAACCTCATGTTCTAAGCTCGTATATCCTACATCAGAGGAGTTACTTCTAGATAAATCAATCATAGCACTTGATTGATTCAAGAATCATATAGTTCAATCAACAAGCACCATAAAACCTGTCCATTAAGCTAGAAGCAAGTAATATAAATCATGGAACCATCAAGACCCTCTCCACATGCATGTTAATCTAATTGATTTTGTGCATGCTTCAGCATGAATGGAAACGTGCTTACCGATCACATCTATAGATATTTTCACCATAAAGACAGTCTTTGCAGGTGCCCTGATCCAGGCATTCCTCCAAAGACTCGACACTTGAATTTGAACTTCTAAATCGATCAAATTCTCATATTTATTTGAAATTGTATCGCATTTTGTACATGTCACCTGCAAAAACAAAGAACATGATCAAAGTTTCTGATCAAGACAGGAATTAAATATTAGAGAACTATAAGAGAAAAAGGAAACAACAATATGACCACCAAACACAAATGATATATAGCAAACAAAGACGAACGAAAGGCTACTAACGAAACTGAGTTGCATGTTTGTCAGCTACACTCCTTTATAAACATTCAAATGGAAAATGTTCCACTGTTGTCAATGGGTGGCTTGTGCAATGGGTTTATCAAAGGGATACTTCACAATGGAGTAAGCAACCTTTAAAGGAGTTTCTACAAAAATGAAGGATTACAACTGCCACCTACACGAACAGAAGATCAGACACAAAGTCCTCATTTTTAACCATAGAATCATGATCTAGATGACAGTTAAGTTATACATGGTTGATGACAATCGTGGCAAGCAATAATATATAATTTGAACCGTCAGGAGGGACAATATGACATAATTAAAAATAACAAATTATTGAAATGGTAACTAATACAAATTACTTGAGTAAAGATTCTGCCTGAGATTGTAGATAACCACCAAATATGTGCTGGACACGTGTAGTCTCTTGAGAGCTTGGATCCAAGGCCTTTTCACCACCAAATTCATCAAGGCACACTGATTGCATTTCTTCAATCACGAACCTACAAGTATAAAAAGGTTAATTCAATGGAAAGAAATTTATAAGCATAGAGTTAGAAAATCAGAATGGAACTGAAGGACAAAAAAAATAAGGAGATATTAATGTATTCAGAAACTGTCAACTGCACCAGCAACTACCTTATAAATTCATGTGCATCCTCCTGGTTCCCATTCCCAAGGTATGACCTAAGTTTCAATAGTCGAGATACAATACAAGTTGGAGAGAAGGGGTGGAGGCTTTCCCTAGCTCTTCCAAAATGTGCTTGAAGGTCACGTAAGAGGCACCAGTCAAGTGTACGAAAACCCAAAAAGTGAGTTACACAAATTTATTCTTTTTTCTCTTGCATCTACTACTGTGGTCTCCCTCCAACAAGTAGACAACAAGTGGTCGGGTACATGACAGGCATTGTAGTGCGACATTAACAAAGCAGCTGCACGTAATTGAGGAATTACACAAGCTCAGAAACATGTGAAATTTGTCTGCAGGCCAGACCATTACTTGATTTAAGCCAATCAGGAATAAATTAATTCAGCTTTAGATCTCAAAAATTTATTTTTACCTCTCAGGCAGGAAAAATTGACAAGGTTTAACCATTTAAAAACTTGAACAAAATTGTTTCACTCAAACCTGTTTCCACAGTTCAAATCCCACAGAGAGAAAATCCTGGCTCGTCCCAGAGCTTCTCAAATTCACCATAACAGAAGAAAATCTACATTGGACATTGTAAAATAATTGGCTATTAATGAAATAACGTGTACGGTTAGCTAAACCCAGGAGATTGTACCATCATCATTCACCTTTTGTGGCTCTTGCAGCACCTTACAAGTTCCAGAGGCAGGTATTGTGGTTACTGAACTAAGACTTGGTAATACTCTAGATCAAACACCATCTGATGGGCTTGTCGGCGCACATCTTAACTTATGATGTGCTTCCTGATGCTTGAACTAGCAAGCTTCCGAACTGTTAAAAACAACGTATAGCGTATCATAGTTTTGCCACAATGCACTGATGACAAACATGCTAGGATACAAAGAAAAAAAATATAATAATGAGAAATTGAGTTGCCAACCAAATTATTTACGGCAAAAGGAAGGAGGAAATTGTGTTGGGATGGGTATAAAAATATTGTAGAATCCCCAAAACATAGAATGCATTTTTCTTTCTAATGAGGATAAATTTCCAACGTCTGAAATTCAGGCATCATAATTTCTCAAAATGCCAACTTTTTAAGCAGCCAATCAATTGGAGCTCCTTTCTATATCATAATTAAAAAGCATAAAACCATTTTTAAATTGTGAAAAGATCCAAAACTGGCAGTAACATGGGATTTGATTACCCTGGATCTGTTCCCATTCTCAAGATTTCTGTTTCTTTTTTTTCATGTGATTTCCCATTTCCAGTTTCTCATTTAATTTCCATTATTTTTCTGTATCCCAATGCCCCTATTTCAGTTCACCTTATTTCTCTGGATTTCAAAAATAGTATTTAGTTCTAATGCATATTGTTTTTTGTAACAGTTTTGACTTTCAGTCTTGAAAACAGTTTTCTCAAAAAAAAAAAAAAAATTGTTTCAGAATTTAAAAAGTTATAATGAAGAAAGAGCTATATACATTTAGAGGAAAAGGAAAAATAAACAAAAAACACCGGAAGTGATTGATCATGTGAAACAAAAGCACAATAAAAAAATTAAAAAAAAAGAAGCAGAAAATAGGGAAAACACACCCGTCAGGAGTGTTTTAATGGTATAAGAAAAATCAGTGAGAAGGGACATGAAAGACATCATATTGTAAAAATGCCAGCAAAACAGGAAATTCCTTATCAACTGAAAATTTTACCCCATGTCTATATGGAACTTTCAGACATCAAGCTTGACTTGATAAAATTTCTAGAAACAATTTAGTTAACCGTAGCTCCTTACTCAGATAGATCATATTTTCAACACTGATCTGTAAGGCATCTCTGTTTGAGGAACTCTCCTTGAAACAAACCCAGAACATTATGACATTTGCAACAAGGCAAAACCTCAAGAAATGCTTGAAGTCCTGGAAAACAATTTAAACACAATCCTCTTTCTCGAAAAAGCCTCAAATTTTCTAGCTCAAAGACATAAAATGAATGAACACCAACACCAAACTCCCCATCCAATTGAACCATAAGAACTGATGTCCTTCATATACCCCAGATTCCAGAACATTCCATACGTTCTTTCCTCTCTTTTCTTTCTTCAATTAATTTGTGTTTGCATTCATTCTAAAAGAACGTCATATTCAATCAAGATTTAAAAAAAAAACATCTAACTCTAATGATATAAATCCGTTCTCTGATAGCCATCAAAAGAATCCATACATTCTTCTCTCTCCTTTTCTTCCTTCAATTCTTTTTTATTTTGCATTCATTCCAAAATAATTTCACATGCAATCAAGATTCCAAGGCAACCATTCAAATATAATGAATCAATTCCCTACTTCTAAAAACCCATCAAACCAACCCATACAAGAAAGCACAATTTCACAAGAACCGAAAGAAATCAAAAGGAATGGACAAGACTGACCAATAAGACCATAACAACACCACACGTTCTTGTAGTGAGAGCAGTTCTTTCTCGCCGGCGCTCCACACACAGCGCATCCCTTGCTGCCGACGCTGCGGGCGATGGAGACCGCCCGGCCGAGCAGCAACAGCCCATTGATCAAGAATCGGGATGGCGAGGAAGGCAGCAAGGGCAGCATCTTCAGATCTAGGGTTTCGTTTCTCTCGTTCGAATTTGAGATCGCTCTTCTTCTCTCCTCTCTCTCCCCCCGCGCGGGCGTTCCCGCGTTTCTTCTTTCTTTCTCTTGGGTTTTGCTTTGAGATTTGGAATTTTGAAGAAGATGTGATCTTGGCCCTTCATTGTGTCCTCCTTGATGATTGATTAAGAATATTAAGAATTTAATTTCAAAATTTATGTTATTATTTTGTTGGCTTTTTAATGAATTTTCAACGTTGAGAATGTTATTAAGAAAAATTATTAAAACAATATTTACTATTAATAAAATTGGTTTTTGAATTTAAGTGGGACCCATCCATGAACCCAAGCTGACCATTCCCGCGCAAATCTAACAACTGTCCAACGGCCACCCGTCTTTCCCGCCAGATGAGGTCTGAAGCAGAGATAATCGTTCATTACCACCTCGAGATCCGCACTCGATTCAAATCGTACGGCTAAAAAGAGACCATCGTTTCTCTGTTCTTTTATCTCCGGTCTCGCCGTAGGGTGCCCCTTGCCTGAAACTGATCGGAAATGGCGGCGTCCTCGTCGGCGTTGGAGGCTTCGATATGGAGCTCCTTCCGAAGCTCATGGCTGAGGGTGGGGAAGCAGGAGCTGAGGAGGATGGTGGAGATACCGAGCCGGATCGCAACGGCGATGACCATGGCTGCGATGTCAAAGGACGCAGATGGGCCGGCAAATGTGGCGTCTCTAGCAGGGGAGGGGCAGGACTCTCCGGAGGCACCGGTGGTGGTGTTTGTTAATTCGAAGAGCGGGGGACGCCATGGCCCCATGCTCAAGGATCGTCTTCAGATGCTGATCGGCGAGGACCAGGTTTTTGATTTTTCCCCTCCGAAATTCTTTCATTTTTGTTTAATTTGGGATTAGGTTGGAGAATTTTTGTAACTTTTTCGTTAGTTTTGTCAATAATCCTCCCCCTTTTCCCCAAAGGATCAGATTGATATTTCCCTTGTATGTTTCTTATATGGATTGGTTTTGCTGAAGTTTTGAAGATCACTTGCGTTGTTGTGAACTTGTATACCTTTTTGTTAAATTCATGGAAGATTTCTACTTTTGTTTTGTCAAAAGATCAAATTTTGGTTTTCAATATATGAGACTAGTTGAGCAAATTAAGTGGAGAATATGTTAATACTACTGTTTTTTTGAGAATTACGGACTAGGGCAACATAATGTAGACTGTTTCAATGGTTTGATAAGTTTTTTATTTTTGTTCCTTTTCTAGATGGATAATCTCTGCATGGAGACCGACATTGTTTCTTATTTTTATTGCAGGTTTATGATCTTTCATGTGTGAAGCCTGATGAATTTGTTCAATATTGTCTGGGTTGCTTGGAGAAGTTGGCCAATCTTGGTGATCTTTGCGCAAAGAGTGTACGTGAGAAGTTGAGAATTATGGTATGATACTTGTGCTTGCCTTGTGATCATCTACTTTTTGAGTGGTAATTCAAGGATTTACTTGTGAATTATTTTTGGGAGCTCATGGTTTGTAGGTTGCTGGAGGTGATGGCACAGTCGGGTGGATATTAGGAAGCCTGGCAGAACTTCATGCTCAGAATAGAATGCCAGTGCCTCCAATTGGTATCATTCCACTTGGAACAGGCAATGATCTCTCTCGGAGCTTCGGTTGGGTAATGAGCTATTTCACTTTCATATAATTTTAGTTTATATAATTACTATTTTGAATCTCAATATACCTTGCTAATCTTCACTCTAGGGTGGTTCATTTCCTTTGACATGGAGGACAGCAGTGAAAAATACTATCCACAGAGCTGTTACTGGTCCAGTTTGCCATCTTGACAGGTGGTGGAATTACTTTATCTCTTCTTACTCATGTCATGATAGAAAACCTCTGCCTGACTAAACTTTGAGTTTATTTGTAAATTTGAGCTATCTGTGAACTTTTTTTTTAATTTTGGTTTGTGTATATCATGTTACAGCACCGTGTTCTTGCTTTTGAGAATAGTTTGTAGGTCTTGTGGCAGGCACCAATTACATGTTTATGATTAGACCCGGGTAATTTCTAGTTATAAGAATTTACTTTTCTCAATGTTGCTCAGAAATAGTTGTTCTATCTTGATGAGTGGAATTTACAACCCTAAGTGTTTCATTGTCTTTTCTTAGCATCTATCTTTATTTTGATATTGAACCTTCTGAATTCTAGTAAATATCTTGTTGTTAAACCTTTAATGCAAAAAGGTAGAACTTTGGGTATTAAAATTGCAAATTTTTCATGCAGTTGGGAAGTTACTGTGTCAGTGCCAGGACTGGAGTTAACAGAATTGCCACACTGTCTCCGGCAACTTCATGGCCACATTTATATTCAGGTTTTGCATGCAACTGAAAGTTTGTATTTGCAACCATTTGGATATTTTCTAATTCATGCTCTAACTTACTTTGAATTTCATGATTTATTGCTGAATATGTGACCAAGGTCCTCATGGACAAGTGCAATTATACTCTATTATTCTTCTACACTGTAATAGTATGACTTCCGAATCCTAATATGCCTTGGTGTTTATTATAGTGGACCTTAGCGCGAAGGATCAGAATAACCATGAATTTATATGTCTCCATTGAAATATTTTTATTTATCAGCAGTCTAGAATGGTCTAGTAGTCTGTCTTGTGTATGATAACTCATTAAGTTGTGCTTGTAGCTTTGCATAATGTGGTCTTTTGATAATTATAAATTGGAGAAAAAATTATTTTTTGTAGTGTATTACTTGGTCGATTTTCTTGTATTTAATAGTTATGTTTGTTTTATATTTGATTTTAACCCAATCTCCTAATTTTTCTATTTTTTTTAATGATCATTAGGCCTCCCTTTTGATTATAAAATTTCTAAATTAGCATCTCATCAGTTATCAGTTATACCTTTAATGTTATATTGGCATAATAGAGCTTTCTATTTTTAAGTTCTAATTGATGTAGCAACTGGTATTTATTCAGGATGGAGACAATGAAGAGCGGTCCCCTTCAAGGGGTTCATGTTATAAAGGAGTCTTTTACAACTACTTTAGCGTAGGTATAGTCTTTGATTTACCACTTTTCAAACAATACATGATTTACATCATTTTAATTTATTTCCATTGACGGTCAGATAAACTTCAGTTCTTAAAATCAGAGGTGATAGTGTGTGTATATATATTCATTTTGTTTGAACTTTGAAGTAAATGTTAATGGATTCTTTGTTTCATTTTTTTCTATTGAAATCAGTTTTTTTTACGTTGCCACTATTTATTTAAAAACCAAAAGTTTCACTCACATTCATATTCAATATGGTACATTTGAGACCCTGAATTTGCTAATTTTTCATGATGCAGGAATGGATGCACAAGTTGCATATGGCTTCCATCACCTACGTGATGAAAAACCATACATCGCTCAAAGTCCAATTACAAATAAAGTGCGTTACTGATTTCTGCTTGATGTTTTTATATTGTTTCCTTCCAAGATGCCTCTTAATCTTCTTTTAAAATTGTGGAATGAAGGCACAAAAAGTGAGCGTTTATGTTAATTTTAAATCCACATTTACTTTCATCAAGCTCCTACATACTGAACTCTTCATAAAATTTCTTCTTTTTCACAGTGATGTACATCACTCTGTGGGTGGCCATGGTCATGCATTGAAAATTTTTCCAATACCTTATTTAGTTTAACACAGGTTGTAGCTTTTGAGTTATTACATAATAATACTTTCAAATTTAGCAGCACCTTTATAGATCTAGCATCAAATTCTGGACGATTACTCATTGAGATTAACAGTATATATTTAGTGGACACTTCTCCTCATAGCTAATTGCCAAATTTTTCAGTACATACACTGATTTACAATGCTTGGGCCTTGAATATTTAATTTTTTTTTATGGAAAAACATATTTTATAATCTTTTTTTTTTTGTTGGTTCTTCGAATTTGTAGAACACCTTTTAGTTTCTTCTTGTGGCAGCTTATATACACAGGATATGGATGCACCCAAGGTTGGTTCATGGCACCTTGCATGACTGATGCAAGTTTCAGGTTATTATTTGTCTCTCAAGCGGTGCAATTTATGTCTTTCAGTGAAATCAATCCCCTTCTGTTTTCCAAACATTTCATATTCTATGTTGTCTTCAATTGTGAAGAATGATATTATTTATTGTTCAATTCCCCATTGAAATTATTGACTTTACATAGCCGAAAGATCCAACCATACAATTATATCTAATATCAAACAACTATTTTCAAGTTAAACGTAGATAATAGGTCTTAGATGTCATGTTTTCTTATTTGCCATACAGTTATTGATATACAAAGATGAAAAGATTGACTCTTGACGGTTAAATTGGTACTGAACTCATCGATCACTGCAGGGGGCTGAAGAACATATTGCGGCTTTATATTAAAAGGCTCAATTCCTCAGAGTGGGAACAAATTCATGTTCCTAAAAGGTACATTATTGACTTACAATCTCTTGATCCATACATTACATTGTGTATTTCACAGTCTATGTTTCTAAATGTCTGTTCAAAGATGGATTCTTTTGTTTTTTATTTTTTACTTAAGATATGATACAGTACTCTCTTTCTGCAGTGTCAGGGCTATAGTTGCCTTGAATCTTCACAGTTATGGAGGTGGACGAAATCCGTGGGGTAACCCTAAACCTGAATATTTAGAAAAGGTCTGAATCATTGATGCATGTGAATTCACTTTGATTTGAAGAACAACCATTGTGAATTCATAATATGATTCTCATGAATTGATATTATGCTAATCAAGTGTAACTGAAGTAGCTTTTCATAATGTAACATTTGAAGACATTGTGCAACACAAGTAATTTGATCGTCAAATGGAGTGGTAGAATTAAATGAAGTGCATAATGAAAAAACAAAAAGTACTTACTTTGTATGTTAAACAAAATTCTTTTATTTTATTCTGCAAAGTTGATATATTTTCTGCTGAATCTTCTCATTTTTCCATCAATATTTTGTCAGAGGGGCTTTGTCGAGGCTCATGTCGATGACGGGTTGCTTGAAATCTTTGGCTTAAAACAAGGATGGCATGCTTCGTTCGTTATGGTTGAATTAATACCTGCCAAGCATATCACTCAGGTACTAGCATCAACTTAGCATTGTTAAGCTATATTTGATAATGATCCAATGAATCTAATTGGTTTACTTTTCTGATCTATATTAGATCAGCAAAATTCCAAATTTATCATTCAATGAAAACATTCTTTACTCTCAATTCACCTACTGTAATTTTATTTTCCTGCATGATAAACAAAGCAAAAACAAATCCAAATTGGCAATGCAATGCAGGCAGCAGCAATCAGATTGGAAATGAGAGGAGGTGAATGGAGAGATGCATATATGCAAATGGATGGGGAACCATGGAAACAACCAATAACTGGTGAGTACTCAACCATTGTGGATATAAACAGGACGCCATTTCAGTCATTGCTTATTGCTGGTGATGTCTCTGTTCATCATCTTACACCCTTTCTCTAACTAATTCATCCATCTTCTTCTTTTTCTTCATATTCTTGTTTTCACAATTCATTTTCAACAGCTTTTTTAATCCATTTCACTAGTTTGACTTTTAACTGAAGTCTTGAGTTCAAAACTCATTGGAAGGAATAGTAAAAGGTTGCCTGTTGTGGGAACGGGCTCTCAGCCCAAACCCCTCTGTCCCTGGCAGAGTTGGTATTTAATTTCTCCTCGAATAGCATATGTTTAATTACCTACTTTTGCAAGGGGGCATTTGCAATATTCCCCTACATAAAAATATATGCAGCAAAACCCCTGCACATATGCAATATTCCCTTACATGGCAATATATGCAAAAAAACCCCTGCTTTTAATATAAATGATACAAAAATATCTCCATAGAGATTGTTTGTTGGATGTGCATGTCCACGAGAGCATGCACTTTTGAGCTTTTTTTATTGGTGCTCTGATGTCCTTTGCCTTCAACTTGTCAAGGTGAAAAAGCCTAAAAAGGGTTTTTATGTGGCCCCATTGCCTTCAATTTATATTCTATCTACTCATGAATTTTTTGAAACCTTTTAAGAAAGGAGTTGTTGATAATTGATATTCTTCACTATCAGTTGTTTACTTGTTTATATTATGTTCAAAGTTTTCTCATTTTTTTTTTATTTTTTTTTTATTTTTAAGAATTTAAAACTCAAAAAGTGTAGTTTGTTAAAAATACAAAAGATGTTTTAATCAGTGGGATTTTGACTTCCCACTTCCTCGGTAAGTCGAAATCCCGGTAACTCATAAATGAAGTGGGATTTGTTAGTGGGCCTGGGTCCCAGGCCCATCAAGCCGGCACCATACTTGAAAAAAGTGCACTTTTAATAATCGTCTAAGATGTCATAAATAAATAAAGAATGCGCAAATATTTCCATTTTTTAATAATTTACCCAATTTATATTGCATTAACTTCTAAAATAAAATTTAAATGAAACACTTCCCAATTTCCATGATTTTCTTGCAAAAATTCTCAATGTATAATTACATAGAAAGAATTGATGAAATTGAAAAACAAATTGTAGAGGATTCACAAAAAGGGGCTGCTTCACTTGCCACTATTTCTTTTAACTTTATTTTTATTTTAGTATTTTTTAAATAAAATTTTCATGTTTTAAATCAAATTAAAATGATTTTTACCACTATTAGAACATTTTCTTTCTAAACAAAAAAAATCACAAAACTTTATATATCTATTAGCAATAATACTTACTTAATTAATTAATTAATTAATTAATAAAAAAACATTATAAAAACCCTTCCATCCTCCTACCTACACTGAGCTATCAACATACTCCTACTCCATTCTTCACTAAAAAACAATATATATATATATATAAACTATGGGAACTTCCACCGGGGAAGGCTCAGAGACGGCGTGGGCGGCGCCGCCATCGGCGGCGTGGTACTCGCCGATGCCTTACGTGTTCGGAGGACTCGCGGCGATGCTCGGCCTCATCGCCGTCGCGGTCCTTCTCCTCGTGTGCTCATATTGGAAGCGCTTTCAACACGCCGGAGCTCTAGCCGGGAACACGAATCTCGAGGCCGAGATGAGGACCGTATCGAACGGTGATAATTGCACGAAGATCGCTCCGAACACGATTTCCGAGGAGCGGGTGCTGGTGATCATGGCCGGGGATGATAAGCCGTCCTTTCTCGGCGTTGCTTTTGGGTGATTACCGTTCGGTGAGATTAATCGCCTTAAAAAAAAACAGGCATGCGGATGGAGGTCGGGGAGCAGAACGTCTTGTGATAATGTTGCGGTGAGCTTACTGGTCGGTGATTCTACCGCTCGTGTTTAGCATGCGACTATGATGTTGATGTGATTTGTTTATCCTATTATTGTTGTTTTTTATGGTTTTATTTTTGATGAAATTTTAAAAAACAATTGCATCAAAAATTAGAAAGTGAATTAATGCTTTTTAAATTTTTTTGTTTTTTTAAACATAGTGAAGCACTTAACGCCGTCTGTGGGACTCGAACCCACGACCACATGGTTAAAAGCCATGCGCTCTACCAACTGAGCTAAGACGGCTTTGACGCCCAATTAGAATTCAATCTGTTCTTTGGTATTATAATATTTTCCACTGCAAAATAAAAAAATTCGGCATAATTTTATTACACAAAAAATACAAGCGATTATTATAGAAATTATGACATATTTTATTTTTATAGAATGAGTGTTTGGATAATAAAATAAAAAAATATTACATAAATATTCTACACACTTTATAATGAGAAAAAGCCACACATTTCAAAACAAAAAATATTCCATTCCGAGTGAAATACTTTTTTATGCCATAATTTTCACATTATGGCATAATTTTGTAGTGTAAAATAGATATCCAAACAACCATTATAACATAATTATGTGAAAATATTATATTATGCCTTAATGTATGGATTATGACATAATATTAGGTTATCCAAACAGGTCCTTAGATATATGTAAATATATTATACCACTTTTTTATTGGATATTATGTATGATTATGTACTACATATTAATAAAAATAGTAATCGTTGCTTCATTAAAGAGTAGTTAAAGAACAAACCATGCCTTATCAACAATTTTATACATATACACTTAATTTATGTACTCGATTTGTCTCATAATTATGATTGAGAATAAGGTTAATATCTATTGCAAAAAAGTATGGATTCAAAGACTAAAATAATATTTACTATACTGAATTTAATGGATAATAAAGGGTTTATGGTTGGCAATCTATTTACTTGTGAAACAAATATATTCAGAAGAAAAAAAAAATTAAATATACTTGCCTTATTTTCTATAACTTTTGGCTTATAGAAAAAACACTTTTGACAATTTTGATTTTTTTTTTATTTTTCTTTTTGTCTTACCAAGATGACAAGTGCCACTTTACAAGATGTAGTGCATTAGTTTCGATAGCTTAACAACTTCTTAAGAATTTTATTATATGAGGTGAGTTAGTACGCAGGGCAATGACAACCTGCTACGTGAGCCCAAAATTGTATATTATGGATCATACGTTCACAGTGGTAAATCTCTATATCTTGCAACATTAAAAAAAGTGAAGAATACAGCCTCTCACAAAAGACTTAGTGAACAATGGATGAACAGTGTTGCTATAATATTTTTATAGTATTTGTACAAAACTATACCGTATAGACACAAATTTGTAACTCACTGAGCATTCGGCTGACTTGTCACTAGACTATCTGGTGATTGTCTCTTAACTCTTAATTTCTAATTTTTAATATATATATATATAT
Source organism: Dioscorea dumetorum (assembly GCA_902712375.1). NCBI lineage: Eukaryota > Viridiplantae > Streptophyta > Magnoliopsida > Dioscoreales > Dioscoreaceae > Dioscorea > Dioscorea dumetorum. The sequence continues at coordinate 307,465 of CACTHL010000478.1, forward strand.
ATATATATATATGAAATTTGCAAAGGAAGTGTATATTGGAAAGTTATAGTAAGACTATTATCTCTAAAATAACACTTTGCAATATATGATGTTGTTCTTGATTATCATTTATTTGGAAAGTCTTATATAAATGAATCCAAAGAATCAATTAACATAGTAATATATAATTCACATTCCCAAATCAATCATGCTCAACACCTTTTCTTTTTTTTTTTAAATGATAAATATCCTCAACACCTTACCAACCAACCCACAAAAACAAAGAAGAAATAAAAAAAAAAAAAAGAACAGAAAGAGGTGTGATATTGACTTTCCTTTTTAAGCTCCATCTCCATTAATGCCCACTTTGATCTCATTCTAGATAATATATATTATCCATATCTTCATCTTTTTCATGGTCTAATGCTAAGTCCAATCAAGTCCTCAAAACTCACATAAAGTTAAAGTTCTAATTAATGACTGATTTCATGGTCACACATGCTTTGTCTTCAACACCAAGATAAACTCAATGCCCCTCCTTTGCTTCATTTCTAAATAACCACCAACCTTGTCATTATACCACACTTGTATAACTACTTACTACTTCTCACTTGCTAGTCACTAGTTTCAAGCCATGGATTCAATGGAGGAGTGTTCTCTTAATGTTACTAAGATTCTTGTTGGTGTTTCACTTGAAGAGAAGAAGACAAGCATTGCCCTTCTCTCTTGGGCTGTCAATGTTGTTTCCCATCCTAATGACACCATTGTTGCTCTTCATGTTCTTGGTTTGTATCTCAATTTTCGTCTTATTTTTTTTTTTTTTTTTAAACTTATATATAGTTGAGTTATATATGTTGTTTCAAAACTATATATATATATATATATATATATATATATATATAAAGACTCATTTGAAATATTACTGTAAATATATTTAAGTGCAGAACAGTGGATGAACAGTATTGTTGTGATACCATAAATAGTACTTGCTAAATTACTGTAAACAGTATTTTATGTGCGTCTTTACACATCCACTGTATGTGATTATTATTGGGCTATTCAGTGATACACAAGTTAACAGAATTTTAATGTTGTGTTTAAGTATAAATGTCTCGCTTTTTTTTTTTCGTATTTTATAATTATATGATTAAGAATCCAAGTGATTTATGCTGAATAAATTGCTTGAATTATTAGTTGGGAAGGATGAGAAGAGAATTGACAAGATGAAATTACGCCAAGCCAAGGCCAATGTAATTTCCATGCTTGCAAATTTTGCTGCCATTTGCCAAGATAAACAAGTGAAATTAGAAGCGAAGATCAAAATCAGCTCAAGTGTTGCAAAGGGACTTGTTGATGAGTCTTGGCTCATCAATGCTAACTTCCTCCTTATTGGTAGTTCAAGAAACTCTTCTTTTAGGTACTCATATATTTCAATATTTTTAAAAACTAATAGTCCCACATTGATTAATCATATATATATATATATATAAAATTTTTCGTTTTTGTATAATTGTTGTTAGGAGTTCATTTGAAATAACAAGGTATTGCTTAAAAAATGCTCCCCAATCTTGCTTGGTGATAGCCGTTGGAACACCGAGCCTTTCTCAAAATTACATCGGCATTAAAGGTCGGTGTTTCAATACCGTATGTAATACATTAGAATGCAAACCAAACATATTATCTGAGCTTGATTTAATTTTCGGTAGAAAACCATGAACAAGAAAAGCTTTATAGTTCAAAGTTAGCGCGAGAGAACTCATCGAGCACAATTAGCACAATCTCTAAAAGGGAGAGTGTCGGCGGAAAGAGTTCGCCGAGAGGTGTTCTTGATTGCTCCGACGCAATTCTAGAGGAATGCTCGAGTCCATCGAGTAATGAAATTACTAGTCATAGCCGCGCGAACATCTGGCGTCGTCTTTCCACTGTCAAACTCTTCCTTCCATTCTTCCGCGAAAGCGAAAGCATCGATGATTCGGCAAAGGAAAGCGATGAATTCTCATCCTACAAAGAACAACTCCGGCCTTCTTGGCGCTGCTTCAGCTTCGATGAAATCTCACAAGCTACTAATGACTTCCATCACGGTAAAACCCGCATATCTACGTATATTAAAACAAAAGATTCGATGTATTTTTTTCAACTAAATAATTTTGTTCCTTTTTAGTAGGTATGACATCTACAACAAAGGTATTTAGTTGAAAAAATACATCGATGAACTCTAATTTTAATAGTCTCACATCGGTTAATTAAATATCAGCGTCATTTTATAGATAATATCGTCGGAAAAGGGGGTTACGCCGAGGTGTACAAAGGAACATTAAGCAATGGACAAAGTGTGGCAGTTAAGAGATTGGCGAAATGCAATGAAGATGAACACAAAGTGAAGGAATTCCTAACAGAGTTGGGCATAATTGGGCATGTTTTCCATCCAAACACTGCCTATTTGTTAGGATGCTGCATTGAGAATGGACTCCATCTCATCTTTGATTTCTACCCTAATGGAACTTTAGCTTCCGCATTACATGGTAATAGTCCCACATCGGTTAATTTAGTAAATATCTATTTTTTTTTTTTTTAAATCTCAATTTTATCGGTTAAATTTCACAGGAAAAAACTCAAAGGTTCTCGAATGGTCAGTGAGATACCGAATTGCCATCGGTATCGCGAGAGGTTTGAATTATCTTCACCGATGTTGCAGGCGCCGAATAATTCATCGTGATATCAAAGCATCCAATGTTCTTCTAGGGCCCGATTTCGAACCCCAAGTAATAATACTAATAGTCCCACATCGATTAATTAATTAATTAATTAATTAATTAAATAAACGGATGCTAACCGACGATGTTTGAATATGTTTACTACATAGATTTCGGATTTCGGACTTGCAAAATGGCTTCCAGGGCAATGGACTCATCACTCTGTCATTCCAATTGAAGGCACATTTGGGTAACTAATTAAAATGCTAATAATATATATATATATATATATAATGGAAAATTTTTAATATGATTAAATTGAGCAGGTATTTGGCACCGGAATATTTCATGCATGGAATTGTTGATGAGAAAACTGATGTTTATGCATTTGGAGTTCTTCTTTTGGAGATTGTTACTGGGAGGAGGCCTGTGGATTCATCAAGACAGAGCTTGCTTTTGTGGGTCAGTTTTATTTATTTTATTTTTAATTATTTTCAAACTTAGAACCTTCATATTTATTTATTTATTTATTTATTTATTTATTTATTTATTTATTTATTATTGAATGAAATAGGCAAAACCATTGATAGAAGTTGGGGATGTGACTCAATTGGTAGATGCACAACTTGGGGATCAATATGATAAACATCAAGTTGAGAGATTAATTCTTATTGCCTCTTATTGTATCAGACAATCCTCTGTTTGGCGTCCCACCATGAAAGAGGTATCCCTTTTTTAAAAAAAATTAATAATATATATATATATATATATATTCTTCTTTTTTTAAAAAAAAATGTTACTTTGAATTATTAAGAAAAGGAAAAAAAACAGCTATAGCTCATCCATTCAAAAAAATAATATCTATTTATATAATTGGTATGATTAAGGGTGAATTTATAAATTTTATAGAATATAAATTATATTTTATATTTTTAAATTCAATTAAATAAATAAACTGAGCCAGTGGTATTTTATAAAATCAATTAATTATGGATATGAAACTTGCTCGAAAAAACCTACTTTCTTAAAAATTTCTCATTACATCATTTGAAATTGGTTTAGAACATGTGATTTTTATAAAATCAGTAGGTTAACGATTCGAAAAAAAGTAATTCAATTGATTTCCGACCATACAGATATGCAATCCAACATAATAATTTAAATATAATATTTGGTAATATATATATATATATATATATATATATATATATATATATATATATTTTTTTTTTTTTTTTTTTTCTTGACATATTTAATGAATTGATAGGTGCTAGACCTATTGATGGATGAGCATGATGAGTCATGTGCAGCTGAGAGTTGGAGGATTGAAGAAGAATGCCAAAATGAATTGGAAGAGTGCTCCATGGATGACTACTTCTCTTCTTAAATTATTATTTTTATTTATTTATTTATTTCTTTTTCTTTTTCTTTTTTTTTTTAATTAATATTTCACTTTCTGTGTTTATTGTGCTAATTTTCTTTGTGGTAGAGAGACTTTTGAGTTTCTTTCATTGTGTTGTCATTCTCTCAAGTTAGTTGGATTTTTAGTGTGGTGGGGGACTCATAGCCATGCATACATGGTTGAGAAATTTGGGTTTATTTTTCTTTTTTATTTATTTAAATTTTCTTTTGTTTTGTTTTGTCAATGGTGTTATTAATTGTTTTTCTGTTTTTTTGGATAACTCTTGGAATCTTTTTAAGCAACTTTTTTTTTTTTTTTGGTGAATATGTAATAACATGTGATTTCTCAAAATTAATGTGAAATGTTAGGTTTGCTCTCATGGCAATAAAGTAGTGTGATTTATTGAATAAAAATGATACATGAATTGAATAATGAATGTGTTTTATTTTATTTTTATTTTATTTGACATTTTTCAATTGTTAAAAACTCTGGGAATAAAAATAAATAAATTAAATATAAAAAAGGGGAAAAATCCTTTATCTAATATAAAAGGTGATTGTATAAATCTTTATCTAAGGCTACGCTTGAAGAACTAGAGAAATTATGCTTTGCTATATAATTGAATATTTGTTTTTAACAAGATATGGATAAGGGTTTGGTAAAACATAGAGTTACTATTTTCAACATATTTGAGTTGAGATTTGAACTCGCATCTTCGGGAAAAACACGAATACCCTACTTAGAAGACTCGGTGCCAATATATCAAGAGATTATTAGCATTATGTAAAGTTTATGCTAAGCACTTTTTACCTATACATTTTTTTATGAGGGCATCTATAGGTCCTCTAAGCTATGCATGATTGTGTCTTAATTCGTCAGTAATAAATACCATTACCGATCTATTTTGATTTAATTCATTATTTAATAGTTCTTTAATATTAAAACTTAAGGCTTTGTTTGATTGGCAACATAAAAAATGGGTGAAAAAAAAATTTTTTCCATGGAAAACGAACAAATAAATGTTTGATTGGCATTATTTTCTAGCTAGAAAATCAAAACTTTTCTATGAAAAATTCTGATTTTGTTATTTGATTGCTTGTATTTTCATATAACCTCTTCTATTTTCCCTGGAAAAATTTTCTCTTGTTTTGAGAGAAAATAGGGTCACATGACAACATCCATAGAAAATTTTTTCATGCAAAATTTGGGTAAACAAACAACTTATTTAACTGGAAAATAGCTCATAAAAAAAAATTTTATGAAAAAATTTGGACAATCAAACATAGCCTAAAATATATTTCAACATTCTCATTTCTGCCATGCCCATATTTTGAGTACGTTATTTCTTAATAGCCCAAACTTAGTATTTAATTTATTAAGAAAAAACCCTTGACTTTTGTGGCAGTGATCAAATATGTGCTCACTGTTTTCTCTATGAAGGTCAGAGAAGACACAAGGATTAGATCCGGAAGCACTTTGAAGTTTCCAGATATTTCTTCAGCCATTCCAATGCTAATGTTATTGCTCTCATTCAAGAATTCTTAAATAGTTGTTGGTTTTCCTTTTTTATGTATGACTGATCTCCAAACATGCTGACTGAGACATCAAAGCTGATTTAACAATTATTTATAGTTTTTTTTTAACAAAATAGATAAATCACATGAAAAAGGTACACAAATAAAAAATTAATAAGTCAATCCGTTTATATTCTTACTCTATGTGAGTGAGATTCATTTCGGTTTAAATGGGAGGAAGTCCGGAAGTGGAAGTGATATGATTTCTTTCACTTTCTGTGTTCATTTTGGCAGAAGTGTCTTTTCCATGAAATGCTCATTTTCTCACTTATGGTGTTCATTTCAGTGTAAGTAGTGTAACTTCTAAAAAGTCTTTGGAAGTGAGGGAAGTAGTCTTTATAAAAAAACTCACTTCCCCCACTTTGGTATAAAAAATACCTAAATGGGTTTTAACTAAAACCCACTTCAGAGGAAAAGAACATGAGAAGTAGAGGAAATCAGTCCACTTCCCCCTATTTCGATATTTTTTACATCGAAGTAAGGAAGTTAGTTACTTATAAAACCCATTTCCCCTATTTCCAAAGACTTTTAGAAGTAACACTACTTACACTGGAATGAACACCAGAAATCAGAAAATGAGCATTTCATGGGAAAGACACTTTTATAAAATGAACATTGGAAGTGGAGGAAATCATATCACTTCCACCACTTTTCACCATTTTAAAGAGTAATGACACTTCACCCATTTCCTGACTTACTCCCACTTACATCAAAATGAATACCTCTGAGTTGAGGTTTGAATTCACTTAAGTGATAAAATATAAAAATTTTACCCAAACAAATGGCAATAGACCAAAAAATCTTCAGCAGAACCAACCTTTCAATATAAAAAATTTATTCAATGATTACATAAAACTCCAACAATACTCTTTTATTTTGCCGAACCTCTTTTTAGTATTTATAGCATCTTCTACAAATTCTTATATTCCGTGGATACCTAAAACTACTACTTATTCCTTTTATTAATTGGGAAATAAAACTCTAATCTAATTGGAAAAGCAAATAATGGAATGTTTTATATAATGAAGAGAGCTTCAGAAAATGCAAGTCTATTATTCAGAACCAAAATGATATTTTTAAAAAATAATAAAAATTATCAGTGTTCTTCATTAATTTAATGGAATCCTTTATTTTTAATATCTACAACCATTCAAGAACAATCTAAACATTCAGAACTAATCACATTCAAATACATAAAACATTTAATTTAGTTATATATATAAAATATTTTAACGGAAACAGAAAAACCAAAATTAAAGTCTAGTAACTAAGAGACTCGTTTCCCATAAAACAAAACTACATGCATTACATGATACATAAAACGTTTCCACAATCGTTTCCCATTCTGGTCCCTTAAAAAGCCCAGAAAAAAACAAAAGCACCCGTTTTTCCCCACGGGTAAAATAACTAAACATAATTTACAGAATTATTAAAAATAACAAAAAATAATTATATATAGAAAGAGAGAGCGAGTTCCAGATCTCATCCAACGGTTGAGATCATTTTGATTAGAAGGAAGGAACTACGCCATAGCCGGGATCGATCATGAAAGCGGTGGAGGCGACGCCGGCGCCGGAGGAGGAGAAGAGGGGATCGATCTCCGGCTCGATCTCCGATCTCTTGGCGAAGCGGCCTTTGATCCGGGGACGCGTCTCCGCGTAGGCCTTGCGAGATGCGTAGCGGATCGTCTTCTCGAACCTCCGGTTCTTGCGCTTCTCTCGGTACCGCATCACTCTCGCCTCCCGATCCATCGCCACCGCCACCGCCACTGCCACCGCCGATGGCCTCCCTCCGCTGCCGTAAGGGTTGCTCACATCCGCCATCGCGTTCCCGTTCCCATCCGGCACCACTCCCACCTCCGACGATGAGACCTGCTCCGATTCCATCACACAGATCAACAACCATCCGAGCTTTTGTCAGATCTAAAACCAGAGCGAGCGAGAGAGAGAGAGAGAGAGAGAGAGAGAGAGAGAGAGAGAATTACGCTGTGGCTGAAGGAGTGGGTGGTGTTGAAGCTGCTATAAGAGGCCTTGGCCCGGGTGAAGTCAAGCTCGATGCATCCATCGGTCGCGAGAACCGGCGGCACAGCGCCGGAACCGCCAACCACCTTCGCCTGCACCGGGACGACGCTATCCATCGCGGGAGCGGCGTAATCGAAATCCAGGTACGGATCCACATCCCCAAATAGCATCTCCATCCCTTTGTTATTAGTGTTAGGGTTAGGGTTTGGAAGGATCCAAGACGCGGCCTCGGCCTCTTCGGCGGTGGCGACGGCGGTTTGGTCGGCGTCGTCTTCATCGTCGGAGGGCTTGAAGATGAGGGTCTTGGTGGCTGGGAAGTCGAAGAAGGGGACGACGGGCGAGCGCTCGTGGCGACGGGCGAGCGGGTTGGCCGAGTGGATGTCCGCGTCGCAGGCCGCGCATAGCGCCGCCGCGTCGGCCTTGCAGGTGACGGCGGCGGGCGCTTGCTCGCACACCTCGCACACCCACACCCGCTCGTGCCTCGACGCCACCCGGTTCGCCCCGTGCACACGAGCGTCGCACGTGCCACAGAGGAACGCCGAGTCTGCTCTACAGTAGATCAGAGCCGGTGATCCCCTGCACGTGTCACACGCTCGTCCGTTCATTCCCCAGTAGCTCTTCTCCTCCGCTTCACTCGCCATTCAACTCTCTCTCTCTCTCTCTCTCTCTCTCTCTTGCTGTGTGAAATGGTTGGTCTTCTTCTCCATTGGTTTATGAGAAGGGGGTTGAGATAAGAGGGACACGTGGCACGACGAGGGCCATGAAAAATAGTGATTTTTTAATAAGTTAGGGGAAATTACGGATCTGCCACGCGCTTAGCTGTCCCAATAGATGGTGCTGAGGTGGGGCCCCCATTTGAAAGAAGAAAGGTTGTCGTATGGCGGTTCACCGACAGGTGTTGCTCTTGATGTGTGAACGTACCCCCACTTGCCGGTTCCGTGTTGCTCTTGCCTCGCTAATCTAATTTTATTATTTGATTACTAATTAAATAAAATTACACTCAATTAGAGGCGAATAAAAATATATGTAGAAATATATGCTTGGTGTTGAAATTTATAAAAATTTAAAAATGTAAAAATCTGAAAATGGACTAGAAAAAGGCTTATTAATTAGCTGTATTTGGTTGGGTTTTTTTTTTCTAAATACAAATAAATAAATATTTTAGAATCAAGATATTACTTGAAGTTTAATACTTTTTTAACTTAATTAAATATTTAAAATCTTGTAAGGAAAATTGAATGGGTAATTAAGCTATTAAGCTTAGAATATTAGGTTAGACGATGTGTTTGTATGACAATAATTAGGAACTTAAATTTGTAGAGCATGTGCTTTTATAAAAAAAAAAAGATAAATCACTTTACTTGATGTAAATATAAAAGAAATTTATAAAAATCATATAAAAAAAGTATGTTATTACTTGTAATAAAGAATCTTTCATTTACTAAAAACCTATTACTTGCTCAGTTGTTTAAATTATATGAATAATTTTTAATATGAAAAGAAAAAGACTTGATTTAACTTGAAAACAAGCCAACATGTAATGTTTTTGGTGAGACATTTAGATTTAGAATTGTTGTTATTTTCATATCTAAAAAATCACAAAATGGCTAAAAAGAAATAATAAATAAATGAAGGAGATAAAGATATCTGCCATCCAGATAACAGACAACGAAGAATTGCAAACCTTAAAAAATAGCAGAACATGTGCTGAAAACTCACTTAACATGGTGACTCATCTATAAACTTGGCTCTTTGCCATTGGTTGGGTACAAACCAATGACTCATGGGTTTCCTTGGAGAGATTCATGCATTTAATTATTTTTTTTTTGTCTATTTATAGAAATGCTAATGATTTCATATTAGCACATAACATGAAAGGAAGAATTTAAAAAATGATTTACAATGGATAACGCGGTTGGTTATCAGTAAAACATTTTTTTAATTTTTTAATCTTTATAAACATACTAACAATATCATAGAAGAACCACACATATATATATTAAAATGGTAAGATATTTGATTTTTGTGAAAAGATATTCTGTATAAATTTAGTAGGTTTATTCTCTCTCTCAATGTATGATTGAGATATTTTGGATATATGTGAAGATTTGATCATATTATTAAAAATATATTAAATAAATAAATAAATTTACTCAATGCAATAACATTAGTTGTTTGGTGCCAAGTATTGGCTAATATTTCTTTGAAAACTTAAGGGTAACTATCAAATTTTGAAGACCAATGCATGCGATTATTTAAAAAAGAAAAGCCAGGTGTAGAATTTTGTGGGGGCGTTGCGCTTGTAGTTTCAAAAAGAAAAGAAAAAGTTAAAAATTACATCATGTAATAATCTATTCTCTCTTTGTATAAATTAGAAGGTTTTATGTAACAACCAATTGGAATCATGATTTATCAATAATGATTTATTAGCTTTTGTAAGGTTGATTCTAAATACCTCAAGTGAATATTATTCGCTTTTTTTATTCTCTAATTCAATTTGTCTTTTTAATAATGTTTTAGGTTTTATGCTGGACGTTAAGCTAATTTAGCTATTGATTATTAAAAATAAATTAATAAATAAACTCAAATATATTTTGTTCTTCTAAATACCTCAAAGTCCATGCTGTCGCATATACACACACGTGTGAAGCTAAAAAACTAGCATAAATTTTTTTTTGATATTTATTTATTTATTTTTGAGAAAATGAACCATCAATTTTAGTAATATATATATATATAAAAGGGCAGAGGGTTTCAGAGAAATAGAGTCCATTCATTTTAAGTAATAAAATATTTCAAATTTTGTAAAATTTTCATTATCCTAGTTAAATATTTTAATTAAATATTCCACTTTATCAATTATTTATTACTAAAATTGATAAAATATTTTACTTTAATTATTATTTATAATAAAATTTATTTATTTATTTTATTATTATTTGAAAATTATTAGGTAGTATTATTTCATTTTAGTTATTAATTATATGTTTTTTTATTAAAATTTATGATTAATAATGTTCACATATAAGAATTAGAAGATAAGGTTTTAATTAAGGGCAAAAACATTATTTACTGGGCATTGCTTCACCAATCCTCCTATTTTGGGTGTGTTTGGTTCGGAAGTGGTCCATCGAAGTGATGGAAGTCTGGAAGTGTGACTTCGATTGAAGTGGAATTTTTATTTGGAAGTCTTTAGTTCCATGTGTTTAGTTGAGGGAAGTGATGAATTATGAATTTTTTTTATGTCTTTGTTAGGAGTGAAAAAATAAAAATATGATTTATAAATAAATGATTTATTATATTTGATGTAATGTAATTTTTTTAAATTAAAATCTTAATTTTGTTGCAAAAATTTAAAAATTTAAAAATTTAAAAAAATTAAAAAAATTAAAAAGTAAAACAAAAATAATAAAAATAAAAAATAAAATAAATTAAAAAAAAATATTTATCAAAACATACAAAATGGATGGAGTGGAATACCGAAGTGCCACTTCGAGAAAAAAAATCATGAAGTCAAATAGTGAAGTGGGAGGTTTTGGAAGTGGCTATTTCCCCACTTTGGTTTCTACTTCGGTGAACCAAACAAGTAGAAGTGTGACATCAGCTACCACTTCAGTCACTTCGGCCTTCACTTCAGCAAATCAAACACGCCCAATTTGTGGAAGAGTGATATTCTCCCCATAAAACCCCCTTAATTTTTATTCATTCATCCTCCACTCCCATTACTTTATATCCAAATATAGTTTTGCACTGAGTAAGGAATGATTATCATTTCATCACTGACGAACAAACCCCCATAAGTTTGTGGGAATATATATATAACAATGGGGATTAGCTTTAAGCTTAGCAGCAGCGGCACTAGGGTGGGACCCTTCCATTCCACCATGTTGTTCTTATCAGGTAATGCACCAATATGTGATGCCCATTATTGCGACCAATGGGAACCCTTTGACTTCGCCACCTTATCATCCTTTCACTTATTTGCACCACGTACCACTGCCCCATTCCAACCATCCCCTGATTAGCTCTCAGTTCCCAAACAGCAAACCTCTTCATGATTCGTGGCAAGTTCTCATTGGCTTTTCAGTGGTCCTTATTATTACCGGATTTGTTTTTTTTCCCCTTCCCCTGTATGGTGACGCCAAGGCTGCCGTCATTGCTCTGCCGTGTAACGAAAGGGGTTGGACGAAGTTGGGTCGTACATAATCTTTGGCGCGTAGGATGTTGCCACGTGTGCACCTGCGACGAGTCTCCGTTCTCCGCGTCACACGTTACCGGGATAGAGAGTACATTGTAACTTGTAAGATGTACATGGCGCAACGGCCGATGGAGCTGATGATGAGAAGTATGGAAAGGAGAGGGAGGGAGGGAGGGCATCATGTGAAGTGGGGACCCACCTCATCGCTATTTGGCTGGGTGGCCGGTTTCTTGGGTTCACCCCATTGGGCCTTGTGGTACCCGTGGGGCCCACTCTTAACGCGCACCTGCTATCTAGATCAGATTCATGGTTTTACAGAGACAGAAATGGTGGCAGACTTGAAAAATAACAAAACACTTTGTTTGATATTTTAATTTGATTTAAAATTAATTTTTTTATGACACTATTATTAAACATTAACTACAAATATGGAACACTTTCATTTAAAACAACACGATAATTTTTATTGTTAAAATAAATCACGTATTTGACAATAAAAGAATTATTTTAACTAAGTTAAAATATCAAAAATTACTCAAAGGTTAACAAGTGAGTAGCGAATAATAATTAAATAATTAGGTTGACACAAAACTTCAAAGAAATATATATATATACACACACACACACACTGAAATAATTATTCACACTTCTGACTTTCAGAACGCTTCAGGCTTCTGTGATGAAGGCCTTTGGTGTTTGGTAGAATTCTAGATGAAATGAGAATAGTAAATTATGGCCATTTGATTGTAGTAATCATGTCCTTTTCCACACTTGCTTCTTTAATAATTTATGCTGAAATAAAGCCATTTATCTTTGATTTATTCTGGACAGAAACAAATAAGAAGCCCTTAACTTGGGTTTATTACGACAGGGATGTGAAGCAAAACCATGTCCAAATATTTTATTATTTTATTGATATACTTTTATTACTGAAAATGACACTATATTAATTGTTCAACCCCCGTGCTCTTGGCTAGAAATAAAAAATTTATAATACAAACCCGCATTCACAACCAGTGACCTATTATCACTATCATTTCTAACTAGTTTTAAACTCAAAACTTTTAAATATCTTTTTTATTTTTTATATGAGGTAAAATACCATCATACTATGAATCTTTTGGTTAATGTCCAAATACCTACATCCCTGAATTGATATACCGAAACAATAATGATATACTATTTATTTATTTATTTATTTATTTATTTATTACTTTACATCTCCGAGGAAATCGAAAGACAAATCGTTGATTTAGGAAATCAATTTGGTACACTTATTAACAACTAAAATTTTCAAATAGATATTATCAACATTGGAACCTATTCAATTAGACACTGCAACCAGAAAGAATCTTAAACATGTAACTATTCAATCTACAGTTCTCCTTTTAAAAAACAAAGCCAAAAAAAAAAAAACCTGAAATCTTTTCCTAATATCTCATCAGGACAAGTAGAAGACATCATGATCAAATAGGACCAACTTGGGTGGGGCTCAACAGAGTGATGTGACTCAGCACATGTTCATGGTCAGCTTCAACTCATCATGTACAGTAGTTAACATCAGTATGAAAAACACGATGCACATGAACCCTAGGCAAATTCCTGGTAGTATTTGGATAAATGGCAAATAAAATAAAAGGAAAGTAACCAAAAGGAACTTTATGGATGAAATGTAAATTTACTACATAAAAAATACAAAAAAGAAGAGGAAGAGGGAAAGATGAAGCTTGTGTTGTTATCTTGATATGAGTTTTTTGAGTTTTAGATGATCATGTTAGTTCTTACCACTATCCAAATGATGCATGGAGGAAATGCTTGTTGTTTATAACAATACTGCACAATCTTTTTTACCTGAAAATACAGGGAAGAGAAAAAAAAAAAAAAAATCCAGATGATATCATGCTCTAAAATCTGAGTTTGGTGTACAAGATGACGATGTATTTCAGTAATTTAATATCATTTTTCTATGAGAAGTTTGCACATGAAATCTAACTCAGGTGAAAGACAAAGATGATGCCAGGTTTGTTGTTTATAACAATACTGCACAATCTTTTATACCTGAAAATACAGGGATAAGAAAAATAAAAAAAATCCAGCTGATATCATGGTCTAAAAACTGAGTTTTGTGTACAAGATGATGATGTATTTCAGTAAAATTTAATATCATTTTTCTATGAGAATTTTGCACATGAAATCTAACTCAGGTGAAAGACAAAGATGATGCCAGGTTTGTTGTTTATAACAATACTGCACAATCTTTTGTACCTGAAAATACAGGGATAAGAAAAATAAAAAAAATCCAGCTGATATCATGGTCTAAAAACTGAGTTTTGTGTACAAGATGATGATGTATTTCAGTAAAATTTAATATCATTTTTCTATGAGAATTTTGTAAATGAAATCTGACTCAGGTGAAAGAAAAGATGATGCTAGGTTTACCATGTGGCAAAGGCTAAAGATATCTGGTTACGATTGGCACAAACTGCATCGGAGTTAGCCGCCGCCAGATTTGAGTGTGTTACTGAGCCTGCAATTATGAACGTATTTAAACTGGAATTGCCTTCTTGTTTAGCATTTAACATTGGATGCAACAATTTAGTAACTTCCAAGAGCATGTAATTAACAACGGCATTACAATAGGACAGATGGGAATACCTCTAACAATAAGAAGTCAAACTCCTGGAATAGGAATAAAATTTAAGGTACTAGGACCTATTGTTCAAAACTATAAATGGTTTATAAATGTGGCAAACAAAAGGCAAAATCAAATAAAGAAAATGTACAAGTTAATGAATTTGAAATCTGGTTCTTACACCATGCAGATGGAAATCAAAACGTAGATAGCAAAGTATGTTAAAAAGGAACAGAAACGGTGTAGTCACAAAATTATGGTGTGTTCTGGTTGGTTGCTACCACAAGAAACACTGGTTAAGTAAATAAGTAGCCTTGAAACGAATGGTGATGAATTCTAAACAATTTATATTACACAACGCTAAATATTCGAGAACTCACCAGGCCAAGCCCTCAAAAAGTCCTTCTCCTTTAATAGCCGAAGTCTTAAAAATGGCCCATTGGCGGTTTTTAAGCTTATGAAGTTCTAGGGCCTCCGTCACTCCAGCATCATCTAGGGCACCAGGGAGATCCTGAGAAAGGATGCAGGACATGCAGTCATGATGTGAGAAGACTGATGTTCATTCTCCGTGAAATTAATATGGGTAAGAATATTGGTTCAAATCAAAGAAACAAAACAACAAAATTCTTTCCAAATTATGCATAGAGCGAAGCCAGTGCTAAAACATATATTTGTTCTCAACCAATTAAAGTTCAAAGCTGGATGAACAAAATTTAAATAATCTAATAACAAAATTCGGTTGAAATGTTCTTAAATAGGATATTCATGAGGGAAGGACATTCTACCACCACCTTAGAGGTCACATTAATATAAGTCATTTATCATGGGAGTATACTCAATTTCCATACTTCCATGTGGATTCCAACAATAAGCATAAAATAGTGCTAGACGACCCTTCCAAAATGGTCAAATGGTAAAAATTTCTAATAAACCAGACACTTCCCATGTGATTTACCACAGATGCAACAGATGTTCAATGAGTGTTGTTAATATAATTCTTCTGAGAAAACACACCCAAAAGAAGAAAAAAAAAATCAAAAACAGAAATACTATCCTCACCTGCTTGTTCGCATACACCAGGACCACAGCACCTTTTAGCTCATCCTCCTGGGATAGATATAAAAGAAAGAAAAAAATAACTCCCCCTATCATAAATAATAACGGTATGCTTGCAAGACAGAGTTCCAAATTAAAAATAAAAATGACACAAAAGATAGAAAATATCATAACTATTTCACAATATACATGCTCTAATATTTCATTTGATCAAATTGGTTTGTCTGAGACAACACAAATGTGATGCTTGGGTGAAGCACAGTTTCCTTCTCAGGTGCCTTCTCGAAATAACAAATAATAAAAATTAAAAAAAAATTAAGGTCACTCAGAATATTAACAATGTTCACATGAAACAATAAAACTTAGTCAAAATTAATAGCGTCACACAAACATGCTGCATACCTCCAAAATAGCATGAAATTCTTCCTTAGCAGTGGCTAGTCTATCAATATCACTTGAATCAACAACATAAATAATCGCTTGGGTATTTGGGAAGTAGCATCTCCAATATGGCCTGCATACAGTTGAAAGAAAACCACATTAAGTTTATTATCCATGCCCTCACAAGTAATTCCACAAACAATTGAAGTTTCGTGTTCTTCAACTCCAACCAGTCTAGCAAATAAATAAATAAATAGATAAATAATTAAAAAAGGGTTGATAATTACAACCTTATTGTTTTCTAAGTTGAATTTCCTAACTAGGCTTTGGTATCTTTGGCAAAAGATCCTACTTTGATAGGAGGTGTATAAAGTTACAAAAAATAACCAGCTTATTGTGCGTGACACAGAAAGTTAGTCTACTTCAACTAATAAAACTTTTAAAATAAAAGTTAACACAGATAAAAGATAGCTGTCCAAGCAACCAACTACTTTAGAGTGTTCGCTTTGTAATTAAATATGTATTAATAAACAGGGAAACATCTGAAATTATAATCTTTCCCTCAAAAATAGCTTATCAGTATGCTTATCCAACCACCACAGAATCCATAGCCATATTGTGGATATTAGAAAATTTTTGCTTCAGACAAGTATGCATGCAGAGAGCTCAAAGAAATGTTGCAGTATGGCAAATCGGTCAATATTTTGAGAGAAAAATCAAGATTCTGTAGTTACTGGTTGTCCCTATAATTTAAGAACTATAATATAGCAGCTATTGTTATTTCATTGAAAATACAATCCAGAGACTGCTTTCAGATTGGTTAACATATTGACAAGAGAATATCCAATGCTCATAAAATAGTTATATATGCTCTAATAATCCGAAAAACATCCAGAATTATGCTCTTTCCCTCCGCACTAGAGCACTGGTATGCTTGTCCAATTGAAATCAGAAGTTTTGCTTCAGGCAAGTATGCATGCAAAGAGCTCAGAGAAATGATGCAGAGTCAATGTTTCAAGAGAAAAATCTTCTGCAATTACACATTGTCCTGATATCGTCAGAATCATATTATAGTGGCTATTGTTCTTTTATATAAAATATGAAATACAATCCAGTGAAGAGTCGCTTTCCATATTTCTCAACATATCAACAAGACCATATCTGAAGGCTTAGCAAAGAGACTCTCTAATAACAATGTTTACCAAAATAGAAAGAAAACTTTAACAAATGAACCACAAGTCCTTATAAATAAAGGATGAAGGAAAAGAATACCTGATGCTTGTTTGGCCACCTGTTTCAATAAAATATAAAGATAAATGTCAAGCAAAGAAATAGACAATGGCATATACCAGAAACCTAAATGAAAAAACATCAAGTGACAACCATCTCAGAACAGTTTTATGCTTCTCTCACGTGAAAAAACGAAAACAAAACAAAAACATAACTCCAGGATACACCACAACAGGATAAAGCTACTATCTACATGACATAATCTCTTCATATCATAATAATAGCTAATCCCACTCATTACAATATCGAAGAATTGCATTTTTTTAACCAATATTTCTTTTTCAATTTGCAGATGGGGTTTTCAGAATTATTTCTGCCTGCCATTCAATATGTTAGAAAAAACTAAATTACCTATGCAAAGTTTCTTACAAAGATGGACTCAGGTCGCAGGCAAAGGTGAAACTAGTCAATTTCTCCACATTTCTGGTACTTCTACAGTTCTTCTAAGATGCTCTAAATGTTTATTCACATATTCAAGACTTGCTTTTTGCAACTCATAATTCTTAAGTTTAAACACTATTGTTTTCCAACAATACAAACTTGTTCGTTTAGACCTCCCACTGCCAGTCACTGTACAAATCCAGTAGAAATATATAATTTTTTCTGTTACCCACATCAACAACATAAAAAAGAAATAGAACAACTAAATTTTCCGTTGTCCAACATCCTAATTGGGCACGTCACCAACAATCGCAAGGTGTTAAATTATACTAGAATCAACAAAATTCTTCAAGTGAAATATAAACAATGACCTCGACGGTCGCCTCAAACCTAATTTTTAAGTATACTAAAACGGACAAATGATCCTTCAGAACTTTACTTCCAAATTACAAAATCTCAAATTCAAAATTCCATGAAATTCTAATACAAAAAAAAAAAGTGAACCAACAACGAAATTTCTAAGAACGAACAAAAATAAATACACAAACAAAACTTCAAGGATCAGAAGAACACACCGAGATCCCACACTTGGAACTTAATGTTATTATACTGCACCGTCTCCACATTGAATCCAATCGCTGCAAAAAAAAACTCCTCTCAAATTCCACCAAATAGGTGAATCAAAACCCACAAAATTCAAAGAAAAAAAAACCTACTCGGAATTGTGGACACCACCTCCCCCATCTGAAGCCGATCTGGAACAAAAACAGCATCATCATCATCATCAATCCCCAAAAAACCAATCAAAAATCTAGAAATTCGAGGGAAAACAAAGGGGATCTATGAGCTATACACAGGATCGTGGTTTTTCCGGCATTGTCGAGGCCGAGAACGAGGATTCGAGCCTCGTGGTTGCCGAAGATGGAGGAGAGCATCCGCGAGAAGAGGATGCCCATGCTTCTTCGGGTCGGATCCGAGGGTTTGGCTCCGGATCCACGAGCAGGACACCGCCTTCGACAAGGAGAGGAAGCTTGGAAATTCCAGAAATTTTTTAATTCCAGAAATGGAAGGAAAAAATAGAAACGGAGGAAATAAAATAATAAGAGGATTAAAAAATAAAGCAAAAAAATAAGATATATGAGAGAAATGAAGTTGGGATTTAAAATTAATAAATAATAATAATAGTAATTTTAAAAAATAAAAAAAATAAAGAGAAAATAATAGACCTCAGAGAAATGTAACGAGGTTGGAATTAAACTTAACAGTAATTGTAATTAAAAAAATAAAATTAGAAAGTAATTTGGTTTGCGTCTGTAGATTCAATTGAGAGAGCGAGAGAAAGAATGTTCAGAAGGCCCAACCCGTTTAGAGAGCCCAATATGCTTAGATCTTCAATGGGCTTGGGCCCATTTCGGCCCAGTCATTGTCATTGGCAAAACTACATGGAAAGAGGGATTTGTTTTTCCACTTGTACCCTTTTAAACTATCTATCAGAATTGTTATATATATATATATATATATATATATATATATATTAAAAATGAATGACAGCTCTATAAAACTATATTTGGAAAAACAAATTTTTACTGGGGTATATGTGTTTTTTTTTTTTTGTTGAGTTTGTATATATATAGCACAAAAAAAAAATGAAAAAACTAAGAATGTGCTTCAAAACTGTGATTTTTTGGGCATATATGCCATAAAAACTCATGAGTATATATATATATACAGACAGAAAATGATAGCCTTATTAAAAAAACTCAATACTATTTCAATAAAAGCCAAAAACAAGAAATGAAACAAACAACTCTATTTTTATATTTTGATCCATCTCATACTATATATATATATATATACTACTGATGTTTGAGAGGCCACTAGAATAATTACTCATTTTAGAATAACTCTCTTATTGCAAAATATTTTAATATGATCTTATTAATTCAATTAGATGTCACATAGGACAATTATAGTTCTATCATGTCCACACTCAAAAGAGTTTTAAGAACCAAATTATGCTAATAAATCCCTCCTGTCATGCAACTCTGAAGTTAAAGAAAACAGCATTCTCCCATAAAGGATCTAGTGAATACTAAATAAACAATATTGTTATAGTATTTTTACAGTATTTTGTACAGTAATATCGATTCAAGTCTTTGTCCTTGAGTTTACTAATACACTGTTTAATAACATTGCACTACACTAGGTGGTGGTTAATCCATTGTTCCCATAAAGACCCAAATGCAAATATATATATATATATTATATATATATATATTGCCTTGTCATATACCTCCTAACTAAAAATAAAAAATAAAAAATAATTAATAGATAAAATGTAATTAGAGAGTACATTAGTGTGGAAAATGTTGGTTAGGACAATAACACACATATGTTAAACAAGCCTTAATATTAAAATAGCCCAAATCATTATTTTCTTTTTATTATTTTAATTTTTATTTCTTTCTAGCCATGTCACATTTCTCCTTTAATTAAAGAAGAATACTTTGGCCATTAATTTCCGTTGCATCATTAAAGAACTTCCTCCCATGCTTGTTTTCTTGTTGAAATTTGAATTAATTTACAACATATAATTTGATTTCTTAATAAGCAATCAATTGTCTTTTTTACTATTTTCTTTTAAATAGTTCTTTTATGGTTTACATTTTTTAAGTTCAAATAATTTAATTAAAAAATATTCAAAGTTTGTGCATATACTATTTAATTAAAAATAGGAATAGAGCTTCATATGGTTTTGAAGAATCTCATGCAAGTACTAAGAGTGCCTCCAAAATTATATTAATAATGAATAACAATGGGATTCTTCACATTCTTATGAACCATACTTTGAATAAGAAGCATCTTGTACTTATTTATTTATTTATTTTTACACCAGTATCAAGCATTAATGCCTCTTTTACCGGGTTGTCAAATGACAGATAACTACAGTGGTGTATCAATTATAACTTATAGTAGTTTATTGAATTTCGTCTTGTCATGTTCACACTCTGATGTTGGTTTTGGCAATGGTTGTAAACATTTCTCAATCTAAGAGAGTTTTATATTTTTTTTCTCTCAAAATGGGTTTCATTGCGTCGTGTTTCTCGTACCGAGGGGTTTTCCGGATTTGCTCGCTTCTCCTTATTTTCGCTGTGCTTTGTAATGCAAACAGGAATCACTAACTGTTTTTGCAAGGAAAGGCTGACCTGTCGCTATGGTGCATGTCAGGTGCCGTACGGCCGAAGGTGATCGGTTGAGGTCGTGACAGCGGAAGAATTTTTAAAAATTAAATTGAATTAATAATTTTTTTTGTTATGTAATTCTGGATAGATGGGAGAGATATAACACCTCCCACAAAAAACCCATTAGCATTTAAATAGTATTGTAAATAGTGTGTAATCAGGCCCAACCCTAAGCACCGGCCACCAAGGCAAATGCCTGGACCCTTGATCTCTTATGGCTCCATAATTTATTTTTTTAATTATATTTAAAAATTTTATATCATATTGTTTTATCGAAACAACAGAGAATTTTAATTATTTTTAAAATATGAAATTTATTTTATTTGATTGATATTGATGGAGGATAATATAAAATTTTATTAATTTTATTTTACAATCAAGACTAGCCCTCATGAGTTTTTGGGGTAAACATCTTAACTCTTTTAAATATAAACCTTGATTTATTTCATAATCAATATTATTATTTTTATTATATAATTTATTAATTAATAAAAAAAATTATTTAATTTCTTTTATAATTTTGTTTAGCCATTTGCACTGACGGACACTGGTGTATATATAAAATGTGTGATCAATATCTCTCTTGTGATAATGTCACGGAAAATGAAGGTGAAGTGGTGATAATTTTTATTTATTTTTAATTTTTTGTCACTTTCCATATTTTTGCCATTTATTATGTGCACAAGTAAAGATATGTGATGGAGATTTAATATGACCAATAAATAAATAAATAAATAAATAAAGCCACATGAAAGTAAAATAATTTTTTAAATAAATAAAAAAATTAAATGATAAAGATATCTTGTGCACAATAAATAGGGTAAGATAAAAAAACACACACAAATAATAATAAGACGCTCTATAAATCATAAACAAACCAACACCATTTATATTTCTTATAATAATAAAGTAAACAAAAATAAGAAGATATTAAATTATTATGTAGGGAAAAAAATGAGATTTGCAAATTATAAAATTATATACATCATTTTAATTAATTAGTTAATTACTTATATAAATGTTTCGAATAGAGTTGTTGGTGTGCTATATATATAATGAGAACATGATAAATTAAATGAGAACGGTTCATTTACAAGGAAAGTAAACAATGCAAAAATTCGCTTCAGCTAATTAATGAGCTTTTAGTTTATTGGTACGTGATCTCTTGTATCAGATATTATTGTTTTTACTTAGAAAACGGGTTCAAAACTCATACCAAGCAGAGTAATGGCACAAACATATAAAAATATTAACATCATATTTGTATATATCTTTTTTTTGAGTAATTTGTCCATGTCTCATAAAAAAATAGCTTTAAAATAATATAAATTATTAATTTTAAGATAATTAACATTATTTTTTGTGCATGTCCTTGTTAAATGGTTTGTCCATATCTCACTAAAAAAAGATAAAAAAATTACCTTAAAAATAGCGTAAATTATTAATTATATTCGAATTAACCCTTATTATATTCACAACTTCATAGTTCAACAGCAATAATGATCACAAGAAGGGAAAAAAATCCTTTTATTTAAAAAAAAAAAAAGTTGGTAACTTTCTTAGGTGACTTTCTCCGGTGCCCAAAATGCAGAGCTTGAAAGGTCTGTAAGTAGAAATACCTTCCATTCAAATCACGTTCCCGGCCTCTCTCTCTCTCTCTCTCTCTCTCTCTCTCTCTCTCTCTTCCATTCCTCAACAACTCCTCTCTCTCTCTCTCTCTTTTTCTAACTTTCTATCCACCATCTTCAATCTCAAGTGATTAGTATGAGCTTGCATTAATTCTTTTATCACCATCATCATCATCATCATTAATATATATATATATATATATAACCCTTTTATATCCTTTTTAAGGTGTGAAAAAGCAAGAGAAGTCAAGGTTCAGTGATGGTTTATGATCAACAAGTGGAGAAGAAGAAGAAGAGAAGAGAAGATAAGAGATAAATTAGAGATCAAAGAAAAAGAAGAGAGGAAAAGGAAAGAAGAATGGGATTTTCAGCAAGTGTTGGAAAGTACCATCTTGGGAGGACCATTGGAGAAGGTAACTTTGCAAAGGTGAAGCTTGGGTTCCATATGGACACTAATGAGAGGGTTGCTATTAAGATCATTGACAAGAAGATGGTCTTGGATAACAAGCTCATGGATCAAGTATATATATATATATATGTGTGTGTTTTTTTGTATTTAATTTAATCTTTTATTTTCTTATTGTTCTTGTTTTATAAATTTTGTTTTGTTTTAGGTGAAAAGAGAGATTAGTACTATGACACTTCTTCATCATCCCAACATAGTGAAGATTTATGAGGTTCTTCAAACATTATTATTATCATTTTTTTTTTCAATTTTTGGTTTTTTGGTTTTTATTTTTTTGTTTTGATATATGTACATATATATTTGTAGGTAATTGCAACAAAGAGCAAGATATATTTGGTGATGGAGTATGCATCAGGAGGACAACTTTCAGACAAGATGGTGAGGATATGTAACTTGGTTTTGAATTTTTTTTTTTTTGTTTTAATTTTATGGTTTGATTAATTTACATTTCTTTTTTGGTTTTTTTTAGTTGTATTTGAAGATATTGGAAGAGAAAGATGCAAGGAAGTATTTCCAACAATTGATTGATGCTGTGGATTACTGTCATAGCAAAGGTGTTTACCATAGAGATCTCAAGGTTTCAAACTAAAACTATTAATTTTTTTTTAAAATATTTTTCTCTGTTTGAATTTTCAGTGTTCTCTTTCAAACATTGGATTAGATCTTAGATGAATAATTTGATTTGCTGTCATTTTGGACAAATTTTAATTGAATAAAGGATTAAGAGGAATTAAAAAATAGATGAGAAGAAGCTTCTACGCTTTCACAGTGTGGATATATTGTTGTATCTCTAGTGGTTTTTATTTTAATATCTTTATCAACTTCTTGTTCATATTGAACAAATTGACAAAACTAATTATTTTTAGCATTATTTCATCTTAGTAAACTGATTAAGTTTTAATTTATTTTGAGAAAACAGACAAAAAAAAATTATTTAAAGCATATTTCGATCTTTGCAAACACATTACTTTTTTATTTATTAATATCACTGATTAAATTCTTTTTTTTTTTAATGCTGAGAAAACAGCCCGAAAATCTATTATTGGACGGTGAAGGAAACCTCAAGGTTTCAGATTTTGGATTAAGTGTACTAAAAAAGGTGAGGAAATAAAATTATGTAATTAAATTATTGTTTATTTTATTGTTCAATAATAATTAATTTCCTTTCTTTTTTCAATGAATTATGCAGCCAGGAGATTTATTGTCTACATCCTGTGGGTCACCAAGTTATGTAGCTCCTGAGGTAGACGACAAAAACATTTATTTATTGATTAAAAAGAAATAAATAATTCACAACTTTTATTTTCAATGATTTGTACATAAGAATAATCAACATATTGCATTCATTTGATCACATCATTCACAAACATTTTCTGAAATTGTTCACCATCATTGATCACAAAAATATCATTTGCGCATGAGCAAAAGAAAAAGGGAACCTGTCTGATGCTCCTGAAACCGAATTAAAAAAAAAAAAAAATCAATTGATGATATTGTTTATAATCGAAAAATGATAGGTGATAGCACATAACAATTACGAGGGAGCAGCCGCCGATTTGTGGTCTTGCGGCGTGATTCTCTTCGAGTTGCTAGCTGGATATCTCCCATTTGAAGATCGGAGTCTGACAAACTTGTATAGAAAGGTTTTTTTTTTCCATACTCTTCAAATCAAATACAAAATTTCTGTGGCATTGATGATGACCTGATGTTCTTCCGACAGATAACAAGGGGAGAATATACATGTCCTACCTGGTTCACGGACGCACAAAGAAGATTGATTTCCAGAATATTAGATCCATCGGCAATAAAGGTAACAATCTATGAACCCCTCTATGAAATCATCGACGAATGTTTCCTGAGACAAGTTGAAATCTAAATAGAGAAGGTGACATGTTTACTTGGTTTAAAAAGAAAATTACCTTGGTCACGCTGTAGCGAGCAACGATAGCAGAACTTCTGGAAGACGAGTGGTTCCGAGAGGATTACACACCTTCGCCTGTGATGGAGAATGAAGAGCTTGTCAACTTGGATGTTTCTCCCATAGCGTCTGATAACACAGAAGTGAGCATTTGGTCTTTGCTGAAATTTACTACTCTGATCATGCAACTCTCGTTGACTATGAAATTTTGTGCAGGAGATAACCCACCAAACTGTCACAGAAAAATCCAACAGCTTCATCAATGCTTTTCAACTCATTGCAATGTCAAATGACCTTGATCTATCAGGTCTTTTTCAGAAGCAGGTGCATAGAATGAAATCTTCTCACATTTGTGTTGTTAAAATGGAAACTAACAACATCTGTGAGCATAATTCACTAGGAAAACAGTAATCAGAAAACGAAATTTGGCTCGACACATTCAGTTGATGAAACAATAGAAAAAATCGAGGTTGCTGCAAAAGGCGCTTGCCTGTCAGTAGAACGGATAAATAATTCAAAGGTATGATTCTTGTGGGTTTCTTTTGTCTTATGCCAGACAAGCAGTGATTTTTGCAGCCATCATCATATTCACTCTTCTGATGTTTCAGATTAAACTTCATCAAACAAAAAAACTAGCAAGATGCAAATCACTCTTTAAGGTATCAGCGGAGGTAAGCGCACCGGATCATGCATGAGTGACAAAAGGTCAGCATAAACAGCAACACATAGCAACAGAGTTTTGTAAAATTTGCAGGTCACTGAGGTCACACCAACAAATTGTGTGGTAGAGATATCTAAATATGCAGGGGAACTACTAGTGTACAATGAGGTAATCAAGTCTCTTAGCTGGTAAAAAAAGCTAAAAAAAAAATCTGTATTTCTGATGCAACCACAAAATCCAGTTTTGTAGAAGCCTATCAAATTTGCTGAAGGAAAACACCAATGGCTCATCAGATTTGCAGTTGTCAAAGGCTAGTGCACAGCAGAATTGAAGAGTGGACAGGTAAGTCTAGGTCAAATTCCTTATGGTTTAATGTCATACGGGCATTCTGATTATTCTCTATCTACTGGTTTTCTCGCAAATGTGTCTCTAGAGAAGAATGAAGGGATAAGGTCGTATCGGATACAAAGGAAGCCCATCTACTGTCAATACCAAAAAATCTCCAGGCCCAAGAAGCACCAAGATCCAGATTTGTTGGTCCAATGGTAAATTGCAAATGCAGCACAATAATACTTTTGGCAATCACTATGTTTGTAAATTACACAACATGATCACCTGATGAACATTTGAAATGACAAACATCTAAAATTTCTTACCTGTATTCATGATACGCTACAATAGCACTATTAAGAAATAAAGACGAACATGCAAGTAAAACTCAGTTTCTCCTATCACTTGACATATTGAGGACACGAAATCGAATGGCTCATACAAAGTGAAAAATAAAAGATCACTGCGATCTTGTTTGGATTTTTATGCATGGCTCCTTTAAGAAGATTAATATCCTTAATTTCGTCACCTTTCAGAAAGCACCCACCTTTGGAGTAATGATATAAGTTTAGAGTATAAGGGCAATATTAACTTTTAGATGTTCGAATCTATATTTTAACTTGTCAAATCACAAACAAACCAAGCCCTGATACCATTTTAATTAAATCCAAAACAAGTAAACAAACTATTGAAGAAAAGGATGTAATTTGATTATCATTATACAATTAAGGCATACCTCTTCTTAAATAAGAAAAGGATTACGATTTTTTAAACTTAACCCAAAAGCGTTATCATCCTTATATTCTAAACATATAGTATTACTATAACACCTGGCCCTTTGTTTTCATGGCATTTTTCCTAGAGGGCTTTTACTTCTTAACTGCTTAAGGGTTGCAAGTGAACTCCGAGGGGTGAGTGTGTAACAAGGAGTCTTAAGCTTTTATGGTTAATTATTCTGTATAATTTAACACTCCACTAGCTCAGGCCCTTGTCAGGTTCTTTTAGTTTCAATTCTGAGAATGCACCCTTACATGAGAAACTTAACACACTAGTTTAGCACCATATGGGCCAATATGATACAAACCACCCATCATTTACAACCAGACCTACAAGCGTATCTAATCCAATTTGCACCCTAAACTTCAATTTCTCAATGGTGATGTTTCCCTAGAATTTTGTTTTTCATTGCTGGCTTTTTATCATCGAACCTATAGATACTTCACTGATTGAATGGAAAATCCATCTAACCAAATCATATATCAACCAGGAAGTTCCCATAACCTATTGAAGGTTGACACAGGAACTTCATACATAAAAGGAAATGCCTCCAAAAATAGTTTAGGTGATGGCAGATGGGGCATTGCGTGAGAGAGTACAATGCCAAAATCTTAATAAGAACATCAGCTATACAGCTTTCTAGTGAGTGTTCCCTTCCTAGATCATCTGTTGAACCAATGGCATCATGATAGGAACGGTTTTCATTCAGTTCCAAAAGCCCCTTGCTTCTTCTATCTTCAAAGATAGATTCATAGCCATCAAATTATTCTGTATGCCAATCACATCCTATATGATAGCGCCTACAACTGCAGCTGGCAGAGTCAACACACACTTCGTTAAAAAATACATCCCCATTCTAAACATGCACTTAAAAATCCTAATCAAAATGTTACTTACAAAAGTTGCTTGCACAAGTGAATCGGAACATGTTTATTTGTTCCATCTACCTTCGCAGAATCATGACTAAAGTGTTTTCCCCAAGGTTTAGGTCACATAAGAACTTCACAATAAATCCAGCAAATATACCACATGCATAAACCAGTTTCTTTCCTGCTTGTTTTCTTTACATTTGTTTTGTTAATTCCAAACCAAAAGACCACAAGTCTCCAGCATTATTTTTACACCAAAGAGCAAATTGAAATTTCAGCCATATAGCAACACATCTCAGATCACTAAAGTAGCCAAGATATGACAAAAAAAAACTTTAATCTTCCATTTGGGCATATCAAGAATGAAGATTCTAACAAGAGAATAATTTAAAGCAGCAATAATCACTAACTTTAGAGAGATGACAATACCATGTTCTCTGCAATCAACACAATTTATTTTGAGTTCCAAAGCAATGTGGCTAGATGAAAACAGTATAAACTCACATTAGCAATCATGCAACGAAAGAACTAAAAACAGTAATCATAATTAGGTATAAAATGCACATTGCTTCGGCAAAACAACAAAACAGCATACCAATCCAGAGTTCATCACGAACAGTTAAAATTTTCATCTTAAAATACATAGCATAAATAAATTATAAAAAAAGACAATAAATGGTTGATAATAGACTTGGAAAGATGCAGATATGCTTTCAGATGTGATGTAATGGTTCTCAACAACTAAGAACGGACTGACCTTCAATCCAGGTAAGATGCTGGAATTATGAGAGAGTTCAGTGTTCCATCACCATACTGCAACCTGTATTTCGTCAGATTTTTGCTAACACCTGCTAACGCTTTTAATAGATCATGCCCAGAGATAGACATTATTTTGTACAACATCCAGCACACGAGCCACAAATACAGAGTTTTAACATGAAAGAATTATTATATCAATTTAATAAATTGCATAAACACCCTTTCTTTATGAACTACTATATATCATATATCATCACTTAATTTCTTGAGGCAAATTAAGGCTTCACCCCATAAAGTATTCAGATGATCAAAAACTTAAATCCTTGTATTTTAGGTTTCTAGAGCTTCCAACAATTGATATTGTTCATATATTTAGTTCAACCTCTTGTGCAAATTAGTTATATGTCAGCTGCTATACTATTTTAAAATGCAGTTTAGAATTTGAAATTTTCATGGTCCTGAAGCTTGTATTCAAATCATACTCACAGCGCATTCAACTAACACAGAATGTTATATATTCCATATGCAACTATAAGATTGAATAATTTTAACACAATTGTAAGAAGAAAAAAAAATAGAAACAATATCCATTACATCATAAGTTAAAATGGAAACAGTTGAGAACAGTTGAACAAGTATTGACAGCTAAATCTCATGAGAGACTGACGATGAATGACATATACTAATTACTGTCCAATATGTGATGCTTGGGCACAAAATTTTACCAAATAAAATCAGCATCTACGTGAAAATAGTAATCAGGATGTGAAATAAAATGTATATACAATTCACTCATTAACAAAAATGTGCATACTCTAGTGTACAAACTACACATGCAATTGGCCCTCTCTAGCCTTCCAATCAACATGTGAGCCAAAAGATTTGTAGACGAACTAGATAAGAAAATTATCTATCATATGGGATACCACATCAGCACCATCTGAGTTCAACCAATAGCTCTTCACCTGGATAACGTTTAGCATGTATAAGAAGCTGTCAAACACACAGCAGTCAAAGAAAACAAATGTGCAAATAAAAAACATAGACATGTAATTAGTTAATATTTTAGTGAGTGAGAATGCAGAGTGATTGTTATGAAGCAATCAATAAAATGGACACTTAACCAAACAGGAGCAGTGTTGACGAATAGCATCTTATGTAGGGAACTGATCCCTAAAGATATTCTTCGGTAAAGAGGAATTGAGCTAATAACGCAAATAGTCATTTGTCACAATCAAACTGTGGTTTGTAATAGCTTAATTTGCAATTCATGTATAAAGGGTCATGGAACTGATAATTTGCCTTGTCAACACCAATGCTCTGGAGAAAAAAAATAAAATAAAAAGGTGCACTCCTGGGATATGTTCATATACTGTAAACAGATGACATTAAAGAATCATATAATAAGCCTCTGACAACTTAACTTTTGCATGGACTTTTTTATAA
Organism: Dioscorea dumetorum; assembly: GCA_902712375.1. Taxonomy (NCBI): domain Eukaryota; kingdom Viridiplantae; phylum Streptophyta; class Magnoliopsida; order Dioscoreales; family Dioscoreaceae; genus Dioscorea; species Dioscorea dumetorum. Next base: position 337,168 of record CACTHL010000478.1, read on the forward strand.
CAAATTCCGAACCTCTAGGTAGCATATCTTCTATTCATTCAGCATACACCCTATTATAGTCATATAGAATTTACCTATGATTTACTTTCTTAATAATAAACTCGTCTTTTTAGGTCCAAGATTTGGAATAAATACGCGATTTCCGGAATGTGTTTAGGCAGTACAAGTGAAACATTTCAAAAAAATTCATTGACCGAGGGGCTCGAAATCTGAATAATATTTGTTCCATTACTTGAAGTAGTTTTTGAGTACTCGTCAAAAGAAAAAGGGGGAAAAATTGAAGATGGACCTGGGTTTGGATTTGAGTGCCACAAGATCATGGTCTACAGACTGCACAAGCTTGATGGTAAAAGAAAGACTAACTATGTTGTCTGCTCAGGGCATTCATTGCAGACATAAATAACATAAATTGATTAACATGGAAACATAAAATCTAGGCTGACTCTAAAAAAATGATCACGAAGCATACAGTCAGGAGGTGAAGATATATTACTCCAAGAGAGGTGGATGTAATGAATATCATGTGTCAAGAACAATCATGATAAGATGATCCTTCAACATAAGCTAAAAGATGGTAACTCTTGCCTGGATGGTGTTATGTGCAATGTATCTTTGCCTACTATTCTGGAAGCTTACATCCACACGCTCCCAATTTACTTGTGTGAGACCTTTAATCATATACTCTGCAAACCATAAAAGAAGCAGTTAACTACTCAATAACAAAAAAGACAAACAATATCATTGTTTCAATACATGGCATAACTGGTACCAAAGATAGGATAATACATACAAGATTTTTCCCATTATTGCCCATCAAAACTTAAAAAAAAAAGAATTAAGATGCACATATGTTGTAGAAGATGCAGCTCAACACATTATTATTAGCCAGTCCCTTAGTAAAACATCATATCTTGCTGAAGAAATGTATTTCGATTGAACTGAGGTATTGCCAAGTATTGGTGATTTAATTCACATTTACTTCGTTGTAAATAATAACAAGATGACTCAAGGAATTTAATTGTCGGAGTTCCCAAAATTCTAATGCAGTACAAGGATGTTAATTAAAATCCAGCCCAAGAAGATTACCGGGAATTCATCTATAAAAAACCTGATAAGCTTTGAATAAATTCATCCTTTGGAAAGAACCAAGACTTCAAATGAGCAAATAAAAAAAACATTGCTTATGATAGTAATATACCTTCCAGATCAGATTTGTGAACTTCAATATCAGATGTTGGATCTTCACAACTACTTTGAGCATTTCCCTTGTCAACATATACAATATGGGGATAGTTCTTATCCGCAACAAGAAGGTGATACTGTTAACAGGATGAGTAAAATGAAGAGCATTGTCATCTAGAAGAAGGAGCCTTCGATCATAAAGTAATGCCACAGAGGAAACATACTTTTGGTAATTCATGTTGGCGGCGAATTGATGATGTTCTCCATCCCACCATATCTTTTCAGCAAGTTAAATGTCAGAAAACACAATAACTAATCAACGTTAATTATCAGTACTTCTGATATCAGAAAGGATACGATCAAAATTTGCATTGGCATAGGCAACACGTCGTTTAAAAGACTTCAATGCTGACCTACAAATGGATTAAAATTTTTTTTAAAAAAAATTAACATAGTCTCCAAAGGGTTAAATCCCCAATCATTTAACTTTTCAATATCCTCAACAAGCAGTTTCTTAAGTGAAGACCCAGAACCTGAACTTAATATCATCATCACCAACCATTCGGATGAGAAGTGGAGGCTTTCCATCTTCACTGTCTGTCAAGAAAAGATGCTTTCCTGTCCTACCAACTATCAAATGTGCAGCTTCAGATGCACTCCGCTCCAAAAAGGGAAGGCCACACAGGAAAGGAAGCTGATGAAATAATCAAAATAAAGTAATAAGACACAAGAAAAAAACTCTTATAAAAGTTCACTAATTTGATGTCTGTTAAATTTTCTTATAGAGTGGCTGAATCCAAAAAAGGGTCAATTTTAGAAATTCCAAAACCATTAAAAAGTCACATACTGGTCTAACAGAGGGCACATGTCAATATCCAGTTGAAAAGGATGTGAGACCCTCTCCCTAACCACCTTCATGACACCATGTCGTTTTGTTGTCCTCATGGATAGAAAAATCTATCTAATTTATTGTGTACAGTTGTCAATGGAAGGCCACTCTGTCCATGTGGGATGCCACGCACCCAAATGGTAGAGAATCTCTACAACCTGGGTTTAACTGATGAAGACTTATGAAAGAACAGAAGAATGGCTAATTCTTGGAAAAAGAGATCAAGATCAAGATAATAGCAAGAGATAGTTATTAAAACTATAACTGATTCAATAAACGCCAACTTAAGGTTGTTATAGAAAAATTGGCTGTTGGACTATAAACTGCATCTTAATACAACAAAGCATCAGTCATTTTGATAAAGGTCTACAACAAGTAGTTTTTGGGTAAGCATACCACAAAATTTTATAAATTATTGTGTTAAAAACCAACACTAAATGGTTGTTTCAATGAGGAAAAGCAAGTAAAACATACTTCAATTGGGAAAGTAACGAACATCTATTTAGGTTCACTTTAGAAAACCCCGGTCCTCTTATTTAAAAAGAGTTGTGCCTCAACCTTATATGAAAATGATTCTTTTAGACTTCAGTTCTACATTCTTTTCTTTGAATAGTTTATTTTCTTGTTTCGAATTATATTGACATGATGTCAATGGTTAGGTTGTAAAGAAAGGAAAGAGATCGGTGTGCAGTGCTGTAAGGCGCATAAATACTGTAGAGCTGGTACTGTTTGGTAGTACTGTAGTGCAAGTTGTACTGTTTGGTGTACAGTACTGCAGCTATGCATATGGCATCTACCACGACTAAAATTATTTGGTTTCGATGGCTTTTCGATGCTTTGGGATATCCACACTTTGAACCTATGCATCTTCGTTGTGATAATAAATGTGTCATATTAATTGCTCATAACTTAGTTTTACATAAAATTGCTAACATGTTCACAGAGACTTACACATTTGACCCATTTTCAGTTTCTTTTGAGCAAAATCTTGATGTTAGCGTGGCAGACTAATAGTATATTTTCAAAATATAAAAGTAATAATATCTTTTTAATTAAATTGAAAAACCTTGATCCTTCTCTAAATTAAAGAAAATTATACCTCAATTGTATAAGGAGAGAGCAATTATTCTTTTAGCCTTAAGATATACATCCTTTTCTTTTAATAGTTTATTTACTTGCTTTGGATTGCATTAACAATCTTTTTCTTTTAATAGTTTTCCATAAAATTGCTTGCATCAGTTAAAGCAATCTTCCATGTCTTTTGCTCTTTCAAGAAAATTTTCAAAACAAAAATGTTGAACAAACATAATCCAGCTAAAAGAAGGCAAACCAACTACTCGGAAAGAAAGAATTCTTGACAAATGAAACACGAGCTGACCTGGTTATGCCCCCCTGAACCAAGATGTGGTGAGGCAAAAGTTATAAAGTTAGTAGGCACTAGTCCAGCAATACCGCCGTTGAGAACAATATCTTTACATGAGGGGGTCCCATTGACATGAGCAGACTCCTTGATAATGGGACTGTAAAGCCTCCCAATAGCATATCTTGCTATCAAGCCACCCAATGAGTGAGCCACAAATGAGATTTTTCTGATGTCACTTCTACGGTTCAAGATAGATCGCACCTACATCACATAAACAGCAAGAAACCACAGCCTTTCTGATGAACCAGCTTAGCAAGCTCAGCGTTTGTTGGAATAATGACATTAACAGTGTAAAAGCAAACTATATAAGTTATGGCATCCTCCAGACAATATAAACAACCACTAGATAATGTGTAAAAATTTGTCATATTGATCAAAACTTCAATAGTGACACCAGACAAACTATAATATATGAAATTCAGGGGCATACAGAAGTGGCCTTTCACTGGAATTACCTCTTCAGCTAGCCTTTCACCCATCAGATCTACACCATCAAATGTCAATAGTGAAGAATTGCATTCACTACCTGGGAATAAGATTAAATCAAAAAAACTTATTAGTAGATATGCTAAAAATTCAACAAACAATTTAATGCCTAAAAAATAATGGAGTTTCAGCACATCCTATATATTTAATAAATATCAGAAAGGTGTGAAGGATCAATTTCAACAAAATTTCAACTTTAGGGAAAATTGCCTTTCCTTTGCATTTCCGGTTATTTTCAATATCATCATGAGTACATGGGTAACCAAATGCACTTGAAGAGATTTGACATGAATCTAGATATCTTAAAGAGGTTTTTTTAACTTTTTTCCATGTGAGCCAAAACAAATCAAATACAATGACATAATTGCAGCATTTAAATTTCTTGACATTTAAATTTTAACCTCAGACTATACCAATCATCAAATTTTGGTGCTACCTTTTAACGGTTAGTTGATACCATTTTCAACTGGAAACCTTGTTGCTTGATATTATTTCATCTTCCACCTTAATTAGGTATTATTACTCATGAATCTATGCTGAAATGAAAGATAGAACGTCTAACAGGAATAAGCCTAAGCAACTTATCGAGGTGCTAAAGTCTTATTTCATAATATACTTTTTGTCATAACCACACAAAATATTCTGTAGCAAGCGTAAAAAATTATGTCATTATCAACCATGTTTAACAAGCAAAAAATGCTGATAAGCAAATATGGCATGGCTAATTGAGTTCCGTAAGGAATCAGCTACTGCAAAAATTATAAGAAATGAATTTCATTGTCTGGATACTGATGCATACTATGATAGATGCAGTACAGGTCAGGTTACTTGATAAATAACTAGAAGAAGGCTGAAAATACTATGAATAATGAAATAATATGCTTCCATATCAGAAAAATGACAACCAGGTAAACAATTTATGTATAGAAGAGATATCATGCAAGCAGAACTCACAATGAACAATAACTTTATTCGGAAGCCTTCTTACGAATTGTTCAGCAGCAAATCTCCAATCTTCTGCACTGAAAATTACAGGAAAAATATTTTTAACACTGGAGAGATAGCCCCTCTCTCCATCTAGGGAGACACCACAAAGAAACATTCCAAAATATTGACACAACTTCAACGATGTAGCAAAATACAAATTCATCAGGTCTCTAGTTGGTTTATAGACTGCTACACTGTGTAGAGCATTCAGTATTCAGCATTCAGAATTCAGAGCCAATGCATTCAATTCATGCAAGTGATTCGCTTCAATGTGCCATAATTGAACATGCTGTCCAATCCTTGTTGATAGGTCATAATTCAAACAGAATTAGTTTAATCATCAGTAACTAACGTTTTCCGCTTAAAAAAAATCCAAGAAATCATATCAAGCTAAAAGAAGCTTCTAATAATCAAGACCAAGAGTCATTAATCTCGATAGTCCTATTCTATCCTTTCCTTTTGTTCCCATGATATCAAGACATTTTTTATTGTTTCTTCACATCAATAATGACCAAAATTTAACGTGCATTCCTAAATTTCAGAATAGCTGTCCATGAATCCCCCCAAATTCACAGTGAAGCACCAATCAACCAAATCATAAATCAAAGCACCGGAAAAAGCACAATATACCTTCCAACAAGTCCATGAACCATAACGACCAGGTGATCCGGAGCCATCTCCGGCTCCTCCAAAGCCCCCCTAATCGGTTCCTCACCAATCTTCATCCATTTCCTCACCCGCTCCTCAAGAAAACCCATCCATCCATCAGGAAACACCTTATCTCTCCCCATGCTCCGTTCCTGAGCACACTTTGGTCGAAACCCTAGTTTCCTACAACCGGCTCTCATCGGAACTCGAACTTCCCGGAGCAAGGGGATCTCCACCGAGGAGACCGCCGCTCCGACAGTCGGATTCACGACGAGCATAGATCGATGATTCAAGAGGAGACAACGAGAGCGAGAGAAAATGGGAGCTGCTCGAGCTCGTGGTGCTCGAGAGAGAGAGGAAAATATCAAGCGAATCGATGAATGATGTTCTGGTTTATTCGGAACTGAATGACAGGAAGAGGTCGAAGCTATGAAGAAGGCGGCGCGTTTTGACACTCCTTTTGCAAGTAAGCCCTCCTATCTTTTACTTATTCGCTTTTGCCTTCATAATTAAAATGCATTTACAAATTAATCCCTGCATTATATAAAACATTATAAAAATTAAGAGGGGTATCTTAATAACTAAATAATGAGTGTTATATATTGCAATATACAAGTGAATTTTATTGGTTAATAATAACTTAATAATAAATTTAAAAAAAATGTAACTTAATATACTTTAGTTATCAGAGTATAACATTAGTTGTGGTTTGTTCAAGGTCTAAAGTGGTATTTTAATAATAGATAGGTTGGGAGGCTTTTTGTCATTTGATCCTAGTTCATTTTATTGTTATTATTATAATATGTAAGAAAATTATGAAAAAGGAGAAGAATAACTTATAAAGCATTATTTTATTATTAGATTGAAAACCCACGTGCTTTAATGTACTGTGTGGTCAGGTTTGATAAATTGTTTTTATCGGGGTTTGGTATGAAATATAATCGCAAACTCAACAACACATATATTCTTATTTTGTGAGAATTTGGGATTTGATCTCAGACCTTTTCTGGATATCCGCATAAAAATATCTAATTTTGATAAATCAAATTAGTTTAAATTTGTGGGGGTTTCAGTCGCACTGTCTTTAGATCACAAACTTCTCAATCCTTTTTGTTTTTTTTGGAAAAAACATTATAAAAATAACTATCAAAAGTTACTATCAATTTTATGAATTTGTTAGAGTTGTTAGTGAATTTTTTTTTTCTCAATATGTATATATCTCATGTCAATATTATACATAGCGTGAATATTATGTAAACACTTAACTCAACAGAGATAAACACTTAATATTATGTAAGAATTTTGACGTCAAAAGACCAAAAATTAAATATTGTTGGTTAATATATATTATTCAAATAAACATTACTTTTTATTTTAAAACAATGATTTTGTAATAATATTAATGAATTATATAACAAAAACTTTTTTTCATTGTTTACAAAATCTAGTGAAAAACAGAAAACATTATAATAACTCCGGGAACTCATCCAGCCCATTCTCTCGATGTCTTTCTCTCTCTTTTTTTGAGGGTTATTTCTCCCAATTTTTTAAAATATGTGGCGTCTAATAAGGTTTATATTATTTATATGTATAAAAGAAAAAATGGAGGTGGTACTTGCAATACCTATTCAAATGGTTATTATAGGAAAATTAAGGGACTCATGTGAAAAAAAGATAAAGAAGGCAAGCTGTGCTAAATTGCTAATTAATTAGTGGGGGCTACCTTGTCATGACTCCTGTCTCTGCATCGGAGCTCGCCTGAGATGGAGGCGGAGGCCGCTCGAAACGCGAAGGAGACGCTGGAGCTTGCGTTCCAGATCTCGAACATTCTCGAGACTGGCTTGGATCGCCACACCCTTTCCCTCCTCATCGCCCTCTTGGATCGCGGCGTCAACCCTGAAGCCCTCGCGGCCCTCGTCCGTGAGCTCTCCCCTCCCCGTCAGTCGTCCGGTGCTCCTATCCCTTCTGTGACGGCCCCTCGCCAGACCTAGTTCCCTTTCTCTAGGTACGATCTTCTGGCGATGGAAATTCTCTGGTTATTTGCTTTGTCTGGAATTTAGGGTTTGTGTTTTTGATATCATTGTTGATGGAATTTCTTGCCGGATATGGATTTTTGTTTTAAAGATTATCTTGCTTTAATTCGGTAGTCGAAAGAATGCGTTGTTTGTTTAGAATCGTGTTGTATGTCTTGTTTGATGATTTCCATGAGTGTGTTGTTGTGGATCTGTGGATTATAAGGATTTACATAAAAAATTGTGGGAGAGTTCAAGCTAAATTGGATAAGTATGGATGGGTGGTGTAGTTATTGTTAGTGTCAGAGGAATCTAATGGAGTTGACTTGGAAGTTAATCTTGAAGGTTAAGGGAAAATGCCTTAATGTTTGTATGTGATGATTTCCATGCTTGGATTCAGAAAGACTAGCGGAGTGCATCATTTGATTAAAATTATGCCGTCTCTTGTTTGATGACAGATGAGCGTGCACGCGGGCATGTGTGTGTTGTGGATCCGTAAATATTAGGACTTACATTCATAGAGTAAGTATTGTGCAGATGAATTCAAGCGAAATTTGATGAAGAGAAAATGATAACTTCCCAAGATCTTCAGTAAAATTTGCAGTTTTTCAGGAACGGATGGCTAGTTTTATGTATTGTTAATGTTAGAGGAAAAGCTGGAGTTGCATTGAATATTTACATTTTTTTGAATTTGAATGTATGGTTTCTGAAATGTGGCTATTGCAACTTGCAAGAGATTCTCTCCAGGGATGTTTGGATTGAGAGAAGTTGGGCAAAAGGAAAAGAAAAAAAACTGGGATTCTGTTTTGTTGCATTAGGTTGGATGAGAAATGAGATTTACAAGCAAATGAAAAGAAATGTATTATGGAAAAAGGGTAATTTACCTTTGAATAATGTAGTTTAGCCTTGTTTTATCACTAGCCTCTGAAATTTCAATTTTTTCTTTTTTGAAGAAAAGAACCCGAAGGCTGGACTTTATTAAAAAGAAAAATATTACAACTAAACAGAGACGCTAAAAAACACAACCAGAGCGGCTGGACCAAAAACTAGAGAGATTACATGAGGTGGAATCCGTGTTCACTGAAACATTTCATTAACCAACGTGGGAGTTCTCCGCCGTGATGAAACAAACTGATTCCATGTAGATTGAGACCAAGTGCTGCTAGTTTGTTCGCCGGGATGTTCCATGCTCTCGGTATGACATGCGTTTGTGGCCGGCCCACTGAGGCCAACAATTGCGTAATATCCGGAATCCAGTCATGGAGTCGCCAGTCCCATATGGGACGTTCTGCTTTGAGTAATCTTGCCAAGTCTTCACTGTCAACTAGTAGATGATGGATTCTGCTCTGTCTAAAGCTAGCTTCTTGTAGTGCAATCCTCACAGTAGTAATGTCAGCAACCATATCAGTTTCCGCTCGATTAGAACAACAACCTGCAATCAGAACATGATAATTAGCAGTGGTTATAAAAAAACCTGTGCGACTTACCTCCTTGTCCTGATCCCAAACTTTCGAAATAAAAATGAAATTATCATTCGACTGGAAATTGCTTAAGATAAACTTTGCGCTGCGAAATTGAACCTGTGCATAATTAAATTCATAAACATGAGCAAAAGCCTGGCAGGTTATTCTATAACAATTTAGAGTAATGCTTCTAAATATAGCTTCACATCGATTTTTCCAAGTGAACCAAATAGTAGAAGCAATGATAGCCTTATCAAAGTTGGAATAGATAGATTGCAACAGCCATTCACCAGAAGCAACACTATTCTGAAAAATTATCTCTTTATTGAGCTTGTTGCCCACAAGTCTCCAGATTTGTTGAGCTTTGCTACACAAATTAAAAAGATGATTAGAGGATTCATAGACCAACCCACATAAAATGCAATTCCTTCTAGGACCTAATTTAATGTGATATAAATACTCGCTAGTAGGAACCTTGCCATGAACCAACAACCAAATAAAGTGTTTGACTCTGGGCGCAATTTTAAGAAACCAAATGACCTTCCACCCAGCCCAAGAGTCTAAATGAAGTCTTTGATGATTAAGAGTATGATAAGTAAATGAGCTATACGATTACTCTTAGATTTGGGACACCACACCCAAAATGAAGGAGCATTATTATCAATCATGCCCAAATTAAGATAAACATGATCAAAACCTGTGCCAAAGAACTCCTTTAACTTAACTATATCCTAGCTTCCAAAGGACCAGAAATCAGAAACTTGCATCAGCTCCATGTTCAAACTTGTGTTAACAAAGGTCGGCCACAAAGCAATTGGGATTTCAGAACACCAAGAGTCAAATAGAAATGAAGTGGTGCTGCTATTAATAGATTTGATCTGAAAATAATGCTTAAGCCTGTGAGCCGAGGCACAAAGACCTCTGAATAAAGTAGAGCATCTAGCTGGAATGCAGTCACGCCAAAAATTTAGACGCCCATATTTTACGTGCAGAATATCAACCCAAATTGCAGCGTCACAATTAAGGTATTTAAACACATTCTTGGCCATTAAAGAATGCTTGGTAACCAATAGGTTTTTAATACCTAGACCCCCCTCAGATTTAGCAAACATAACATATTCCCACGCAACAGCTTGGATGCCCTTTCCATTGCCACCCTTATATCAATAAAAAGCCCTAACAATCTTGGAAATCTCTTTAAGTACCGAGTCGGGGACAGGATAGACAGACATGTAATAAACAATATGGGATAAAAGAGAGGAATTAATCAAGACTGATTTAGCGGCGGAGGATAACATGGAACGTTTCCAAGCGGCACACATAGTCCGAATCTTATCAATAAATTTATCAAAATGAGCCACTACTATCTTCTTGGGAGTAATAAGAACACCTAGATAAATGAAAGGAAAGCAGCCACCATAAAATTTAGGATGGAGGAGATTCTATTAGTAACATGCTGGTTAAACCAAGAGGGAAAATACAACGCTGACTTCGAAGTGTTAGAAAATTGACTAGTCATTTTGCCATATAAGTTTAAACAGAATTTGATGTTATGAGCTGCACTTCGAGAGGCATGTGTAATTAAAATGAGATCATCAGCATACATCAAATGATTAAAGTTGTGCCTTAAGCGATTATCAAATCCTGAAATTAAATTATAATACAGACCAGAATTAAGTAAAGTGGTAAGAATTTGGGAAACAATGATGAACATATACGAAGAAATAGGATCGCCTTGTCTAACATCCCTATTAGGTTTGAACCAAGTAGTAGGATGGCCATTAACAAGGATCAAGAAGGAGGTAGAAGAAATACAAGCTTTAACCCAAGAGATCCAAATCGCAGAGAATTTCATATGGGTAAGGGTGGCAAGAATTGCACTCCAACTTGATGAATCATAAGCTTTTTTTATGTCAATTTTAATAATCATCCCAGATGGGCCATTAATATCACTCTCTATAGTGTGAACAACTTCTTGAAGAGTAATAATATTATCAGAGGGGCATTTTCCCGTCACAAAACCGGCTTGCTCCATCCCGATAAGGCGGGGCAGGACTGTTTTAATACAATTAGCCAACAATTTGGAAATAATTTTAGAACAAACATTACAAAGCGAGATTGGACGAAAATCAGAAACCAATTTATGATTTTTTATTTTTGGAATAAGTGCAATATAAGTTTTACCCTAGGAAACAGGGAGAGTAGGATGTTTGAAGAAAAATTGAATGGCAGAAGTAACCTAATCTCCAATCATATGCCAGAAAAACCGGTAAAATTTGACGTTAAAACCATCTGGGCCAGGATTTTTTCCAACAAGGAGGTCCTGGAGGGTAAGATAAATTTCATCTCTAGTAACCTCCTGAGTTAAAAAAACCCCATCAGAATCGATTATAAAAGGTAAGTTACTAGGAAGATCGTTTAAAACTTGCTTAAAATCCTGGCAGTCATTTTGATTCCACAATATAGTATCCTAAAATTTCAATTTTAGAATTGAACCATGAGCTTCTAGATTTGTTACATTTTGTACCCTCTATATAGTATCTGTAAATGACAGAAAATATATCATAAAAATTTGGGTAAATTACCTTTTGAATTATGTGGTTCAGCCTTTTCTCACCACTAGCATTTGAACTTTTAATTTTTAGAAATGAAGCAGGAACTGTTAGATTTGTTACATTTTTGCATGCTCCATACAATATACAGTAAATGCTCCAAGTCATCTGCTTAGTTGTCTTATCACGTGGCTTCACATGTGATGTAGAACATCAAGGAGGGCATGAACATGTTACCTCATATAAGAAAAATTCTACCAACTAATTTAACTTCTTGGGGAATATTTTAAAGCATGAGAGATGAAAAGGGGAATTGATTGGTGGGGTAATTTTTTTTCTGACTGTTGTGTCCTTACCCAGTTCCTAATGGATTGCCACTCATGTGAAGCCACATGTAAAACTAGCGCAATGGGTATTGCGTGGGTGACGGTAAATTCGACGCGGGGTGCACATTGCAATACATATAGAGCAGTGGGTTGAATAGGCAAAATTGAAAGTTTATGGTCTAATGGCTAAGGCTAACTATAGGATTCAAAATGTTTTTTTCTCTTTGCATTGTTTTGATTAATTTCTTTAGTTTCTTTTCCGTTGCCTCCATCCAATCTGGAACCGAAACTGCCTGTTGGTTAAATATTGAGGAATTTGGACAAAAATTGCAGTACGCCTGATTGGTATCACTAAACTGTGAGCCTGATATTCTCTTTTTTTTTTTTGGGTCCTGCATGCCAATATTGTATGCAGCCTGTCAAGCAGGTGATGCGGAATCTTTTTATGATCCATGGGAAGTGCAATTAATTTTTCAAATTCTCTGTTGCTGCTGCTGCTGTTCTTTTGTGGTTTGGCTTCACCAGGACACAATTGATTTGAACCAGTGATATCTCCTTGGATCTCACTCATGGTGGTGTTGTGCTGTTGTTTGAATACTATTTCTCATCCTAAGGTCAAACGTTTGTTTAATGAATCACTGTATACAATGACCCCTTCTCAAAATGTGAAATCAGTTGAACAAGTGGACAGGTGTATGGCATGGTTGGAGGTCTTTATGCTATTCAACATTGCCACACCAAACTAACAAAATGATAAATTCAGGATTAGAAGTCTATCAAACTTTTGATTTATAAGTTTCATCATAGTTATGGCCAATATTGTGAGTAGATTTTCTTGGATTGAATCATTAGTTGACCATTACTTGGCATTAGAAAAAGCATGCAAAATATTATCATGAAGGCTGTGTTTGATTGGCAACATGAAAAATGGGTGGGAAAAAAAAATTTCCACGGAAAATTTTTCTATGGAAAAATTTTTTTTGGAAAATGAAAAATAGCCGTTTGATTGGCATTATTTTCTAGCTAGAAAATCAAAATTTTCTCTTGTAAAATAAAAAAATTAGCTCTCCCATGTTATTTTTTCACATAACCCGTTACATTTTTCATGGAAAACTTTTCCCATGGTGGAGGTAGGAAAAGTTCTCTTGTTTTGATGGAAAATAGGTTTATGTGACAACATAAAAGGAAAAATTTTCCATTGAAAATTTGGGCAAACAAACAGTCTATTTAGCTGAAAAATGACCCGTGAAAAATTTTTTCAGGGAAAAAAAGCGCAATCAAATACAGCCGAAATGAACACGTTTCTGCAAAACATTGTGTTTGTTTCAAACGCCCTAGTGGTCTTTGCATCTCTCCAGCTCTTTACAACTATTTTCCACTGACTGTAATTGTTGATAATGATGTGTAATTGTCTGATATCGATTGCATCAAGTTGGTCATATGGTTTATCATTTATTTGCTGGACCATTACGTATGGATTTCTTTTTCAGTCACGAACAATCAAGTCTGTAATAGCGAGATGTAGCGGCACGCATCAGTGTAAGTGTTTTGTCTTTTTCGTCTTTCAAGTCCTTTTCAATGACAAGGGATGTAGACTTTGAGTCATATGTGCTATGCAAACCGCGTAGCAGGCTTGATGTTTAAACTTACAGGATAGAAGATGCAAACCTCTATATTCAAATTCAGATTTATATAATGGAAGGCAATTAGTTGCGCTGGTAGTATTTTTATGTAAATTTCTTAGCTTGGTTGCTCCTTGGCTGGCAAACCGAGATTGATAACTTATCTTCAAATGGATGGATTACCATGTGTAAGCAAGGCCTCCGATTCATGGTTTGCATGCTTGGTTGCCTTTTTATTTGAGCTCTGATAGAAGGATGCAAAATGTTGCATGTAATTTGTCTATTATTAACATTATATGAACGGACTAGAAATTGCCTCATGATTTGCACCACAAGGGCCATGATCAGAGCCTTTGAAGTAATAATACTAGAAATTATCTCATGATTTGTACAAAGACCATGATCACTGTGTATGAAGTAAAATATGTGCATAGAAGATAGCCGGCAGAGCACTGCTTTGAAACTTCAAAGATCATATGGTAAGTTTTAAGTTAGAGAACTCTGGAATTTTGTCAAATTCTCATAACTTCATTTAGAGTGCAATCAATCCGTAATATTTTTTATCTTCCATTATTATCTGCAGTGTTTCTAGAAGTTGCTTGTCTCTTTCTTTGTTCTGAAATCAAGATTTTAGACTTGCATGTGTATTCTGGCGTCCATATTCAAATAGTTATGTATTGTTTTCAGGCCTGCATTCGTTTGTTGGGACTTAAATATTTTTTTATTGGAAACTGTTGCATCACTATTTGTGCAAAGTTCTATCAAACTTGCTTTCTGACTCATGAGCAATCATTAATAGTTTTTTTCCTTTTTGGCAAAATGACCAGCACTTAACACTATCTTGAGATACATTGGGTCATAAGTAGGAAATATGAGTTTGTACTCATTATCTCCGGACAAACTTCCCCTTTCCAAGTTTTCCCAATTGGCAACTATCTTTGTAGGTATCTAGACAAAGAACAATTTATACCCCTACTAAAGTGAAAACTACAGAAGGGTATCAATTCCAAAAAATAACTCATTCAGGTCTTATCCATGAAAGTGCCCCATCACTCTCTCCGGCGGCCACCATTGGCCCCACCGGAGCAGTAACTCCCACCGCCCCAGACTTACACATTCCCCTTACCAACCCACCAACTATAACCTAGTGGTCCGCTAAGCACTCTTCTTTTACACAGTCCACACCATCACAAAGAAAGCAAACACACATAAAACACCTACTAAGAAAGTTAAAACAATGACCATAGTACCATACCTTCTTTTCCTATATCTACTTTTTTTTTAAAAAAAAAAACACTTCGGCGCTTATTATTATCTTGTCTTTAAGCGTAGATGAGTTGGCAGCTAACGGGTGCAAGATCCACAAACTTATCGGGTCCCTTGATCAGCTCCCACTCAATGTTAAGATCCGACTCCTTCCCTCCCACCCGGCCCACCCCGACGTTTAGGCCATTTCCAATCACGTATACTGTCCCTTTCACACCGCACGCTGCGTACGGCTTCTCTAACAGCAAGGGCACCCCTTCACCACCCACCGCCCGCCACGTGTCCTCCTTCTCGTCATAAGCCTTCACTCTCCCCGCCCCACACTCTGACACGACGAACAGCTTCTCATCCACCACCGCGCTCACACCGGTCCACCCCGTTCGCATCCCTGCCTTCATCTCCTGCCACGTGTCCTCATCGACGTCGTACTCTCCGCCACGTGGAGGGTCCTCGAAGGGCCACTTCCAGCCGCCGGTGATGTAGAGGCGGCGGCCCAGCACGGCGGCGTCGTAGCGTTCGATGCTTCGCCGAATCGGAGAGATTTCGGTCCATCGATCGAGATCCGGGTCATAGCGATCGACGGAGTTGAGATCGCCTCCGGCGACGACGAGGTGATCGCCGACCGTGGCGGCGGAGAAGAAGGCGCGTGGTGTGGGCATGGAGGCGGCGGAGATCCAGGCGTTGGTGGATGCGTTGAAGGAGAGTACGGTGGGGATCGGAGAGTAAGTGTCAGCACGCATGCCGCCGATGAGGAAGAGGTGGCCGGAGCGGGGGAGGGAGGCGGCGGCGAAGGAGGAGGGGAGGAGAGGGAAAGGGAGAGGGATCGGGGGGAGAGGGAGCCAGCGGGATGAGATGGGATCGAAGGCCAGGCATCGGAGGCGGAGAGAAGGGCGGTGGAAGGCGAAGACGGAGAGGTAGGGAAGGGAGGTGGAGGGGGAGAGAGAGCGGCGGCGGCGAGCAGCGGAGGAGACGGCGGAGGACCACGCCGGAGATACGGAGCGGGCGAGGGCGTGGTAGGGGAACGGGAGATGGAGCAGGCACTGCTCTGCAATCTCGTCGGGGAGTCCGGGGATTATCGGATCCTGAGGAGGATCTGATTTGGTAGTCTCTTTCTCCGTTTCGGATCCTGCCATGGATCCGTTTTGAGAAAGAAGATGCTTCTCAGACCTTCGAGTGTTTCCGAAGGGGGCCGTTATATAATGGTTGTCGTGACTCGTGGTCCCTACTTATTGGTGAGTTTTTGTTTGTTTATTTATTTTTATTTAGTAATATTTACAATTTCATTAGTTTTATTACATGACTTAATTTTTAGATTTTTTTAATTTTTTAATTCACCGATTTCCTAAGAGCTACATCCCTAAATCAATGAGTATATCTTTCTTAACTAGTGTTTTTTACTTAAGTTGCTGTTGATTTTTTAAAAAGGGTTTTTTTTTAGGAGAAAATTTTATTGATTTTTTTGCAAACATGTGAATTTATTTAAAATGAATAATAATTTTTTTTATAAAAATAGGGGAAATAGATAACACTCTGAAATTGCACTTGATTTGTTGAATTAATTTAATAAAAAATAAAAAATTCATTTCATATTAAAAAAAATGGTAGTAGTTTGAACATGCATTTAGTTGGGTCGCATGGAAATGCACATTTTTGTGATATGAATAAAAAGTGAGCAGCATCTTCATCACTTTCATTCATGAAAGCTTTGTAGGGTCCTTATGTGTCCTTGATCTCCTTTTTTATTTTATTTTTCCTCTTTTTTAAGGAAATAAATTTCACATAAGGCTTTTAAAAGCTATGCATGGCCATTAGGTAGCAAAGTGGGCACATGTCCTTCAGGGTATTATTATAAGAGAAGATGAAGTTCACCACTTTCACGTGTCATTTGTGTACTTTTTATTATTCTTTTATATATATATATATATATATATATATATATATATATGTGCTCTTAGATATTTTTAGATTTTAGAAGGCTGTGTTTGATTGAATACATGAAAATGGATGGAAAAGAAAATTTTTTCATCATGGAAAACGAACAAATAAACATTTAATTGACATTATTTTTTTAGCTAGAAAATCAAAAATTTCTATGAAAAATTCGATATTGTTGTTTGATTACTTATATATTCATATAAGCTCTTCTATTTTCCCCGAAAAATTTTTCCTAGGGTTGAGGATGAAAAAAATTTTCCTTGTTTTGAGAGAAAATAAAATCACGTGACAACATCAATGGAAAATTTGGGCAAACAAACGATCTATTTGGTGGAAAATGACCCGTGAAAATTTTTTTTTATGGAAAATTCGGGTAATCAAACACGGCTAAATACATATGCAAATCTAATGGTTACCATTAATTCATACATAGTAATGGCCACTATTAAATAATATCGTATATAACAACAATTTTGTGCAATTCTCTTATAAGTGACGGTCATTAGGTTGGTTATCATCAAATATCATTAGACAATAGTAACTCTATGGGCGTTTACAGATGACATTCTGTTATATGAAGATGGTAAATTTTGCACTTGCCAAGTGAAAAGAATTAGATATCAACTATTTGTCAAAACGTCGGTTGAAGAGATTTACTACAATGAAGCAATGGTAGGAGTTGTTATCCTCCACAGTATATAACAATAGTAGAGGGAATTCACTAATTTCACTTGTCATTTTGCCAAAATTTTACATCATATATAAATAATATAATAATATTACTATGCATCATGACAATCTAATATAATGCACTGATTTAATATATTATATATTATCTGTCTATAAAGATGGAAAACAGTAATCTAACATGTCTAGTGATTATTAGTTTTTTGTTTTATTTTTATTTTTCCTTTTTCCCGGAAAAACAGGTTTGAACTTTGAAGTTGGATGAGTCTTTTTAGTTGATAACTTAAACTATAAGAATTGTGCACCGAATCCGGTGTTAAATCAATAAAGTTTAAACCTTTATCTCAATTATAAGATTCCAAATTATCACTAAGGACAATTAGAAGGTTATGATAAGTCCTTTTCCAATTAACACACTTGCCCTTTTCTCCTTTGTTTTTTTTCACATTTTTTAATTTTTTTTGAAAAATGGTGTTTTTATTATTCTCTATTCTCAGTTTCACGTAGCAATAGAAACCACTTTTATTGATGGGAAAGATGCAAGTAGAGTTTTCTTTACGAGAAAAACAAAATTTTTAATGAGCCCACTAATCTAAAATGGAGATTTGTGTATACTTCAGCTATAGTTTGTGAGATCCACATACACATGGTTATTGAAATGATTCATTGTTTATATTCATAGTTTATATTCATAGTTTTTATAGGAGATTCAAGCACTAATTGACCCAAAAAACTTTGGCAGCGTGCAAGCAAATTTAATCACTCAACATAGTGGGAAGAGAAATGAATAGTATTTATCAAAAATAAATAAATGAATGAAAAAAAAAATAAAAAGCTTTTGTTAAATGATTGCATTATGTTCATGTGCATCCACATGCATTCACATCTACAAAATTAAAACAACACATGTTAGGTTGTCATCAGTACAAAAAAAAGAATATCTCACTGCAATGTAAAAAGGCTAAATTAGAAAATAATCAACCAACTAAACAAATATTTAATCAACTATAACAGAAAACAAGCTTATAATATAAGCAGTTCTAACCCTCCAATTAGCATGAAATAAATAAATATGTGTTCAGCGGTGGTTTAGGATTTTTATTCAGTGGTGGCAAATCTAAAAACAAAAACACTTATATTTTATCTTTTTAATTTTAGTGAGACAAATTGTAAAAAAATATTATATTTTAATTATATACACATAATATATTGTTATGAATTTTTTTCAAACTTCATGGGAAAGATTACAAATTTTTGAAAAAAGAAAGCAATTCATTGCTTATTGTTATTTCAGCATTACAAAGGCTGCTTTTAAATTATTTTTGGAGATCTTTTTTTGCATTGTTATAAAATAGTTTCTTACACTTTTATTTATATATTTTTTAAATTTATATTCCGAAAATAAAATTAAATATTAGTTTTTAGAGACTTGGATAGCTTTGACGTAAAATGAAGTTTGTAAATATATGGGCTTGTTTGGATTGGGCTTTTAAAAAAAATGTTTTTTTTAAAGTTTTGGGAAGCACTTTTAAAAAAAGTGCTTTTCGAGTAAGTTAAGTCTTTTTTATTTTTTATGTTTGGATAGGTTAATACGAAGTGCTTTTATATGTGTGAATTTGTTTGGATGTAGATTTCTAAAAGCACTTTTGGAGGTGACAAATGACTAAAATGGGCATTGATTGACTTTACATTTAATTATCATTATATATTCATATTAATGATGATAATGACTAATGTTATGATAATAATAATGATTATAATTATAATTACATTTATAACTATAGTTATAATATTAATATTAATTATATAATAATAATTATTATTATAATTATAATAGTAATTACGTAATAATTGTTATTATCGTTGTCATTAAGTTATTAATATTTAGAATTATAATTATAATTATAATTATAATAGTAATCACGTAATAATTATTATTATCGTTGTAATTAAGTTATTAATGTTTAGAAATATAATTACAATTATAATTATAATTATAATATTAATATTAATTATATAATAAGAACTATTATTATAATAATTATAATAGTAATCACGTAATAATAATTATTATCGTTGTCATTAAGTTATTAATGTTTACAGATATAATTACAATTATAATTATAATATTAATATTAATTATATAATAATAATTATTATAATTATAATAGAAATCACGTAATAATTATTATTATTATCGTTGTCATTAAGTTATTAATGTTTACAAATATAATTACAAATATAATTACAATTATAGTTATAATTATAATATTAATATTAATTATATAATAATAATTGTTATTATAATAATTATAATAGTAATCACGTAATAATTATTATTATCGTTGTCATTAAATTATTAATATTTACAAATATAATTAACATTATAATTATAATTATAATTATTATTGTTATAATTATAATAGTAATTACGTAATAATTGTTATTATCATTGTCATTAAGTTATTAATGTTTACAAATGTAATTAAAATTATAATTATAACTATAATATTAATATTAAATATATTATAATAATAATAATAATTATTATAGTAATTATGTAATAATTATTATTAAGTTTTCATTAAGTTATTAATGTTTACAAATAATTATAATATTAGTTATATAATAATGAAGGAAATGTAATGAAGGAAATGTATTATTTGGGAAGGTTATTTGGGTAATTTGGCAATCTCAAAATAGCTTCTCAGAAGTGCTTTTCTGAGAAGCACCTATGGGGCAGCTTCTGAAAAAAGCTGAATTTTAGCTTTTTCCACAGCTTCTGCTTCTACCTAAAAGCCCAAACAAACATGTTTTTTAAAACCCAGAAGTGCTTAATTTATAAAAAAGCACTTCTGGGCTAAAAATAAGCCCATCCAAACACCCCCATAAAGCAGGTTGTCTCAGAATAACTTCCCGTTTGTGCTTTTTTTTCATGTCACTCCCTGATAAACAGTGAAATTACTTGCAACCCATGAATTTTCTAATACTTTTGTTGCCAGTATTTTAATTTATCATTTTATTTTTTTGTAAAATCTACCTTATGATTTTTGTTAAAAAATTTTAAAAAATTTCTATTTTAGCACGTGAATACACGAAAAAAACACTTTAAAGAATACCAATTTCTGACATCTATATTTACTTATATATATATATAATTAAGGTTTTTTTAATATGTTTTCAAATTTGTTTATTGCGTAGATAATGGGCCTTGAAAGTAAGGCCCAGATACGTTTGGCAGCCCATCACGGCCCACTACTTCACCCTCGTACCATCTCGTCTCTATAAATACCCATCGCCGGGTTCTCAAAGCTAGCTCGGCGGCGGGGGCGACGACGGCGGCGCTGGAGCGATCCCGACAGCCCTATCATCCTCTCAATCCGATTGCCGCCATCACCAAACCCTAAATCTTTGTTTGTGAAACCAAATCGTTGGGGAAAGCCCTCGAATCGATCGCGTTCCACTGTTCTAAATCCTCGTTTTGTCCTCTTCTCGTTGATTTGCTGCCCGATCTTGGAGAATGGCGACGATCACTATGTTGGTGAAGTATAAGACCTCGGTCAAGGAGCCTGGGATCCCGGGTGTATTGAAGATGGTGCTTCCTTCCCCTTTAATCGATTTCTCTTCTGTTTTACATTGATTTCTCCCTGAATTTCCGCTTTATTTATTGTTTGTTTTGCACTCGTACATCGTTTAGTTTTAAAGCTGGTTACATTTGGTAGAAAGTTTAACCGCCAGATGACACTGAGAATGGTACTGATTAATGCTCATGTGTGGTATGACTTGGGTGTGAGTTCCTTAATGTATTGACATCTTTGAGCTTTGATTCTCATTATATTAGCAAATTTGAAAATTTGAAAATTTTTCAGTACTCCGAACAAGGGAGACGAGAGTGAGGTGCTGCTGTGGCAGTGTTAATTTTTTTTTTCTTGCAGTCTTAGTTTATCCACAAGGTTAATTTTGTGTTGCAAACTTAATGGATTTAGTCATCTGGCTGTTTTCTTGAAATGAGAAAAAAAAAGATATTGGCTTGCTGATGATGTACTTGGATGTTGTGCTGCAGATGGAGGATAGATTTGTTTTTGCTCCCAATGATCCTAGGCTTTCAACGAAGCTAAATGTTGATTTTAGGCAAATTAAGGGTACTTCCATCCCTTATTGTCTTTAAAATTTCTTTTTTCTGTAAGTTTGTTTGAAAACGATATGCTAGAATCTCATTTGTTGACACGTTGGTCTTTTTTTGGTTGCTGCCGGGCATATTTAATATGTAGAAACATCTGCTTCTTCTCTGTCTCTCTGCGTTCATTATCTTATTTAGGCCTTCATATTGTGCACTTTATTTGTGTATCTTTGCGTATTAAATATTGGATTTGCTTCACTTTCTGCTTGTAATGATGTAGGTCACAAGTTTAGCAAAGATGGCTCCAAACAAGCATTATTGAATCTTACACAAGATTCTGAAAAGGTAATACTATTTCATGCGGTGCACTAGTGCCAGTTTTAATGCAGAAGCCAACATGGTGGAAACATCAGAAGTTCAATGCCATTAAGTGGGCTTGTGATCACTTATGCAAATTTTTTTGTTATTGATTTGTTTAATTTAATTTTGTGCTTGAAGTTTCATTTGGTAGCTGTTTCAGAATTTAGCTATTTACAGCTTCTAAATGTTCTTGATGTACATTCAGGGTGGGGGCTATATTTTTGAGTTCAACAATTTTCCTGATCGCAATGCTTGCCGTGACTTTGTGGGTGAGTGCCAGTCTTGTTATTGTATCCTTTGAGTTTCACCTGATTTTGTCGATTCGTTGTATGTCATGCATACAAAATATTTGCTTAAGCAACCCAAGCCTCTTTACCTCTTGGACCAATCTCATTGGTAGAAACTACTCTATTGGCGTTATTAAGCTGCTATACTTGAGAAATTGACTCTGCTTCCGGTTTCTGCTCAATTTTTATCTCATAGAATTCAAAATTTGCAATCCTTATAGTGGTTATTAGGTGTGACAACTAATTAGGCAAGTTATGACAATTAGAAGGATTACACTAAGCTTCATTATAACTATAGAAAATTAATTTTATTTTATTTTTGTAAGAATTGAAGAGTTGCTGATGTTTGAACAGGAAAAGTACTGGGACGGTTTCAGTCTGCTGAAAAACCTCTAGCCTCGCAACATGCTGAACAACTCAGCACCAAAGAGCTGGAGTGCCGAATGAAGTTGCTGACAGAAGACAGGTGAATTTACTGTTCATGGTTACGGCTTCCTTAATTTCTTGTTTATGAACTCCAATTGTTACCTCTAAGAATTAGAACAACCTTTAGTTTTTGTTATGCATCCTGCTTTGGAATTTTTCTTCATTTTTTGGTTGTTTGCAAAAAAAAATAGAAAAGTAATTATTTTAATTTATAATTTTCTAATGAATCATTAACTGTTGCAGTTGACTGAGATGGTATATGATAATTTGATGAAAAGCTGTTAGTTTCCATAGTTTAATGTGCTAAGATTATGTTGATATCCATATGCATAATATGTTGGCTATGTGCAAATGGAACCAAGAGTTGTCAACTAAGTATTGTTTTTTATGCA
This sequence comes from Dioscorea dumetorum, assembly GCA_902712375.1. NCBI lineage: Eukaryota > Viridiplantae > Streptophyta > Magnoliopsida > Dioscoreales > Dioscoreaceae > Dioscorea > Dioscorea dumetorum. Next base: position 360,231 of record CACTHL010000478.1, read on the forward strand.
TCTATGCTGCACTCATCCACATGCAGTGCTTGTTCTCTGTACTTTTTTCTGCTGACAAAATATTCGTGGTGCTGAATGGAATTCTTCACAGTGAACTGCAGAACTTGCACAAACAATTAGTTGCTAGTGGCATATTGATGGACTCAGAATTTTGGGCAGCAAGGAAGGTAAAATTATTTTTAGGCTACATGCAACAAATTTTTCACTTCAAAGATGATGTGTTCTGATTTTAAGATTTTGAGCATTCTATCTTCATATTATGTTCTTACATCTAGGACTTCTTTCTTTTGTCCACACCACTTCTTTCTTTTGCAGAATTTACTTGACAATGATAACTATGGAGCACCAAAGCAGCGGGCAGGATTCAAAAGTGCTATGCTGGCAGATGTTAAACCATTGGCTGATGGTCGGGTATAGAATACCATCTTTATTTCCTCTCTTTTGTCATTTACCTTTCTGGATGGTTCTTTTGGTTCAATTTATTATGCTCCTTTTCATAAAATCTACTTACCACTCTTACTACTCTTTAATCTGATAGCATTAAGAATGTTGATTTGTAGTTTATTACTTTTCTGTCACTTTATTTCACTTTTGTGTTTTATTTTTATTTCCAGAATTATACTTATATGAAACTCTGATATTAACAATTGAAGTTACTTTGCAGACCAATAAAGTTACATTCAGCTTGACTGCTGAGACTATTCATCAAGTATGCACTTATGTTTTATTGTTTAAATTCATTTTTGTTGTGTTTATTTTATCAAGCTCTTGTATATTCACTGCTATTCCTTGTGGTTTCTTTCTGGTTTGAAATTGGCTAGTTTATTTCTCCATTATGGTCATATCTCAAAGTTTCTAACAAGTCTTTACTGTTGGATACAAACTGCACACATGGTGGTATTTAGGTTCAATTCAACCCAATATCTTAAGCTTATAGGATGAGAGATCCAATTCTATACTCTATGTAAATATTTTACTAATTTAACCAATGTAGCACCTTTAGTATCTTTAATATGCCACCTTGATACATGCTAGTCTATTTAGTTTGTCTCTTTGCAGAGCAAACTGACTAACACAGTTTTTATGCCATGTTAAATGCAAAGCATACATATTATCTAGGTTTGATTCAACCCAAAAAGCTTAAGCTTATATGATAGAGAGGCCTATATGTTTATGTTCATATCCTTGTTTTACTAACTTAACTATGTAGGACTCCTATTTTACTCAAATATTGACGAATGAAACTGATGCTTAGTCTCTGAGCTTTATCAATGGATATTCATGAAACTGATGATTTAGCTATTTGTTTGTCTATCTGTCTGCACCCTCTCTAGCATTAATTGTCATATAATGCTTCCGCAGATTTTTGCTGAAAAGCCTGCTGTTCACCGGGCATTTCTCACTTATGTTCCCTCCAAGGTGAAAATCCAATGTTCTAAATTAAAAGTTTTGACCATATTGTTTGTGTTTGCTAGTTGAGTTGACCAACAATTTTTATGTTGTTCATTTACCCCTGTTACTGCAATATATTTCCTAAACTAGATGTCAGAGAAGGATTTCTGGACCAAATATTGTAGAGCTGAATATCTTCACAAGACAAAAAATTCGGTAGCTGCTGCAGCAGAAGCGGCTGAAGATGAAGAGCTTGCTATATTTCTTAAACATGATGACATATTGGCAGATGAAATCCGCCGCAAGGTGCTGCTTCTTACAGAAACCTTGTACTAAATAGCCACTCATTTATAAATGTAGATCTGCTTTTAGTGTAACTACTTCTCATCAAATTCATTGGTTTATTTGAATTTGCCACATTGCCCTCTGATTTCATCAGTTTTTATTTATCCATTTTGTAAGTTTTTGCAGATTCAACGAGTAGATCCGACCCTTGACATGGAAGCTGATTTGGGGGGATGACTACATGCATCGTCCTGTAAATAACTTTCCTTTTGTATTACTTCTTTAAATTGTTTATGATGCTTGGTAATTTCTTGAAAGAGCTTCTATTTCCCATTCTTTCATCAAGAATTATAGGCCTTTTTTAAGCAATGATGGCATTGATTTGTACTTCTCAAGGATTATGTGAACTTATTCTTGTGTCTTTATAAGTATTACATTGAGGTAATAATCTTCACTTCCATTCTTTGAGTTGTATAGCATTTTTCCTGTTCTTCCCATGTGGAGAACTGTGTAAAAGTTTGAGTTGTCACTTAACTTTTTGGTGGTTAGTTATATTTTATGATTATTCTGTACATAGGATCATGGACTTCTTCGTGATGGAACCAAGGAGACTGTTGAAGGTGATAATGAGTTTTCCAGAAGGACCCTGTCCCAGGATCTCAATAGGCATGGGTCTGTTGTTCTTGATGGAAGGACATTAGGTATTTTCAGTAAATTATCTATCATGTTAAATATTATTTAGACATGGTTGAAAATGCTGCATTTTTCTAATTACTTTTTGCAAATGATTGTCTTTGTCCAATTGTCTACTTGAAGCCCTTAATCTTCTCTCTGACCAGTTCTATGTCAAGATTTTTTCATCACTTGCAGTGGATGTACATTGAACTTTTGCTTATTTTGACAATTAGTTTTCTTCATAATGGCTTTTTTGTCTAATCATCGAATATGTTTCTTGGCTTAACACTCGCCTGGAATATTTAGCAACCTTTTTTTCCTGTTAATATGTAGTTGCAAAAACTTGCATGCTTCCTATTTTGAGATTCTGGTTATGTTCCTCTTTGATTGTCCTGAATTATGTGCTCCGTACTTGGTTATGAGAAAAAGTTTTCATTGTAACTCTGTTGATGGGGCCTAAAACATTCAAAAGTTTCTTGAACTTCAACGTAGGAGGGTTTAGGCATTAGGGAAGGTTGGATGGTATGAACTTATCTTTTCTGTGGGCACTGCATGGTTCTATTTTGACAGGTGCACTTGTTGCTTGAATTCTGATGTCTTACCATTTAGACTTCCATTTTCAGCACAAGACTAAGTATCTATCCATGTGGTACCAAGTGTGTGATGTGTGACCACATGCTTTTATGTGCATACAGATGTTGAGTTGGGTGACACAAGAACTGTGGCTGAAGCACTTGCAAGGTCCAAGCAGGGTTAGAATATATTTTTCAATGCATTTTCATTCTATCTCATACTGTTGATTTCTTTGTCTATTCTCTTCTGATGTGCACTTTATTTCTATGCAGGGTCGTCTACTGAAAATTCTGATGAGAATGTGCACATGGAAAAGTTAGAGAGGGTTTGTCGTATGACTGAAATCGAGGATCTTCAAGCACCTCGAAGTTTTCCAGTTGCACCACTCTGCATAAAGGTGCTTAGAGATGGTTGTATGTCAAGTTCTTAACAGCTTGTAATGTTTTACAATAAGTCACAAGGGTATATAACTTCCGTTGCAGGATCCACGTGAGTATTTTGATTCTCAACAAGCCAATGCATTGAAGACTTTGGGTGACAATGGTACTGGAATGAAACCCATGGACTGCAACTTGAGTGCTGAAGAGGCCTGGATTTATTTGATCGGGCAGATTTCTCAGGTGAAGGTGAGAGGGTTCAATCATCCGATAGTCCAATCTGAAGCAGCTCTTAAGGTATACTTATCTCAATTCTCAACCAAGACGGTTATGTGTTTTTCTAGAGAAGTAGTCCTTTATTGTTAGTTGTTATTGTTATATAATATCCTTATTAAATTTCAATGTTAATGCTGAGTCATTACTGTCATTGGGTGAAAGAAATACCCACTATTTATTGTAGTTTTTGTTCTTGGTAGAACAATAATGGGAGCTATATTTTAATACTTGGACAAGAGATTAAGCCGTATCTGTAGTTCCATTATTGTCTAGTAAATCTATGGCATAATATTATGGAAAGGGTTTGGAACCATGATGATATGCCAGATGGAATTATTGATTCTGTATTAATGACAAATATAAATAATGTAGGTAACAGTGATGAGCTGAGACCTCAAGTACAACTATGAAGGACTTCTAAGTTGAAATATAGAGTAGTGCTTCTACATTGTATATCTCTATAATGGGTATGATAAAAACAGTTTTGCATTCCTAGGTTCAAATTTGCTGAAAAGGACTGATTTAGCATTTTGTCATTTTGTGCTTAAGTGCAAGCTCATATTGTGTATTGCTGTTTAAATGCTAAATAGGATTGCTTTTAAATGCTTGGACACAGTTTAGAGTGACCAGTACATAAAACTCATGCTGTGAAGTTCTAGAGCCATCTTTTTCTAATACTGGGTTATTCATACATTCATTGTGATCCAATGATTTTCAGATGCATTTTTTTTTTAAGTAGCTTAACATTTGAAATGGTGATTACGTGGCATGTCTTTAGTTTAATCTCCTGGTAGGGATTGGCCATATTTTTGCCATCGTTATTTATCCTGTTTAGAATGGCTATGTTGTTATGCGTATTTATCAATCATAACAATTGCATGGAGCAGGAAGGCCTAACTACCTCACTGGTATGAGCTAAGGTTCTTAATGGGTTGAATCAAAACCTGTCAGAGTACCAAGTACCAGTTTGGGAAGAACTCTCAGGAGAGTGTCCTCGATAAGCTACCTCGCAGAATCAAAGATGACCTTTTGAATGTAAGTTACCTATGTGAGTTTATCATTCTTTTAGTTTACAAGATGTTCCTTTTTATCATTTTGCCAATCTCTTAAACTATATTGGCTCATAATTAAAAACATCTTCCTATTAAATGTTCATTTGT